>CM068824.1:151529923-151904923 GCA_028554795.2 Sinohyriopsis cumingii
ATTAAATATGATACTGATCAAGGGATAAAAATCATCCCGAATAACGATGCCACTCTTATTACGTAAAGATACATGAAGGAAGAAATAACAGTTAGAAGGACAATAGGTCTTAGTCTGGTTCCCTGCTTAGTGTGCTCCTTGCGTTGCACTCTGCTATACTAAATATAGCGGATTGCAACGCACGGAGCATCCTAAGCAGGGAACCACACTAAATTTGTCTGAGGGCAAATCAAGTGGTGACCACTCTGTCGGGTAGCTGAATTTGAATGATGAAACACTGACAGATTTTTGAACGTATCAAATGGGTTCGTTTCCAGAGTAAAATACTTTGAATGCTTGCATGGGTTTGGAAGCCTAAAAATGAGTGCTGCAGTATGTGATGACTAATTTAATTTCAGCATGTCAAGTGTTGTGCCCAGACATTAAAATTAAGCCATGCAAGATCATCCAGTGGAACACACGAAGGCCGAGGTCTATTCTAGTCTATCACGGAAAAGAGCTGTAGTGTCTAATGTTTCTACCCAGTAAAAACTTTTGTGTTCTTTAATTCAGTCTTTTATTCTCTTATTCATTCGGAGTTATGTGCCAGAAGGTGAGTTTTGAAGGTCATTCATACAATTTGGAAAGAGAAGGATGGTAATATATTATATAAATTACTGTTATTAATATATTTGTAATTGGTAGGTGCAATTATATTCTTTTTCTTATTTTAAATTTTAACAATATCTTAGTATAATTAGCAAACTGTTATTCAATGCATAAGTCTGAACATATAATCTTCTAACATAATATATTCTTGTTCTTATTCCATCTAATTAAATCGATTTTCCCATGTATTTTATTCTTTATGAATATAGGTTCAGCATTTCATTCCAAAATGGAATAACCATAAGATAGTTTACGAAACCTGGAAACTGCCTAACAACTGGCATTGTGACAGTTTGAGGTAAGCAATCCCTAAAGTCGCTAAATTTTTCTACACTCACGAGGGAAGGCGCAAAAGAGATATACAAACTTCAGTGATATCCCTATATTATCTGTCTAAAATAATATAACTTGAAAAGTAACGCACATGAGACATATTTCCTTTTTTAGCATACAATGCATTTCATAACAAATTCACGCAACATCTTGAAGCAGAAATCGTATTGGCATATGCATGAATTCTCATCATCCTCATGTAAAAGAGTACGATTTTAAAAAAATCGGTATCAAAGGGTAAATAAATTCGTTGCTCACATAGATAACTGACCAGCTGTATCATGCCAAAGGTGCAACAAGGAGTGCTTTATATTTTGTTATGACTCTATGCTCTTAAAATAAGTAGCAGAAAAGAGTGTAAGACAACAAGCTTTCTAAAATTTAACAAATAATTTATTTCCCTAAAATACAAAGTGAAAATGAGAAGAAGAATAAAAGAACTTACGGTTTTGCGATTTAAATACCAAAATAATCAAAAAATTACAGACACAAGTCCTAATAATTTAAAATCCTGGATAAAACCCAGTAAATATCCAGAATAAATCCAAAAACTGACGTCGATGTATGTTAAAGCTCCCAGTACGCTGATGTGCCAACAGTCTTTTGTTGAATCACATAAATATAATTCCAGGCTTGAATTCACTATAAATTCCAGTGAATGTCTTTATCCAAGAATTGTATCAGAGCACTTTTATATTTCCAGAGAAATTAATCGCTTGAATTCAATACTTTGAAGAAAATAGATACCAGTCCTAAATTACTGGTCACAACATATATTACAACTTGATTGTGCTAAAACTTAAAGCAGAAATGATAAAATCCTCTCAGTTACAGTATATATAGTTCTCTACTTGACCTCAGGTCACAATTAGAAATTTCTATTTAATAAAACCCATTACCTAATGGAAAATAGCCTCGAATGATCCTCATATTTACAAAATCAAAACACCTTAACCTAGATGGACTCAGAAAAATTCCAAAACTTTGATCCAAATAAACATGTTTACTTCTTCTATTAATAATAATACTGATTTTAAACCCATACACATAGAGAATAATTTAGCTATTTATTAGTTGTTTACAATTAATAAAATTAAAAAGTCAATTTGGGTCAAGCACTAATGAACTCAAATTTGGCCAAGGTCAAGTCCAACATACAACGTTACGTTACAATAGCATGTAATGAAATAAAATAATAAAAAAATAAAACTAATTAACAAATTAAAAAAAATTAGATATAAAGAACAATTAGTATATTAATTCGCAATGCTAGCATGACAGACTGCATCATGGACTGGGCTATGTTTTGTATGACTTGCATTAAATCTAAAGGTAAAAATGGTTATGCACAAGATGTCTAAAACAAAAATTAATTTAATCTATTAGCTCACATAAAATCAAATATTAAATAATAATTATATTTGTATAACAAAATTTCAATCTTTCGAGTATGGTGTAATACTTATTAAAATGATGAAGAAGAGAAATTCTAACTTGTTTGGTACTAGCGTCATCTTTCTATGCCCACATGAGAGCGTGATGGAAAGCGGAGAAACTACAACTGAACATTAATATTTTAGATAAATATGCTGTATATATGCTGCAGACAAAAAATTATAAAATCTTTAATTTCTTTTAGTTACCTCAGATAGTTTCTGATGTTGGTCTGGTTAATTCCGTTGATGATAATGTCACTGATTTCAGGGTCGGCATCTTTGATAATTGTATCAGCCACTCCCGGCAGAAAGACGCCATCTTGAATTTTATTAGGCGAGGAAACGGACTCTTTCTTTATGCCGACATAACCTATTAGGATTCCAATCCCTATTCCCAACGCCAAAGAAACTGCGATAATGAGAACTACCTTAGGTCTCCGGTTTGAAGAATGGAATATATTTTCATGTTCAGCGTCAGAAACGTTCAATTCTTGGCGTGAAGATCTATAATCCATTCTCTCGGGTGAGCTACCGTTGAATATGGCAAACAGTATTAACTCTGTATGGACGTACCTATCTTTCTCTATCTCCTACAGACACTACACCATGCCATAAATTTATAACATGATTGCACTTGCTTTGAAGACAAAAGTATCATATCTTGACGACTGACAAGGAATTGTAAATTTCCTGTCAATCTTTTTACGTTAATAAATTTGGAAAGGCAAGGTATTAAAATAAAGTTAATGTCAAGGTATTGTTGTGGGGAGTTGTTGAATTTGTACACGCGCATTATGAATAGCAGTGAGCTTACTTCAGCGCGTCTCGAGTTGCTGCTATAACACAGTGGCTCAGCAACCGCCCAAGCAACCTTCATAACCGAGCGTGGAGCTAAGGGGCCGGGTGGGGTTGGTGGTGGTGGTGGTCGAACATTCCCATTGAGCAACATTATTATTGTGAAAGGGCCCCATATGTAATTATTTATGGGTGTGAGAGGCGAATCTCTTGCTTCACCAGTAAAGAAATAGCTGTGAGAAATGTGTATTTATTGTGCGAAAATGACATTAACAAAGTCATATAGATCCAGAACAAAGGCTTGCAATACGTGCGCTTATAGGTTTGTTTCCATCAACTATTTATCCCTCGATTGATATTTCACGCAAATAAAACCCCGACAGTGCTGTTAATCTGCACATTGCATAAATTTTGGTTTAATTTTATGTAAAAATATAAAACTACCAGCCAATAATAAACATATTGCAGATAAAGAGGAAGAACGATATAGCACTGCTAATCTATGTCATGAATACGCAGGATTAAAATCACGCCATTGAACACGCAACAGGTAAATAAATAGGTTAGCGGGACCTATACTGAAAGAATCGGTTAACAAAAGATTTATAGATACAACAAACCACAAAACGAACGCGAAATTCTAAATTGGTCCATATTCAGAAGGAATCATAACGGGTGATCACCTGATGTGTGTGTATGTGTGTGTGTGTGTGTGTGTATCTGCGTGCGTGCGTGTGTGTGTGCGTGTGTACAGAGAGAGAGTCTTTGTTTCCTTTCGTGTTTCCACTGATAATTTCAGAATATTTCTTATTGCTTTCAGTTGGATAATAATCGGGATTTTTGGCCCTCTCACATTTGTGGTTACCGGGGCCGACCGTTCTGTATTCCTCAAAACTTATTCCCCAGTGAGGAATTTTGCACACATGTACATCTGTGATTGTAGTCCACGTGATGAGTCAACCGGAAGCTTGTCATGGTTTGGGGCGCAGCAGTGTCATGAACCCAAAGGCAGATCGATATACGCTGGCAAATATTTACTCGATAATTACTGCCGGTAAATGAGTGAACCGGTTTTGGTCGCTAGCGTCCCGGTTCCGTATCTATGCGCTGAGACGTCGTTGATTTTGCTTATTAGCCAAAATGATCTGGAACTCAGCAATGGTTTTATCTTCAAATGACATTTGACTGACTGTATTGAGACTGCTTCGTGCCAGACATAGACATTCGAGCGAATGCAACTGTAACGAAATTATTTTATACAGCGCCACCCTCAACAACGGTTATTATCAATAGAGCCCCCCGACATCAAATCCGACTGGTGTACCGCTGTTGGTTGCTATAGTTACAATTTCAGCAACATCAGGGCCAACACTGGTCGCGGCGGTGCTTCCGCAAATATAATCTACGACGATACTCGCGCGTTTATATTTTGCGAGCAAATCGATTTTCTTGGCAATTACATTCGAGCGTCGGTAATTCTGTGTGACCACAACAGTTCTACTATTACTAACATGATCGCATAGTATAAATGGTCGGGAGGAGGACCATGTCCAGACTCATCAAGTCCAGGTGCAACACGCACTTCTGAAAAAATTACCTTTCTTCTATTGGTCCAGCTGCCTTATATCAAAGACAATATCTGCTAAGGGGAATATTTAAGTATCTGGCGCTTGCGCATACTTGAGGCCAAGCACAAGGTTCATATACAACCATAACAATTACGCCATTAAATTATGTCTGAAACTATCGTTCTCGTCTTCGCCCAAGACCTGTTACATGAACAAAAACATTTTTGTTGAATAACAAAAAATGTTTTTGTTATATCATCTCAGATGAGGCAAAATAATCGATGGGGAATATAACAGGGATGAATTCCACTTCATCGTCGTAGAAGCATACATTTTGTGTGTTCACCCCTGGTTGTCTACTCTGCGACCAGGAGTTTTCACTTTTAATGATTCCAAGCTGGGTTCAAGTTGGTATTACCACACAAAGTAGGTTTCAGCGGTCTATTTCTCTTTGACCAATTACACGATTATATTTGAGTGTATACGAGAGTCTGATAACATCATTTTCGCGTAGATATTAGTCAACAAGCGATACAAAAATCATCATCGATGTTGGCATAAGTCGATCCAATACTTCATCTGAAATTTCATAACATCATCATCGCGTGGCTGTTCAGAACCTATCACTATAAGTCATGATAACTCTTAAAGAAAACAAACCAAGGACGGTTAAGTACCCTTCCGGATCGATGTTGAATACGTCTAACTGAATTTTATCTCCAATGACCAACGATACTGATTTCCACATCTGAAAAATTCTACAGCTTTGCCGGTTTTGTTGATACGTGATTCAAACCAATACGGCGCTGTTCATTTATCAACATTAGCATTCTTTCTTACCTAAGCATGATCCAGTCTAAAAAGTCTTTGAGATTTTACGTTTATTAATATCGAAGCTATTTTTAAGAGAACGATAATCAAGTCGGCCATAGAATAAGATTGACACGTTCTTTTTCCTCTGCTTCTTTGGTCAGTATTAATAAAAGTTGATTCCATGAAGTTAGCACGCGCGGTGATAAGGGTACATTTTTCTCTACGATCTGTTTCGACACAGTCACAGCAGCTCGATATAGTCTTTGATAGAACCCATCGACACACCAGAGGCTCTGGTTCCCTCCTTCTCGGTGATTTCGGCCAGGATTGTCGCAATGGCTCCTAACGGCTTCAGAACAATATCGCAGATGTCCACGTTAAACACTGTCAGGTTTCCAGCTTGATCTCTCACAAGCTCACCCATATTGACGTCAACAACAATCCTATTGCTTAACGCACTCAGATCTGCTTTGATTTCAAACCTAGTTTAATCTTCAAAACCGCGTTAGGTCGCTCCTTTGCGCTTGCGCGTCCGTAAATTTCAATTGACGTTTCTGATATATTTCAAGAGGAGCATCTAAGAGATAATGTAGAAACAAGAAGTGATTGTGGTGTCGGGCTTGATGAATCTTTGCAGTGCGAGTGCTTGCGTTGCTTCAGCATGGAGATGTAAATATGTTTAACTGTCCATTATAGTATGTAGCGATAGCGTTGACATAAACACCGCCTCATTTAGAACTATGCAAGACGCGTTTCCGACGGCTTTTAATGCAATCACTAGCACGGGAGCCGCAGCCGTCAGCAATGCAGGAATCCTGCGAGAAATGATAATATTTATCAGCTCTTTTGCAGTTGCGTAACCTCTATGTTCGATAACTTTACTGTCACCGAGGTGGGGCTTTTGTTTTGTTTGGCCGCATTGAGTTGATTAAATGGTGCTTGGTTTGGTCGCGTGTGAACAATTCAACTTTGTCGGAGAAAGTTTTGTTGTGACTCCGAAATAGTTTATTATTGCACTACGGGAATCCAACCTTAACGTTATGTGATATTATTTTTATCTTGCTTTTCAATTATAATAACTACAAGTTTGAGAAAATTTTACTAGTTTTCCTAAATGGGCTCTAGGATCTTCATCCGACCACTCGAACCCTCCAACAACACAGTCTTAACAGCAGTACATCTGGGGACAGCAGTTACTCGTGAAAGTGCATATCAACCACGGACTTGTTGCAAGGTTTATGTTCTAAGAAAAAAAATCAGTCGTTCTCGCAAATCTGCAGACCCGTGTCGATATTTTGATGCGGATACATGTAAGACTATACCTTGTGACATGCGCAGGCAACATAATTGTTTGTGAAGTCAAGCAAACTGTTGAACGGCACTTTGTTTAGAGTCTGTGGTGAGCGCGAGAAACGATAGTGTAATTGTCGCTGTATCGGGCGGGTCCTATTATCGTCGTGTCAGTGTCAATATTATCTAAAATATTTTCGATTTCCTTTAACGCCGCGAAGTAAGCTGTTGTTAAGCTGTTGTTAACAAGTCAAACTTTGGCAAAGTCATTTCGTATAAATTTTCCATCGATTTCCAAGAAGATCTCAGACCGGAGTAAAAGTCCAACCGTGTCATGCACTGGTACATCTATTTTTTGTTGATCGGGATCTTTAATACAAATAATGCTGCAAATCTTCAATGCTTTTATATACTTTCACTGGTACGTCCATGGCAAGCACAGTATCGGGTACATCTTTGAATGATATCATTGTGAAACTTAACATAATATCTGCTTCGTCTAATACCTGTGTGAAACGGCGTTGACGTCAGAGCCCTGTCCCCAACTGTAATCCGCTTCCTGTTGCCTCATTATCAGCCATTTCATCGGCGTTGGTTTGCGCCAACTCGTGCAGACGAAGTTGTGCACAATCATTAATGATTTTACTGACCGGACTGGGCATTGCTTCACTGGACGGGAGCGCAATTACCCTTGGTTCTACCAACGGTGACTGAGTCAACCGATCCGCAGCAGCACATTTGATGCTATCACTATTATTGCAAACTATTCAAAATTTGAGACAATGATAAACCATGCTTTGACTCAGTTCAATGAAATGCTTACGGAAAGAGACATATTCTGAAATAAAGCCCCGAAGACAATTATAATTTGTACGCCATCAACTTAATACCATGAAAAGCATGCTATGTAAAATAAAATTCTTTTTATCATATCGCCACTCATAAAGTTCAGCCAGGATCTAGAAACCTCTCAACCTTTAGAGAACTTCCTCAATGATTGATCATCAATGGTTTAGTTCTTTCGACCTTCCAATAATAGTCTTCGCCCAGAATGTCCGATGAATATAATCAACCACCTAAAGTTTAGTCGTAGATAGCGCAAATGTTTCAAATATTTTCTTGGACATCTTACTGAAATGTTGATTGTATAACTTCTTCTCACGCACCCCACCCCTCTCTTTACATAGAAAATGCACGGAAAAACTAAATCTGTTGTATCTGCCTTTCTCATAAACATCATCAGTTCGTGGTATATTTATAAAATTTTGAGCAAGTTAATGCGGTATGCATTGTACCAACACACAAATACAAATAGTGAAGATATAAAAATCTAGGTAATATTAGGCTGATACCGAGTAATATCTATCATTACGTATTTGGAATTGACTCTCCAAACACCATTAAGGCTGACCGCTTTTCTAAAGGAACACTTACTGTGCAGCTTGAAGTGATGTGATCATTACAATAATCCGTCATCGATACTACGTCACTTTTTTGCGTAGTCATATTTTATCTCTATCAATTCCTAAACTATGCACTCGAAATCGGGTTGTGAGTAATTGTTTTTGATCAAAAACATCCCACTTGAATTCCATAGAAAATTCATCATTGTGTAATACGAATTCTGAAAATAATAAATAGGTGGATATTACATTTTCAATATTTTCGGATGCCAAATATGTTGGAGTTTATATACCACACGTTACTGCAGTAGGTTGGTGCGCAATGAGATGGAAAAGGTAAGTCACAGTCAAAACGAACTTTCATTGTATCCTATTTGGTCGCTACATTTTACATGAATTTTGGATGCATACAGTCTATTTGATTTCGACGTCTTCCTATTGACGTCAGTATATTTATCACAGATTTCTACTTCTAATATTGGTTTGTCTTATCACAAGACCTATTATCAGTAATGACATATAAGAACACATTAGGTCTGGCTTGATAAAGTAACGAATCTACACATATGGCTCTGCAAAACATTTTGTTTAACATTTTACTCGTAGCAACAACTATGACTTACGTCAGAACACAAATGACAGAACATGACCAGCCATCTAATGATGTTCTACGAAGAATAGAGGCTCTAGAGAGAGCACAGGATGAATGTACTCAAAACCTCAGACACATTTCTAAACTGGAACATCTACTGCAAGACGCTTTCATGCGAATAGAAGAGGCAGAAAATATTATCAAAATGCTTGAACGTGAACTTCTTGAAAAAGACGCCACTGTACAGAAATCGCAATATGCTTCACATGATCAACAGAGCTTCGTGTTCCCTAAATCCATGATCAGAAACTCAGAAAAGCATCTAAAAAGACTTGCAGAATTGATGCCGGAAGGATCTGATTTAAATTACACGGATACAATAATAGAGAATGAATACTAATAATAATAATGAGGACTTTGTATAGCGCCTAATCTTTAAAAGCTCTTAGCGCTTTACAACATTAAACAACACCTATAAGATAAGAAACATAATAATATTATTACAAAAACAAACAACATGAAATTAGAAAAACATTAAAAAATAAAAAAAAAACTTGCTGAGAATATAATGAAACCAGGAGTTAACAAACGTCTGGCAATCTTACTATGAATGGACATAATATTACAGAACGAAATCAAAGTGTTTCTGTCAAATTTAAAGATGCATCAAATATTAAAAGATCAGGTAGGTAAAACAATACCAATATTAAAATATGAAAGAAAAGATCTATATTTCTAATGGGAGATTCATTCTTTTATGAATTATCACAAGAGCGTTGACATTCATCTTGTTTCACCAATTTGTAGCTCAGAATGAAAAACCTATTCGTAATAACTGTTACTGTTAGTAATAAAGATAATGTCTTGTTCTAGAGGATGGATTATGAATTAAATTTTAGGATTTGGACTATAAGATTGCTTCGCTGCTAGGATTAAAATTAGTTCCTCAATTCTCATTGATACTGAAATAGGATTTATGAAGGTTAGTCATTGCAGAAAGTACTAGACTATTATATGATATGGATCAACTCGAAAAGGAAACTAGATATGGTTTATTATTGTTCTTAGACTTTGAAAACGCTTCGACTCATTCAACTGCAGTATCGAGGAAAAAGCATTACAACCTTTATGAGATGGAAAGGGTAAGTCACAGGTGATTCTGTTTGTAAGTGATTTAGGCTGGTTTGTAATATTCTAAATTTTGTGTTATACACAATGGAAATATGTCATCATTTTTAGATTTGAAAGAGAATGTCGTCAAAAGGGGACCCTCTTGCACCATATTTGTTTCTCATCGGTGTTGAGATTTTAGCTATAAATTTAAAGCAAAACGTGGATGTACGGAGACTCATATTTAATGTCTATGAGTATACATTAAATCAGTGTGCGGATGACGCTTTTATGCTTCTTGATGGATCTCGACATTCTCTTAAAGCAGCTATGAATATATTGCAAAGCTTTTTTCTATTATCTATACTTGAATGTGATATAACAAAAACAAAAGCTATTTGGATTGGAAACAAGACATTTTCTAATGAAAGAATATGTTCTGATAAGGACCTCATCTAACTTTACACTCTTTGTAATCGATTTTACTCCAGACTTGCAACAAATGTTGGAAATTAGTTATAGGAATTGATCAAAGGAGGCAAAAAGAATACAGGCAAGCTGTAGTCAAATAAATCTTTCATTAGTAGGTAAAGTAATTGTTGTAAATACGCTTGTTCTGTCCATATTCATAATAATTTGTTCAGTACTTCCACATCCGTCAGCAAAAGTTGAAACAGAACTAAATCGTACCTTAGTTAAGTTTGTATGGCGTGGTAAAGTAGAGTGGATTAAGCATGATATTCTAAAATCCCCGGAGATCAAAGGATGATATAAAACACTTTTATTCAGGTGTTAGGTACATTACGATGGGTTGAAATATTACTGGAACACTAGGCGGAGCGTTGCAGAACCTAGTCAATACAACTACAACTACAAAGAATATTTGGAATTTAGGGAGGATAAAATTAAAAGAGTTTGGTAACCTCATTAAAAACAGTTTTTGGAGATTTGTAATTTTGGCAGTATTTAATTGGAAAGAGGAACAAATGAGTATGTACCCTTTAGTTTTTGTTGTCTTAAATTTTGTTACACCTAGACTGTTTTATCAATACAAATCTTGAAAGAAAGAAGACATTGACGTTATTAACGATTTACTTGATGAATACGGTAAAGTAATACTTTTTGAAATAATAAAATAAACTGGATGCGATGATGTTTTGAAGTGCTTCTCTTTAGCATCCAAAATTCCAATATCATGTTAAGATGTAATCAAAAACCATTCGGCTCATAAATTTGATAAGCAGGATGATAAAATAATAAACTCGCAAAAAGAAAACTCGCTGAAGTTTGTTCACAAATATTTTTTTTTTCAAGAAGGCAGAAGCAACACACTGTTAAGCAAGACGCGCGGATTTAATATTTAATAAAAATATAAGTAGTGAGCAGTGGTCTGAGATGTATTTATGTGAGAAACCTTGTACTAAGGATAAAAATTTTATCTCTTTTAATTTTAAATTAATTCATAGAACTATTGTCACTAATAATTTTTGAAAAGAATTAATATATTAGACGACGACAAATACAATTTATGCAATTTATGTGAAAGTATTGAATAACTGTTATATAGTTGCAATATTACTTCAACGTTTTGGTACCTTTTGCTAAACTTTTTGCACCTTGTTGTCAAAATAATATACATTTGCCAAAAAAAAAAAAATATTGTTAGGAAGTGAATAATTGGATATTTTGTGCAATCTCGTGCTTATTTTGGCTAAATATTATATTTCTACTAGCAGATTTAATATGCAAACTCCTATGTAAGCTTTCTAGCAAATAGTGGAAACGCATAAGAACGTTGAAAAATATACAGCTAACATGAAAAATCTGTAATATGGCAAAATTTGTCAGACCTAGACGCTGGATACTTGTGTCAGTCTATCTAATTTGCGTGACTAAAGAGCTTGTGTGCTATGTTCATGTGTACGTGAAAGTTTGTGTGTTTTCTTTTCTTTTTCTGTGGATTATATTTTTTGTCCATAGATTATCTGATAACCAGAAATGTTTAATTGTAAAGGTGACTTTTTTCTGTGGTGTTCCCCCACCTAGTGGTTATCTTATTACGGGGGAAAAAAATAAATAAATTTAAGTTTTAGCACATTGTTTGACTTATTTTCTTTGTTTTCCAAAATGAAAAGATGTAAACAAAAACACAGGTTGGCAAAATATTGGAATTACAATACATTATAATAATAAATGGCAGCTTTAAAGAATAGGTAACTGCAGAAGATTAATATCAATATTTCAAATCCCTTTGCAATTCATCATCATTTCGTATTTGTCAGTTGCACTTACTCACTCCTCTTGTCCTTCTGCATGTAGTCTGATACGTGCTGTTGGCAGTCTGACTGTAACGGAAGTAGCTTTCTCTGTTATAAATGCTTCGCCGAGCAGTTTTGTTTTCCATGCAAATCAGATACTAACATATGACACGGTGCTATATAACAAAGGAAACTCTTACAATCCAAAGAGGGACATGTTCACTTGCCCGGCAACTGCAACTTTTTACTTCTTTGCAAATGTTGGATCATCGCCTGATAAGGTGGCAGCCATTGGTTTAAAATTAGACGGATTACTTAAAGGACATGCACTTGCCATGTCGAGTTCGACTGCATATGAGCAAGGAAGTACTGTAGTTTGGGTTAAACGTGACATCGGGCAGAATGTATATGTAAAAGCCTTTGGAAATGCTGCGGTATATGGAGACTATTATACATCGTTTTCTGGATGTCTCATTTCTAGAGAAGATACCATCAGCAGCTAAGGGAAGACTGCTATCACCATGACTTTTAACATTGATTGTTTTGGTCTTGTCTTATAACCACCACATAACTGACGAATACTAAGAATATGGAGGGGAAGATAAATAAATGTAATATAAAGAGTTTCTCACAGCTTTTGAGTTAGAATGTTTAATAACTCACATATCACTTTATGATTAAAATTAAGATTAAAGAAACGTGTATTTTTATATTTACCTGTTTTATACATCAGTAAAATAACCAAATATAAAACGAATAAAACTTTAAAAGCCTAATATATGCTCAAGCGTATAAATGCAGAAATGAAAGGTTCCTATAATCTCCGTTGGTCTCAGACAAGTTCGTTAGGAGGACTTTATGAGGACGAAGACTAGTCGTTTTATTCAAACAAATTTATGAAGAATTGTTTTCATTCCGTGTTCTACGAGATTTCTAAACTTGCTCTCCGTTTCAGAAGGCGTCTGCTCATGAGCGTAAGACTTTACCCAAAGAAAAAGAAGACCCTTAGTAGATCTGCGCCATATGCAGAACTAAATTGTGAATACGTTTTCTTAAGTAAGTTCAGTAAGTGTCATAACAGTCAGGAAGTCAGGACCTGGAGAGTGTAGTGATTAACCCACTGCATCTCTTTACCACATGTTGCTACCCTAAGAGCCAACATCCGTAGAGGTGAGGGTTGGCTCATCCAAGATATGTTTTCTCCTCGTTTCAGTGGAATTGTTATTGTTCAGCCGAATCATGACTTGTAAAACAATTATTCGCTATAGTTATATAGATTATATTCTGATAAGATCAATCAATCATTATATATATATCGATACGACTCTATGGTCATGAATTGAATAACAGAAGAGAGAGAGAAAGCCGACTAGTTTTGTTCAATTTAATAATTATTTTATCTCCCAAGAATGCAAAGTGAAAATTTTGAGAAGAACTTGACAGTATTGTGAAATAAATCCCAAATAGTCCTAAAAGTTTTATCACATTAAAAAAGTATAGAATATTCCGAATGAATTCCAATCTTCACTGTGCTGTTGTACATACAGCGTGGAATAGTGTTGATGTACTAACAGTCTTAATGTATCACAATAATATAATCAAAAATATCCCAAAATGAATTCACAATAATAACAAATTAGCGATTTAATTCGAAAATAATCAATTATAACATTTTAATTTAAATGAAAAATTTAAATAAATAGACCACCTCGACTCAAGTTTAAAGACTGATTCAGCTACAAAGATGTTAAAGCATGAATGATTAATTCTGCATATCATAACATTCATATTAAAAAAAACTATGGCACAATAAAAAAAAATCCAGAATCAGGGTAATTTTATCATTAAAATTAGTTCTAGAAAATATAGGTTGTAAACATGGTCAGGTTTCTTACTAAAAATTTAGTAAAGAACGTGTAAACATAGGGTAGACCATGTTTTTCCCAAAGGGAATACCAATTCAGATTCAATTAAACATGTTTACCTCCAAGAAATTATTATCGTAAAATATGTAAGATCATAGACAATAACTGCTGTGTAAAATGTTGTTTACAAGAAAAAGACATCAGTCAGGTAATCCCAAACTCCCCTCAATTGTGACTAATGTGCTTTTGTACCAACCTCTTTGCATGTGCTGAAGTGCTAACAGTCTTAATGTGTCACACTGGCATTGTCCAGAACGTGTTTGAATGAATTCATCACAATACCAAAATAATGTTTAATTCAAAGAGTCGTATGAGCATTTTTAAATTCCAATAAACAATTTAAATAAATGATTCCTTTCAAATTAAATCTGAACAGAGCATGAACGACTTCTGCAGACGGAAAAAAGAAGAAGAAAAAGGAAATTAGGAATAATTGCACCCTTTTCTCCTTAAATACATCTCCACGACTCTATTGAGAGTCTATCACAACTGATCCCCACGTGACATATATCGAAATATCGACCCACCTGAAATGTGTTGCAATACTCAATCACCCATGGAAACATACCCCAAACTAAAAACAGGTTCATTATCAAGGCTGGGTCTAGAACCCGAATCTAAGTAAACAACCTATTTATAGCATCATCGTCTTAAAATAAAATCTGCAATCATGGACAAAAAAAAATTTTGTTTACACATCATCATTAAAATCTACATATATATATAACACTCATAGAAAATGAATGATGAAATGCATTACTAAATGGGGATACAGATGTATATTGAGCGACCTTTAGTAATAGTGCTGGGGTCAAAATATTTTGTTGAAATTCTTTTTAATTTTCGGTTCACAAAGAAAGATTTTGAAAGTCACTATATATTTTTAGATATCACAATTAGTGGCAATATGATAATTGGTGTGAATTTGTGTAGTCATAATGATGGTAATCTTACTTTTTCTTATTAAATAGCTGGTATTATTACGTTAGGTTGGTCCAAACGGTCAATTTCTCATTGATCTTTGCAAGATTATATTTGAGTGTATACGAGTGTGTGGTAACATCATTTTCAAGCAGATATTAGCCGAAAATCGGCACAAAAATCACCATTATCCCGTCAGTCGATCAAACACTTCGTCTGTAAATGGCACACCATCGTCATCACGTGACTGTTCAGAATCTATAACGCATATGTAACAATAGCTCTTAAACACCAAGAACAGTAAAGTACCCTTCCGGATAGACGTTGAATACTGCACACTGAATTTAATCTCCAGCAACCAATGATGTTGATATTCCACATCTGAAAAATTCTACAACAGGACCGGTTTTGTTGATACGTGATGTTGGTGATGATTCAAACTAATATGCTACTAATCATTTATCAACGTTAACTTTCTATCCCACCAAAGTTTAGTTCCGATTAAGATAAACAAATATGATCCTGTCTCAAACATTTGTTGAGATTTTACGTTAAGCTATTTTCAAGAGAATGATAAATAAGAATAGAACGAGATTAACGCTTTCTTTTTCATATGCTTCTTTGTCATTCTTCATAAACGTTTCCTCCATGAAGTAACTACGCGTCTTGGTGAGGGTACGTATTTTTCTGTACGAACTGTTTCGTCAAAGCCTCAGCAGTGTCGATGTAGTCTTTGATAAAGAGTCTCTGATTTTCTCCTTCTCAGTGGCACAAAACAATATCGCAGATGTCCACGTCGGACGCTTTATCTGTTCCATTTTGATCTTTGAAAGATAACAAGCTCACCCGGGTCGACGTCAACATCAACGAAGTTGTTTAACACATTCCAGTCTGCTTTGGTTGCAAACCTGGTTTAATCCTCAAAATATCGTCAGGTCGCTTCTCTGCGGTTGCGCGTCCTTAAATTTCATTTCAACAGGCATTTCGTACATATTTCAAGTGTAGCGTCTATGTTATAATTTGGAAACAGCCATTAATTGCATTATCGACCTTCATGAATGTTTGCTGTGCGAGTCGTGCAGTGCTGAGCAAGGAGATGTCAATATATTTGGACAGTCCATCCTAGTATGTAGCGGTATAGTTGAATAAAACAGTGATGGACGACTGTGTCATCCAAACGCTCCGCTACCAGCTCTTGCACGTCTGGACAGTCAACTTTACGTGGCGGTGGAAGTCCGTATGAGTCAAAATACAAAAGCTGTTGAGGTATTATCATGTTAGCGATGTAAATGAGGTCCTGCTTTCAAATCCAGTCTAACAGGATCGCTTTTCCACGAGCAGGGGATCATTGATACAAGTTCATTTCGCAGAAACATATCTGACTGACTTTGTCAACATGAGTATATCACAATTTGTAATGGGTGCGCCGTACACTTGGCTTTCATGGTTGTGGACAGATTGGCCGTTTAAAAAAACTTCTGGTAACGTCCCGAGTAACTGAAGACTTTTCCTTTTTAATTCGTGTACGAGGTGCGATGTGGCCACACAGAACCGTTACGGACACGGTTCCGACGGTTCCGACGATCTTTAATGGTCACTTTTGCAACCACGAGAGCTGCAGCCCTCATCAATGTTTGAATCGCTGTGAGAAATGAAAATATCCATTCGATCTTTTGTAGTTGTGTCACCTGACTTCGGTAACTTGAATGTCACCGAGGTGTTTTGTTTGGTTTCGTCGCACTGAGTTGATGAAGTTGTGCTTAATTTAATCCCACGGGGACAATTCCAATTCTTTGTCGGAGAAAGTTTCAGTATGACTCCGCAATTATATAATATTGCGCTCTTTATTTTCGCAAGCTCCTTTGGGAGTCCAACCTTAACTTCGTGATATTATAGTATTTGGTCTGTGGAATTAAAAGCCATTTTTCAGCACATATTTATAACAACTACGAGTTTGTCAAAAGTTTACTAGTTTTCCACAATGGAGTCAATGGTCTTCATCCGACCACCCGAGTCTTCCAAAAACACAGTCTTAACAGTAATGCATTTGTAAGCTCCAACGTGGACAGCAGTTACACGTGCATGAAAGTGCATATCAACCAAGTACTGCCTGTACAGGTATATATGTTCCAAAGAAAAGTAATAAATCGGTTACAATGAAGTGGAGTCTTTCTAGCAAATCTACAGACCCTATCCCCAACTATAATCCGCTTCCCATTGCATCGATGTTGGTTTGCGCCAACTAGGCCAGAAGTTGTTGGGCACCTTCATTTTTGATTTTATTGACCATATCGGGTGTTGCTTCTTGACGGGAGCGCACTCTCCCTTGATTTCAGCAGTGATGATAAACAGGCGTTGGAGTAAGCGACACTAGACAACTCGGCAGAACATTCGTGTAGAATCCATAACAATATATAACATGCGACGCTGTATGTAACTGCTACTGATGGCATTCGATGTTAGATTAACCTGCATGGTGATGGTGATCCTGACAATATATGGCGAAATATTGTATCCCATGCGGAAAAGTCGTTAATACCTTTAGGCCAACTGAGAATAGTTCTCACCTATGAATGCACGATGTTAATCATGTACTGTGTGGGATTCGATCGAGGTGGCAGAGTCGAGTGTGGACAAGTGTTCGTGTATAAAGTTTTGTATAGAACCAACGAAATCATTCATTGGACGTCTTCATTGAGTCAGTGTCTTACGCGCCAACGGTAAATCCAGTTAGGTTCCAGGCTGAGCCATTGTCGGAAGAAATATTCGCGGGAAGGCCCCCAAACATCAGCGATCGGGTATTAAGTCAACTATAATGCACGCGTAGCGATATTAGAGCGATCTCGATTGTGCGCGGCTGCTCCACTGTATTTGGTGCAAACAAATAGGATGGTTTCATTGAAAAGATCCTGATCACAAAGGTGACGATCGAGGTTATATTTGCAACAACACGCTGCATGGTGGCATTGATTTCATGTAAAATGGGAAACAAACTCATCATGAGAGCATGCGCGTTTATCATATACAGCATAGGCGTCGTCAACGAGTTCGTGCATTAACGAAAGAAACGTATCCAGGTCGATCATGGTGAACATCCTTTGACAATCGACGAGACCAAATTGATGAACCGACCCATAAGTGTTTCAAGACGATGGACGAGGTATTTTGTCTATTCTTAATCTACAAACAAGCATTTGAACAATGCAATGGAACCTTTTATTGTCTAACGTTTGCATCCACGATCACCCAGACCTTTTGACTTGGTTTTCGGGGGAAGAGTATCCTCTGGGGAATAATTTTCTTTAGAAGGCTCCCTCGTAAAATGAACACCATATATTTTTTCCAAAAGTATATTGTGTGTATGGAGAAAAATCTCTCAGCATGGTTATGTTTATACCTTACGCGTGGTTCTACAGAGCTCAACAAGTTTATAGCGATCATTTCACATAAGATTACTGTATAGTCTTTCCAATCCAGTCCACTACCGAAATACATATACAGGTCATTCTCTTATGATGGAATCTGGGTGTGTTTTCACGTATAGTTCAGACTTCAACATAAAAGATTTTAAGTCTCTTGGACTAGCTCCTTTAACACCAATCTAGTGGGGATGGTCAAAGATCGCTTGCTGTGCCGATTCATTAAATATTTGAATTGGTGCTTCCAAGTATGATTGTTGCTCGAATGGTTTGTTGTAGAAGATTGACAATATCCCCTCTAAAATAACTTCCTATTGAAAGTTTTCTAACCTTTTATGACTCTGTGCTAGTTGTACTGCCGTATCATCGCTGTGATTGTTTTCTGCGACCTTCTGCACATTTTTTGCGGTCTTGGGTGCAATCTCTTTTGTTGGTTTGATCAGCGGTGCAAACGTTTATTCGAAATTAGTGTGAGATCTTCCCGTGCGGATTGTTGCGCCTGCAAAATATATTTGACACGTTCACGAAAATTAATATACTCGTGGGGAAGTTCAAGGTGTTCACGGGCAGTTTTCTGGCATCAGTCAGCAGCTTCTGCTGTGTCACAAATGGAGGATCTCGACACTGTATATATTTATCATGGTTGTTAAATTCCTTTGTCCATACGGTAGTTATAGTTTTATCACTTGGTCAAGTGAATCTTGAGGAAACAGTAAGGTCCCGTTGACCTCCGGAACATATTCCGAAACATTTGGGCTGGTCCAATGAATGTTTGCGAGGCCATCCGCTTCAACCACTAAATGATATCAACATGTTACACTGGTACTGGATTACATTGTGAAGGTGTGTTAATCATTAGCTCACATAGATGATAGACGGTATGTTTGTGCTGGCCTCAGTAAAATAAACTCGCAGAGCCGTCCAACAGAATTTGCAAATATATTGCCGTGCTTGGGCGGTCAGGTTTAACGGACGGAGAGTAGTCGATGACGGTCAAATCGTTTCTTTTTTGTTTTGCCAGTACCATGTTGAATGTTTATTGTTGTATAACACATTCATGCCCTCATATTGTGTGTAATGCCGTATGCAAACACTTACCACGAATCCAACTCTGTTCCGTACTCGTAATGATCGATCTTCAGCGCTAGAACTTGTGTCCGATGCGGAATGAAAGAGTTTTCGTTCGTGAAAACAACCGGTTCCGCGTGCAACGAACGTGGACGCGTAGGTTTAAAGCAAACAAACAAACAAACTCTGCGGTGATACAGCTACCGCACTAGCAAAGCAACAGGAGATATCGAGGAGTAAATACCCAGGAGAAAAATATTCCTGTGAACAATTACTGTGGACCTGGAACATGAGTAGATATTCGACTGAATTACATTAACTGACCTCGGGTCCTTAAGAAAACTTCTAAATATCTATGCTGCATGTTCTCGAGTACGAAGAATCAAACGAAATCCATGTGCGCCAATGCACTCATGCTGATTTCGTTCTGACTTAAACACAATCAATCATCCGCTCGGAAAAAGAATCTCCAGATGGATAATTAAATGGGGTTTCAAGGGAGAGATTATTCTTTGCGGTTAAATACCACCCATTTGAGGTTAGGTAACAATTATGTCCGCGATAGCTAGCGACCTCGGCAAAGGTTAAGCACTGAGACGCTTGATAGTGGCTTGCTAAACAAGCGTTGTGGCTTATTTACCTGGCCGCATCAAGGCGATTTTCCCGTGCATGGTATGAGGTAAGGAACCCCAACGACGTTGACCAGGTTGATCTTTTGTTTCTTCCGCTTGATCGGGTACGTGCGTGGAAATACAAATATGTATTAACCATTGTAGATATTGCCAGCAAATATAAGGAAGCCAACCCGTTGACGTCTCTTATTCAACAAATGTTGCAGACGCACTGCAACGTATCAATAAACTTTCAAAGTTAACAAGGCCACAGCTTTTAGAAGTTGATGCCGGTAAAAAGAATTGCTCGGTTCTTGCTACGTTCTCAACGAAACAAGATCTGCAGGTACGTTTTGGACATGTCGGTATACATGACGAGCAAGTTGTTGTGTAACGATTCAACCGAACACTTGTGGACTTGCTCAGAAACAATTTCTTCCGGTATCTATATGCACCGAGGGAGTTAAAAGGTGGATCGCCTTGTGCTATTGACCCTGTGTGGTCTGCTGTTACGTTAACGATCTGTCAGCGAATCCATTTTCCTGGGGCAACCGTTACGTTACTATGTGACACCCGCTGACGAGTGAGCTGCAAACCTACCAAATTAGGCATTTGTACGAGAGGATTTACAAGACACGTTCTCACGAATGCACAATGACCACAAAGATTTATTTTGGGATATGTGCGTGTTGGTACGCGTACGTTAGGACACCATAGGAAAAAATCCATCGCTTAGAGACAGGCTTGCCTTGTTGCATCGATTCAAATCGATGAGATGTTTGTTTAAATGGATAAGATTTACCACGTGCTCGAACTCGTGCCGCTCAAGTAAGCGTTTCAGATATATTTCGTGCTAGAGATCATTTGCGTAAGCACTCCAGATGTATTTTACGACAGCGATTGTTTTACATGACCGAGCGTGGACTCCTTTCATCATCTCGATGCTTTCCAAACTTCCAACTCCACTGGGGACAACAAAGATGAAGTACATTTTTCGATCGCTCCGGATTCGTCTTTGGAAATTATATAGCATTTTTGGACCTCTTAGACGAATCGATATGAAACATTTGACCTAACCAGCGATTTGATTTTTCCCGTGACGGCACAAACACGTCATTGATAAAGTAATTTAATTCCCGCATTAGCCGCATATGAAGATTATTTCATAATACTATATGTATTAAACTGTTTGGTTTTTAATGGCATTATATAATAGCCAATGAACTGAGTTCTTTAATAGTGAATTACTTATGTATTACCTGTGTATATCGGTCTGCCTAAGAGCTTACAACAATGCATCTACCCAACCCTTGACAACCTTGCACGTGTATTCACGTGGATTACAATCACAGGCGCACGCGTGTGCGAAAATCCTCAGTGGGGAAAAAGTCATGGGAAATACAGTAGAGGTTTCGATCCTTGTAACCAAATACTAGTGAGACGGTCTCAAAATCCCGAATATCATTCTATTTGTCCAAATCTGGTTGAATACATTCCAACAGATATCTATTTGATGCCTCTTGATAGTACTCAGTGATGATGTTGAACAGCCATTCGAATTCCTCATATATGTATGATATTCGTATTGTATATGTTAATGTTAGTAGCACTTTGGCTTGGTTTGTGGAATTTAAAGCCATTTTTCAGCACACGATAGACTAAACGTGTTGGCCAGTATAATGAATCGGTCCATTTCCTATTGTGAGTTGGATACAAATCTGTAACGCTGTTATTAAGCTCAATGACCAAATTAAAATGGCTGGATAGATAGATAGATAGACAGATAGACAGACAGACAGACAGACAGACCCACTTGTTTTGCTATTTAGTTTATGTGTCATGTTGATTTACAAGTCTAACACTTACACTGTGATCTTAATGAGAATGTCTAACATGGATGACATTATGAACTATTTGAGGATCAGTAATAAAGTGGATCATATATATGAAGTAGTGAATTGTTTCCTAAATAGTTGACGCGGAAGACTGACACAGTTGTGTTGCTCTTAATGACGGTATATATCAAGTTTAGTTTTCAGCATCTCCGTTTTTTATTTGCTGCGTATTGAAATAGTCTAAAACCTTTTAGTTAAGTGTCGGCATGAATCAAGTCTGTGACAGAAACTTTAAATCAGTTATATTTCGTTCCAGTTATTAACAATTCTTATTTAGAGTAAGGCTAATACATCCGAAATAAAAAGTACATTCGTGCATGCTCAGTGTATAAAAGATATATTAGGATTTGACTCTCTGTCTCTCAGTGTATTTATATTTGATGTAGTTAGGTTACTATTTTCCTGATGTAATGTCATGTACATGCTTTTCAATGTAATTGTATATGAAAATAACATGTGTTAGCTAAACCATTATGTGATGCCAGTACAATTCGTAATACAACTAACAGGTTCTGTATCAGTTTTGTATGTATGTATGTATGTATGTATGTATGTATGTATGTATGTATGTATGTATGTATGTATGTATGTATGCATGTGTATTTCTAATAAATGTCATCAGTTAGTGGTATATATTTTAAAAATATGAGCACTGTAATATGGTATACACTGTACCAAATAGTAAGTACAAAAACACTGGATATAATCATCTAGGTTATATTTGAACTGACAAAGAGTACAGTATGTTAGGACACATTTGGAACTGACTCTCCAAACACCACTAAGGCTGTCCACTTCATTTGGAACTGACTCTCCAAACACCACTAAGGCTGTCCACTTCATTTGGAACTGACTCTCCAAACACCACCAAGGCTGTCCATTTCATTTGGAACTGACTCTCCAATCACCATTAAGGCTGTCCACTTCATTTGGAACTGACTCTCCAAACACCACTAAGGCTGTCCACTTCTTTTGGAAATAACTCTCCAAACACTAATAAGGCTATCCACTTCATTAAAACTGACTCTCCAAACACCACTAAGGCTGTCCACTTCATTTGGAACTGACTCTCCAAACACCACTAAGGCTGTCCACTTCTTTTGGAAATAACTCTCCAAACACTAATAAGGCTATCCACTTCATTAAAACTGACTCTCCAAACACCACTAAGGCTGTCCACTTCATTTGGAACTGACTCTCCAAACACCACCAAGGCTGTCCACTTCATTTGGAACTGACTCTCCAAACACCACTAAGGCTGTCCACTTCATTTGGAACTGACTCTCCAAACACCACTAAGGCTGTCCACTTCATTTGGAAATAACTCTCCAAACACCAATAAGGCTATCCACTTCATTAAAACTGACTCTCCAAACTCCACTAAGGCTGTCCACTTCGTTTGGAATCGACTCTCTAAACACCACTTAGGCTGTCCACTTCATTTGGAACTGACTCTCCAAACGCCATTAAGGCTGTCCACTTCATTTGTAACTGACTCTCACTAAGACT
Source organism: Sinohyriopsis cumingii (assembly GCA_028554795.2). Classification (NCBI taxonomy): domain Eukaryota; kingdom Metazoa; phylum Mollusca; class Bivalvia; order Unionida; family Unionidae; genus Sinohyriopsis; species Sinohyriopsis cumingii. Next base: position 151,553,518 of record CM068824.1, read on the forward strand.
GTCAATATCATTTGGAACTGACTCTCCAAACACCACTAAGGCTTTCCACTTCGTTTGGAATCGACTCTCCAAACACCATTAAGGCTGTCTACTTCATTTGGAACTAACTCTCACTAAGGCTGTCCATATCATTTGAAACTGACTCTCCAAACACCACTAAAGCCGTCCACTTCATTTGGAACTGACTCTCCAAACACCACTAAGGCTGTCCACTTCGCTTGGAATCGATTCTCCAAACACCACTAAGGCTGTCCACTTCATTTGGAACTGACTCTCCAAACACAACTAAAGCTGTCCACTTGATTTGGAACTAACTCCCCAAACACTAAGGCTGTCCACTTCATTTGGAACTGAATCTCCAAACACCAATAAGGCTGTCCACTTCATTTAGAACCGACTCTTCAAACACCACTAAGGCTGTCCACTTCATTTGGAATCGACTCTCTAAACACCACTAAGGCTGTTCACTTCGTTTGGAACTGACTCTCCAGACACCACCAAGGCTGTCCACTTCATTTGGAACTGACTCTCCAAACACCACTAACGCTGTCCACTTCGTTTGGAATCGACTCTCTACACACCACTAAGGCTGTCCACTTCGTTTGGAACTGACTCACCAAACACCACCAAGGCTGTAAGGCTGTCCACTTCATTTGGAACTGACTCTCCAAACGCCATTAAGGCTGTCCACTTCATTTGGAACTGACTCTCCAAACACCACCAAGATTGTCCACTTTGTTTGGAATCGACTCTCCAAACACCACTAAAGCTGTCCACTTTATTTGGAACTGACTCTCACTAAGGCTGTCCATATCATTTGAAACTGACTCTCCAAACACCACTAAAGCCGTCCACTTCATTTGGAACTGACTCTCCAAACACCACTAAGGCTGTCCACTTCGCTTGGAATCGATTCTCCAAACACCACTAAGGCTGTCCACTTCATTTGGAACTGACTCTCCAAACACCACTAAGGCTGTCCACTTCATTTAGAACCGACTCTTCAAACACCACTAGGGCTGTCCACTTCATTTGGAATCGACTCTCTAAACACCACTAAGGTTGTTCACTTCGTTTGGAACTGACTCTCCAGACACCACCAAGGCTGTCCACTTAATTTGGAACTGACTCTCCAAACACCAATAAGGCTGTCCACTTCATTTGGAACTGAATCTCCAAACACCACTAACGCTGTCCACTTCGTTTGGAATCGACTCTCTACACACCACTAAGGCTGTCCACTTCATTTGGAACTGACTCTCAAAACACCAATAAGGCTGTCCACTTCATTTGGAACTGAATCTCCAAACACCACTAACGCTGTCCACTTCGTTTGGAATCGACTCTCTACACACCACTAAGGCTGTCCACTTCATTTGGAACTGACTCTCCAAACACCAGTAAGGCTGTCCACTTCATTTGGAACTGACTCTCCAAACACCACTAAGGTTGTCCACTTCGTTTGGAATTGACTCTCGAAACACCACTAAAGCTGTCCACGTTATTTGGAACTGACTCTCACTAAGGCTGTCCATATCATTTGAAACGGACTCTCCAAACACCACTAAAGCCGTCCACTTCATTTGGAACTGACTCTCCAAACACCACTAAGGCTGTCCACTTCGCTTGGAATCGATTCTCCAAACACCACTAAGGCTGTCCACTTCATTTGGAACTGACTCTCCAAACACCACTAAGGCTGTCCACTTCATTTGGAACTGACTCTCCAAACACCAATAAGGCTGTCCACTTCATTTAGAACCGACTCTTCAAACACCACTAAGGCTGTCCACTTCATTTGGAACTAACTCCCCAAACACTAAGGCTGTCCACTTCATTTAGAACTGATTCTCCAAACACGAATAAGGCTGTCCACTTCATTTAGAACCGACTCTTCAAACACCACTAAGGCTGTCCACTTCATTTGGAATCGACTCTCTAAACACCACTAAGGCTGTTCACTTCGTTTGGAACTGACTCTCCAGACACCACCAAGGCTGTCCACTTCATTTAGAACTGACTCTCCAAACACCAATAAGGGTGTCCACTTCATTTGGAACTGAATCTCCAAACACCACTAACGCTGTCCACTTCGTTTGGAATTGACTCTCTACACACCACTAAGGCTGTCCACTTCGTTTGGAACTGACTCTCCAAACGCCATTAAGGCTGTCCACTTCATTTGGAACTGACTCTCCAAACACCAACAAGGCTGTCCACTTTATTTGGAACTGAATCTCCAAACACCACTAACGCTGTCCACTTCGTTTGGAATCGACTCTCTACACACCACTAAGGCTGTCCACTTCGTTTGGAACTGACTCTCCAAACACCACCAAGGCTGTAAGGCTGTCCACTTCATTTGGAACTGACTCTCCAAACGCCATTAAGGCTGTCCACTTCATTTGGAACTGACTCTCCAAACACCACTAAGGTTGTCCACTTCGTTTGGAATCGACCCTCCAAACACCACTAAGGCTGTCCACTTCATTTGGAACTGACTCTCCAAACACCACTAAACCTGTCCACTTCGTTTGGAATCGATTCTCCAAACACCACTAAGGCTGTCCACTTCGTTTGAAACTGACTCTCCAAACGCCATTAAGGCTGTCCACTTCATTTGGAACTGAATCTCCAAACGCCATTAAGGCTGTCCACTTCATTTGGAACTGACTCTCCAAACACCACTAAGGCTGTCCACTTCATTTGGAATTGACTCTCCAAACACCACTAAGGCTGTCCACTTCATTTGCTACTGACTCTCCTTACACCACTAAGACTGTCCACTTTTATTTTTAAAAATCAGCACTTAGTACGCAGCTTGAAATGATGTCATCATTACAACATTTCGTCATCGATACGACGTCATGTTTTACGTAGTTTTATTTTATCTCTATGAGTTCTTAAATTATGCACTCGAAATCCGGTTATAAATCATTGTTCCTCTTCATATGGAGATGTTTTAAGTATATTTTATTTCAATGAATGCTGTCTAGCATGAAAATAATGTTTGAATTCGATAGAAAAGTTAAAATTATGTAATATGAACTTCAAAAACAATAAATACGTGAATATTACATTTTCAATATTTACGGAAGCCAACTATGTTGAAGTTTATAACCCTCTAGTTAGTGCAATAGTTTAATGGACAATGTGACGGTAAAAGGATATCTGAGTCAAAACATGCTTTCATGTTTATTGTATTTGGTTGCTACATTTTGAATGAAAATTTGCATTCATATAATCTATGGGAATTCGACATATCTATTTATAAGTCAATATACATATGTCAGTGTACTTATCACAGACTTCTACTTGTAATCTGGTTTGTCTTATCACAAGAGCTATTATCAGTTGTGTCATACAAGGTTACGCTAGGCTGGCAACTTAGTCTGGCTTGATATAGTAATGAAATCTACGCTGATGGCTCTGCCAATCATTTTATTTAACATTTTACTCGTAGCGAGTATGACTTGTGTCAGAACACAAATGACAGAACATGACCAGCCATCTAATGATGTTCTACGAAGAGTAGAGGCTCTAGAGAGAGCACAGGATGAATGTACTCAAAACCTCAGACATATATCTAAACTGGAACAACTACTGCAAGACGCTTTTACGCGAATAGAAAAGGCAGAAGGACACATCAACAAGCTTGAACGGGAACTTCTTGAAAGAGATGCCACTGAGCAGAAATCGCAATATGCTTCTCTTGATCAGCATAGCATCTTGTTCACTAAATCCAAGATCAGAAAGTCAGAAAAGCGTCTGAAAAAACTTGTGGAATTGATTCCGGAAAGATCTGGAGTAAATTACACAGATGCAATAAGAGTGAAAGAAGCCTTGAGCGAACAACCGTCTGGCAGTCCTAAGATGAATAGATCTAGCATTATAGAAAGGAACCATAGCGGATCATTCAAATTTGAACAGGCACAAAATATTAAAAGAGCAGGTATTTACAACAAGACACTATTGAAGTATGAAACGATCTATATTGCTAATGGCAGATACATTCTTTTATAAATTGTAAAAGAAGCGTATGACATTGGTCTTAGTGTATACATTTTAGCTCAGAATTTAAAACTTCGTGGTCACTATTGCGATTTAGTTTAAAAAAAACAAAACATTTTTTGTTCTAGGGGACTGATTTTGCATTATCGTTTAACACAATATTTGACTTATTTTCTTTGTCAAAAAGAAGATTAAAAATCAGGATGAGAGAATGTTGGAAAGATAATACAATATAATAATAAATGACAGTTTTAAAGAATAGGATACTGCAGACTATTAATATCGAATCACTTTGCAATTCTTCATCATTCGTATTTGTAACTGTATTTCACCTTTTTATCTTTCTATAGGTGTTCTGAGACGGGCTGCAGGTAGTTTGACTTTAACAGAAGTAGCTTTCCATGTTACTTTGGTTTCCGCTAACAATGTTTTTCAGTCAGATCAGATACTAACATATGACACGGTGCTCTACAACAAAGGAAACGCTTACAACCCAACGATGGGTACGTTCATTTGCCCCGTGACTGGAACTTATTACTTCTTCGCAAATATTGGAGTATCGCCTAATAAGTTTGCATCCATCAGTATAAAATCAGACGGGTTGGTTAAAGGACGTGCCATTGCTACATCAAATTCGGGTCATGAGCAAGGAAGTACCTCTGTTTTCGTTAAATGTGACGTGGGACAGCATGTGTATGTAGAAGCTTATCAAAATTCTGAGGCATATGGAGACCATTATACATCGTTTTCTGGATTTCTCATTTCAAGGGAAGAGACAAGTAGCAGCTAAGGGAAGATTGCGATCATTGCGGCTTACAGTATGCATTGCTTTTCTCTTGTCTCGTAACAACCACGGATATGACGACTACTACGAATAAAGATACAAAGCGAAATAACTTAAAATGTGAGATTTTCTTAGCTCTTGATAGAGTTATAATGTTCAGTAACTCATACATCATTTTATGTTTAAAAAAGATTAAAGATATGCATACATATTTTGTGGATTTATTTGTTCTTTTCCTTACGAAAAATGTATGGAAAAGATATGTCTTGATTAAATTGTACAATTCACACCTGAACTCTAACCACCCCCACCAATTCAATACCCAAATAAACAAATAAAAACATAAAATCCCTAGCATATATCCAAGAGTTTAAGTGCAGAACCTAAAGGAGATTTGAATTTACGTTGGTCACATATATGTTTTTAGGAAGACTAGGAAAAGTCATTGTATATTTACGAAATTATTGAGAAAGAAAATTAATAATTACTCATCATTAATTTTCTCTTCCTGTCATCGCTGTTGCGTAACACATCTCAGTATTGATTAGTTATTTTTTGTTTTATTCCTGTACCAGGTTTAATTTAGTCTCTTGTAGTGAATTTCTTTATCTCTTTTTTTTGGGGGGGGGGGAGGGGGACACGAGACAGATGCCCCCCCCCCCATCCTAGCCAAATCTGTAAATGGTTTATGTGTATTTGTTGCCCCAAAAGGTGTGTTGTTTGTATATTTTATCTCTAATTTGGAATTTAAATTTTTGTTTAGAAATTTGGATCGGGGTATTTCTAAATTCCCTAGTGTGCCTATAGGGTTGTTTCTCCGAAAGTGATTTCTGTCATCCTCTCGGAAATCCTTCCCTAGTGTGTTATCGACCTGGCTAGGGTCTCCTATGTCTTGTGTTTGCTATGTGTGTGTGCTATGTGTTCTGGTTGCTATAAATGTTTCCATGTCAGGACAGCCGCTATGCCGAATTTCAAGATCCCAGTTTTCTTAACTTTCCCGTGTTCATAATACATCGGGAATATTTGTTTAATTTTGAATTTTGACGATGAGTAGTAGTATGTATATTAATTTAAAACCCTATTGGTTTTTGTGTGTGCACCTATATTCCATTCTCGTATAATAATAAGGTAGTACTGTGTTCGAGATGGGGTTCATACTTTTTTTAATTTGGTGTACTTCTCCCATCTCGAGCAGGTCCATCTTTTGAAATTGATATTTTATGCCGAAACTCCAAAATTATTCTTCCCTTTCGGGGTATAAAAAAAAATAATAATTGGGGAGGGGAGATCCCACCTTAATTCCTAATAACTATGACCTGACCACAGGCTCTTTTTGTTGATATGATATAGTTACTAATTTCATATAACGTATTTCTAGTGAAAGTTCCATCCAGGAATAAAATATTTTGTTTTTTGTATGGATTAATTTTCTGGATTTCACTTATAACTTTTATACGATTAGTTTGTGTTTTTGAACATTGTACCATTACATGATATTTGGAGTAGGGTCCTATTTTACACAGTGAACATCTCGGCGGTACTCTGACCATACGCCGTCTCACTGCGGCCTCTCCTGTCAACCATGCATTATGCATGTATTTGAAGCAGAGGCTTTGAATTTTTAGAGATCCTAATTTCGTCCAATTTTTCCATGCTCTATTCCAGTCTACATATATATTTTCTTTTTCTGTTGTACTTTTTATATTTTTTGTAGCTTCATCCCTAACCCAGTTATATGTCAATTTTTCTTCTAAGCCCCATAGTTCCTTTTTATCTCTGTTTTTCAAGATTATTTCCTTAATATTCCTAATTCGGTCTAGATATTTCTAAACGTTTGGTTAATTTGTTATTCTTATATATATCTTCCCTATTTCTAATTGAGAATCCATAACGGTATATATAGATACCTTCCCATGGACTCATCGGTGTTGCTCTTATCCTCTTAAAACGGTTTATTGTATTCGCTAATTTAATCAAGATGGGGCTGGGGAGTGCTACCCCACCCCTCTCTTTAGCCTTATATAATATTTCTTTGTTTATGTAATGAAGTTTAAAATTCCATATGTAGTCAATTATAGATTTATCCATTGTTTTTAAAATTTTATTGCTTATGTCTATTGATTTTAAAATATAGTTCATATGCACATACATATACGTTTTTGCTACTTGTACCCTTTCCATCAAGCACAGTGGCGTAAGAGCCCAGATTTTCACATTATGTTCGATGGCTTCTATTATCTTCATACAGTTTGCTTTCTCTGCATTTTCTCCAAAGAAAATTCCTAATGCTTTGACCTGTTTTTTAATTAGATGTGGGGGCAGCCCTGAGTGGTTGCCCTTCCAGTTTCATATTTTAAGTATCTCAGTTTTATCATGATTAATTTGTGATCCCGACACTTTCCCAAAATTATCAATTCTTTGGTCAGGTGCTTAAAGGAGTTAGCGTCCGTTATACAGTTTTTCTACAATCGTCTGCATGTTGCAGCATTTTCACTTCATCCTTTATGTTGGGTACTTTGATACCTTCAATCTCTTTGTTTAGTTGTATTTTCCTATTTAGAATTTCAATTGCTATTACGTATAATAGCATAGATAGTGGGCATCCTTGCCTCACTGATCTTTGAATTTCAAATTTACCTGTTCTCGCTCCATTGACCTGCACTCTGGAAGTTATTTTAGTGTACAGGATTTTAGTCCATTTTAGGAAATTATTTCGCAAGCCAAATTTGGCTAGTACTTTTTGTAAGTAGTTATGTTCTAATCTGTCGAATGCTTTTTCTTGGTCAAAAAGTACCATGGCAGCTTTTTGTCCAGTTTCTTTTATATGTTCTATAATGGTTGTAATGCTAAGTATATTATGCTGAATATCTCTTCCTTTCGGTCCGCATGTTTGATTGGTATTTATTATGTTCCCCATCCCTTTTTTTTATCCTATCTGCTAAAATTTTACTTAATATTTTGTAATCCGTGTTAAGGAGGGAGATGGGCCTCCAATTGTTAAGGTCCTCCCTATCTCCCTTCCCTTTATATATTAATGTTATGATCCCTTCCCTCGTACTGTCCGTCATTGTATCATTTCTTAGCAATATATTATTATATAAACATTCTAGGATTGGCGACAACTCACCACAGAACTTCGTATAGAAGTCCGTGGTGAGTCCATCTCCTCCTGTAGATTTCCCTTTTGAGAGGTTCCGTATACTTTCTAGTATTTCCTCTTGCGAAATAAATCCATCACATAAGTTCTTATGTTCTGTTGAAATTTTTTCGCATTCAATGTTTTTTAAGTATTCATCAATTTTATTATCCTCAATTTTTTGGGCAGTATATAAATGGGCATAGTAATTTTCAACATGTTTTAAAATTTCTTGCTTATCAGTTGTAATGTTATCTCCCTCTATTTTAAAAGCATTTATTACCTTTTCCCCTCCTCTTCTAATTTCTTCTCTTTTGTAGAGTCCTTTCGCTTTCTTATAAATTTGTGAAAATTTCACCGCCCTTATTTCTTTGCCCTTTATTTTCTCTTCATTTATCTGGTTTAATCTATCATTTAATTTTTTTGTAAGTATTACTGGGTTATCTTTTTTCAGTTGTAGCACATTAGCCTCCTTTTCAAGTTTGAGTTTCATACTTCTCATTTGTGTATATTTTATTGTTTTATTTTTTATGTTATTTTTTAAGACCTCCCACTCTTTAATTATATCCCTATTCCCTTTTTCAACTGTGTTGTTTATCAATTTTTTATTTCTATAATAAATTGGGGATCTTCTAACAGTTTATTATAAAATTTCCAAAATCCTTTTCCCCATTTTCTTTCATTTGATATTGTGATTTTTATGTATATAAATTTATAATCTGAGACCTTAAAATCTAATATCTTTGCTTTTTTTATACATTTTTTCATTGTAATTTGTACATAAGAACTTATTAATTCGAATTCCTTTATTGATTTTGTATTCAAAAGTAAAGTCTTTTCTTGGCATGTTTAAAATCCGGTATATGTCTGTAAGTTTGTGTGCACTTGCAAATTCTCTCATTATTTTTTTTTACAGTTCCTATCATTTGTAGTTAACTCCACTTCTCTATCAATTTTATCACCCGCCCAGTTATAATCACCCCCATTATCACATTTTCCATATTGTATTTTTCTAAGTGTTTAGATAACTCCTTAATAAACTCGTGTTTCTTATAAGTCTTTGCAGGTATATATACATTTATAAGGTGTGTTTTCTCAATTTTAATATGGATCATCCTACCTTTAAGATCTTTTCCTTCTTCTATTCTTTCCCAATTAACTCCCGGTTTATTTTTAATCAAAATAGCTACTCCCCCTTTTATGTCCTCTCCTATATAGTCATTTTTTATTAGTATTCCATTTAAGTAGCTTTCACAATAGGCTTTAACCGCATCTGTAAAGCCATTATGGGTCTCTTGAAAAAATAAAATATCATATTTTAGATTTTTATTAAATTTAGAAATTTTGTCCTTATTTATCCATTTACGTTAATAGATAGTATATGAAAGTTCGATCCCTCCATTTTTGCTTCTCCAGGTTGTCACATTTATATCCTAGATGTTTGAGTTTATATTTCATATTCTTATTTTAAGTTAGGTTGAAGGGGTGGTTTCCCCCTCCCCCATAATGTTATTTGTATTGTACTGTGATGTCTCCATTGTGTCACTATAGTCATTGTCATTTGTCTGTCTGAGTTGTAGTTGTTCCTGTCTCATTTTCCGTGTTCTCTGTCATTATCGTGTTCCTGGTTTCTTCCGAACTCCCTTTTTCAGAGTCTGTGTCCGTTCTTCTATGCTCAACTAGGTCCGCATCATGGTCACTCTGACTCTCTATTTCACTTGTATTTGATTTTATTTCTTGAGTTTCTTTCTTTTTCTTTTGTTGCTGAATTTTCTTTCTTGTCCCAATTTCTTTGTTTGAATTTACATCCGATTGATCCATAAAACTGTCTCCTTTCTCTTGCGGGGATATTCCCATTTCTGCCTTTCTTTTTGGTCTCTGACTCCTTCGTAACGGGGTGGACGTCAGGGGTGTTAAAGGCGTTATTCCCGTTATTTCTTCTCCATCTTCTTCTAGTGTATCTTTTTCCTCTAGGCATTGGAAACGGTTTTGGATATTGATTCCTTCTTCTTTCTCCCTTGCCGGTGTTTCAATTTTTCTTGTCTTATTTGGACTCAGTATTTTTCTCCACTCTGGTGTGGTTTGTGTATTGTGTATTTCCGTTACGTCAATATCTGGAAGGGTGTATATTATATCAGAATCTTCTTCCTTCTCTTTTCTTATTTGTTGTATCATCTTCACTATTTCTTCCTGTTGCTTCTGCAAATGTTCACTTTGTTGTTGTTGTTGTTGTAATTGTTGCTGTTGCTGTTGCGCTTCCACTCTCTTGTTGTTTCCATTTCCGGCTGTTTTGCTTGCGTAGGTTTCTCTTTCTGCCGCGCCCCCTCTTGTTGGCTTCTTTCCCGGGCAATCCCATGGCCTATGCCCGACCTGTGTACAAATAGGGCAGATTCTGTCTTTTTCTGCTCCTTTGTACCATCTTTTTAACTTAAAACCTAGTACGTAAAAAAACATGGGGATTATTTTTGCCTCTTTTCTGTGTACATATATGATGCGGTTCCCGGATTTAATTGGGGCAAAGCCCCATATTGTAGCCATTCTGTGGTTCAGTACGCTTACTCCGAACTTTTTCTCTAGTTTGTGTATTAGCTCATCACTACTGACCGATAGAGGCAATCCCATGATGTGAACTTCTGTAGTTTTAGGTGTAATATGTCTTACAAATGGTTCTGTCATCGACACTGTTGCCTTTACTCCTTTTACTTTTAATTCCCTTTCGTGAATCAGTGGGTTTTGATCTTTGGTATAGATTACATATTTGTTGATGCCTGCGTGTTGAACGCCATCTATTTTCTCTGTATCTACTCCCAAAACGTTTATTGCCATTAATACCTCAGCTTGCATGGGCGTTGAGGGTGCTCCACTAAGGTCAAGGGTCTGGCATCCTGATGGGTGTTCAGCAATTAATTTATTGTCCTCCACCCTTGTATGAAAATATTTCCTTAGCTTCGAACCGGCTGGTATGGCCTCTGGCATTTTTTCCCTGTCTATTTTTTCTGAATTGTTTGAGTTTGTCTGAGTTAAGTTCACTAGTGCAGGTCTCACACTACTATTTAGACTCCACTATTAATTTATGACAACTTTAGATAGATTGAGGTGGTGATACCTAGCAAAGAATATTCCTGAATTGTTTTGTTTTCCCACTTAATGTATATGCAATAGTTTTAGATGGTCCAGTAATAAGGTGTCTACTACTCTACACAATTCTTTATATGCAATGAAAATGAAAGGAAATAGAAAAAAAGATACAAGTTATAAATGAATTATGAAAAAGTCTCACAAATAATCCCGTTCGCAGCTACACTCCTAATTCACTAGCTTGCTTAGGCGGCATTGTATTGTACTGTACTGTGCTGTGCTGTACTGTACTACTGAGCTTTCTTTATCTCAAGGTAATAATGCTAAGAAGGATATACACGAAATGATATTATGTTCTTAAACAATTCTACTTGTGAACTGCATGTGGAGTTCCAGATTTTAAAAAGTGGACGATACTGTACAGCCAGAGCTGGTTTAAGAGGAAATGAACTCAGGGAAAATGCGGGAGCATGTGTGATGTTCTTCGGTTTTTAAAAAGTGCGGAAATAGCTTTAGCAATTTACGTCATTCCAAACGTTACAGGCAATTTACGTCATTCATAACATGTTAAGTAATTTACCTCATTTCAAACTTTAAAGCACTTTACGCAAATGCAATACCAGATAACTCATGGCATCTTTTAATTGTATGTTTCCCACTTTCGTGTAAATGATTTAGACTCCGTTCCTAATCGTGAAAAATGTTTCTAAAGAAAAGTCTTTTCGTATCCCAATAAATTGTCAGCAATCCCTGTAGCATATTAACGTCAGTTCACGTAACAATTCACATTCTCTCTATCCGAGTTGTCGCCAGTGGTGTACATAACCCATTGAGCGAAATCAGAAAGAGTAAGAGAGACACGACATTTTTCTTTTCATGTACACCTGTAATCATGCCACAATTTCGACAGTGATGCAAAGAACACAGAAGTAAGCAATAGTTCTTTTACCATTCTCCATTTTCACTGTTATCTTAGCCTCTTTCCTTTCATCTTAAAGTGAGGAAAAATACTTGTCTAGAACTAAATACACTTTTGTATAACGGTTGAAATATTTAGCTATATATAAGTATCATATGTATATATAGTCTTTCTTAATATCAATAAAACCTTTTAAAAATTAGAATATACAGCACGGTCCTTGTGGCCGCATTGATCTGACTGAAGCAGCGTGTGGGATCTTCACTTGGGGGCTGACTCGGGTAACAACTACCGAAGCACTAAAGCAGGGGTGCACAACCCCCGGACCGCGCCCAAACGTGTTCTTTCCGGCCGTCAGGGCAAATTAAAACAACACAGAAATCTGGCCGCGAAAAGTAATAATATTAAAGAAGTTAATGTTTGCGGCCTTCGAATGGTCTTAGAAAATGCAATCTGGCTCTTGGCCAAAAAAGGACGTGCACACCTGCATTAGGGTATTTAAACCATCTCACGTGCACGTATAGTAGCATGAAGAGACATTGGTGGACATATAATAAAAAAAGATTTAAAAAAGTGAAAGATGATATCAGCGATATGGATACGATATATATATATATATATATATATATATATATATATATATATATATATATATATATATATATATATATATATATATATATATATATATATATATATATATATATATATATATATATATATATATATATATATATATATATATATATATCTGTGTGTGTGTGTGTGTGTGTGTGTGTGTGTGTAGAAGAAGAAGAAGAAACAGAAGGGGATTCATATACATGTAAACAGTCATACATAAACAATGACGAATTTACTGTCGTTGAGTAAGGTTTCTGATCTGTGCAGTTAACTTGAAGAATTATGCCACCATTTCGTAATAGAATTTTCTGTATATAATCTGACTAGTATTAAGAGACCATCTATTTTATGATGGAAATATTTAAAAAGAAGGATGTTATGATGGTCTCCTGTTCATAATAGGACTTACTTTTATTTATTTTTAAAGAGGACTGCATAGATCAATTATCTCTATTTCTTGTTCAATACACAAAATATTATAGTTTTCGTTCAAATACCAAGTAGAAAAGAACTCTTGAGAACCAAAAGATACCTCTGTGATTATTCTGTAAAATTGTGTTCAATTAGCTTCCTTTACTTTAGGAATTTCATTGTTGACAGTAAGTAGGCTGTCATTCGAATGATGCCTGCCCCTGTTGATAAACATGATAATTATCAACGTTACGCTCATTAGCACTCTCTCAGTGACGTAGAAAGAATATCTGTCATTCCCCCGCTTTTGAAAAGCTTAATATGGAGCCAGCTCCCAATAAAAAAAGCTGTTTGATGGTAAATACTGGCACCCATTGGACCTACATCCCCGACCCTTATACCCACCACCCCTCCCCTCAGTTGTTGGGATTGCGTGGGCGGTTACTAACAGATTATCTATTTAATTGCCAAAACACATTTGCACATTAGTTGACTGCACTAAGTTTTCCCATGCTAAATTTTAAAGGCCATCAACACTATGGCACAGGCTTATATGTACAGATAATTTCATATCAACAGGAATAGGCGGTGATCTGTGACGAACAAACTATTTGTCACGTTGGTAAAATGTAGCAGAATTTCACACACATCTCCTATGATATTAGCTTCAAACAGGCGTGAATTTTCCCTGACTGCATCTTGCACCAACTGTGCAGTGTGTCGACTATCAACTCTTGAAGTGGAATTATTGGTGTGTATATGCCGAGTAATTAGTGTCTGCCTATATGACTCGAAATAGTGTCCCGACGTACATCTGATATCACTGCTATTTCTACACAATATTAACTGTTACTTTTACAAAATTATTTGCAAGAAGACAACTCCGGTGGCCAAAATGGTTAGCGGGTCCGCCTCGGATGCGAGATGTCGCGGGTTCGAACCGGCCGAGTCCTATCAAAGACGTAAAGACACACATCCCTACAAGCAAACGAAAATGCATGATCTGCCACACAAATATAGAAACATGGTATCAGATACAAAGGGAGCAAACGTTTATAGACATGCTGTTTTACCCTTACATACCAACATACTATCACACAGAAGAAAGGAAGTTTTAGTTGTCAGCAACATCGACATATACAAACACATAATACACAAAATATAAAGACAAAAAGTTTGGCAAGAGGGATTGGTATTTCTCTTTTCTAGAGATCTGGGTGGCCTTGAAAGGCCCGTCAGGGTTTGTTAGCCAAAGGCAGATAACATAAGTTCCGTCCCATCAGTGGTTTTCTACTTCTGAAACTTCATCGCATCGTTGAACCGTACAATAAAACCTGTTGTGAATACCTTGTATACCCGGAGCGATAGTACTATTGCCACTGTAACCGGTATTCTTACTTCGGTTTAGCTTTGGCAGTTTCCCTGTCGTATTTGTAGCACTACCTTCACCTCCTTCTTCATCATTACCACTGTTGGGTAAGATTGGGATATTTTTTACAGCGACAGAAGACGCAGAAGAAACAGTTGTTCAACAATATCAAGACGAGAAAGTTCAAAGCTGAAGTGTACCGGTTTCATTACAGATTTGTGGGATTCCTTGTTAGATGAACTGAAATGATAATGTGAAGCTAAAGAGGACGATCGTTCTGGACTATCCATCCATGACGATAATTTGAAGTCTCCTGTTTGGATCGACATCGTCTAAAGTTATCGACAAAATTCAATACATCCAACAATCAAAGGAAGAGTTTGACATGACCGACGCAAAAGCAGATCTTCACATGACCCATGTTTTGCCTCCTAGAGGCAAACGACGCAGAAAAGTGTCATTGGTAAATGAACTCTACAAAACGCAAGAGTGTCCAAATTGTCAGTGAAAACAACCAGATTGGCTTAGCCTATGCATTTGTCGTGGATCGAACGAAGAACAAGACCCACAGGAAGGAAAAGAGAACGGAAATGCATTCCATAATTGCCCCAACAACGAAGAGCAGATTTCCTTTTGAATCAAGCAGACCGTGTATGGCCTGCCTGAAATGCAGAAAATTCAAGACGTGTTGACAACATCATAAACGTACTTGTGAATTATTGAGATTGTCTTTCACTTGTGGAGCTAATAACTCAAAGGCAGACGTCTGTCAAGGAAGGAAAATACGCGTTTTTGTGACTATAGCTTGGACTTTGAGCATCAATCTTACAGTCAAAGATATGAACTGCAGGAAGACTTCATGCAAGAACAGCACAATAACAAAACGAAAAAGACAATGGCATTAACATCCCTATTTCCTTTGCTCATCATACTTGTGAAACGTGCATACCAAAATCTATATTTTCGAAAACGATTCTCAAGTGAATTGTAAGAGATGTATCATGTTCATGAAAGAGTCGCTCGACAAAGAGGAAGCGGTTTAGGAGATATGTTACACCAACTTATCGCACGAGAACACGCTTCTTAAACAGGGTTGGGACTCGATTATTGTACCACTTGACGCAAGGAAAAGAACTTTAAAATGTCCTCATTGACAAACAAAATCCAAAGATTTCTTCATGAGAGCAGAAACAATACGGTTTCAAACCGGAAAAGACTATTTAAATCCCCGAGAAATCCCTATAAATTCGTTTCACATTTCTGGCCAAGGCATTACTAGTTCTATGCCCCAGCAAGGACGACTATGCCAAAATAGACGTCTAAACCTTCTTGGATCTCATAAACATGTTCAGAAGAAAAGGAGAAGAACAGGAGATGTCAGAGAAATGGCAGTGTTTGAGTCTTGATTGAGAAAGGGAAAAAATGATGCTCCGAGATTCATGTGAAAGTTCTAAGTCAGAACATAATCAATTTGACATGCCACCCACGATTATGAAGTTACACGAATACCATTTTTTATAATTTTATTTTGTGTCGTCTTCAACTACCATAGCTCCTATCGAATTTAAAGTGATCATATCGACCTGAACAACAGTCACTTGTACCTGAAAGTCAAAGTGGACAACATCAATCCAGGGGAAGAAGCCAGCGTAGCTCCCTTTAACAATGTGTTCAGTGAAATGGATTTGTAATAACAGAATAATCAGTAGCAGCATGGATACCAACCCATAACGAGCCCACCTAGAAAATTTCGTGACGTACGGAAAAGAAGCAAGTATACACATCTGAATGCCTCCGTAGTTTGGAATCCTGAAACTTTGGAAGTCTTCAACAACGCAGACCGACAGCAAAGTATCCGACACGACGAGTGGAAGTGCAATCTTTCACCATTACCTGTGGACTCTGATCCAAGATAGAAGCTTTTGTTTTCCAAGGAAAGCTACCTAAACATTTGCTCTTTGGCAACATCAATATTGCGGCCCTCAATGGAGCCAGTGATCAACATACTTTCGAGTTCCAACAGTTAGATAAGTCCAAGAAATAAGTCACTTGAGGTGGCCAAACGTTGTGTACCAGGCTCTTTGTATCTAAGTGTATCCAGAAATAAAATATACTTGAGATCGTACATGGCATTATTTAAAGTTGTAGGACAGTCAGTTAACAACAGCAACCAATATCGGTTTGCAGTAGATATGGCCAACACATTGAATGTCATCTTGTATGCAGAGTTTGACAATACTCTTTACAGCAGTTGTTTGAGAGAAGTGATCCTCGACTGTAAAACAAGAAAAGATCGTACATGCAAAGTCAAATTTACAGTCATTATGTCAAGATGGACAGAACAAGAACAACATTTAGTCTCCTGTTTTGCACGTGATTTGGCTTAAAGCCTAGCCAGAAAACATTTTTATGAACGTCAAATCCATGATCGTAGTAAGAAACAACACGACTAATCCATGATCCTAGTAAGAAACAACACGTCAGATCCATGATCCTCGTAAGAAACATCACGTCAAAACCATGATCTTATTAAGAAATAACACGTCATATCCATGATCCTAGTAAGAAACAATATATCAAATCCATGATTCTAGTAAGAAACAACACGTCAGATCCATGATCTTAGTAAGAAACAACACGTCAGATCCATGATCCTAGTAAGAAACAACACGATTAACCCATGATTCTGGTAAGAAACAACACGTCAGATCCATGATCCTAATAAGAAACAAAACGTCAGGGCCATGATCCTAGTAAGAAACAACACGTCAGATCCATGATCCTAGTAAGAAACAACATGTAAAATCCATGATCCTAGTAAGAAACAACATGTCAGATCCATGATCCTAGTAAGAAACAACATATTAAATCCACCATCATAGTAAGAAACAACACGTCAAATCCATGATCCTAGTAAGAAAAAACGCATCAGATCCATGATCCTAGTAAGAAACATCACGTCAAATCCATTCTCTAAGAAACAACACGTCAAAATCCATGATCCTAATAAGAAACAACACGTAAGATCCTAGTAAGATACAACACGTCAAATCCTAGTAAGATCAAAAAGTCAAACCCATGATCCTAGTAAGAAACAACACGTCAGATCCATGATCCTAGTAAGAAACAACACGTAAAATCCTTGATCCTGGTAAGAAACAACACGACTAATCCATGATCCTAGTAAGAAACAACGCGTCAGATCCATGATCCTGGTAAGAAACAAAACATCAGATCCATGATCCTAGTAAGAAACAACACGTCAGATCCATGATGCTAGTAAGAAACAACAAGTCAAATCCATGATCCTAGCAAGAAACAACATATTAAGTCCACGATCCTTTGTAAGAAACAAAACGTCAGATCCATGATCCTAGTAAGAAACAACATATCAAATCCACGATCCTATGATCTTAATAAGAAACAACACGACAAATGCATGATGATGTGTCAAGACGAAATGTTGGAACAGGCTTGGAATCTCATCTCAGAAGAGAATATTAAGAGGAAATGGTATAAAACCTTGCGTGATCATTGACTTATCTAGAAAACAAACGCATTATGAAGTTCTCTTGCAACAAAATACAGACACTACCCGTGGTTCCTCCGTTTTATTGACAGCAAGCACTGAATTGATGACTTATCACTACCTATGAAAAACCCTAAAGGAAAACAATGGATACCTGGGAACTTCACTAACTTATGACTATCAGTTCATACACAGCCTCTTGGAATCCTGTCGTGTGTGCCAATGCAGCACAGACGACAATCATCAACCAAGAACCAACTGCCTAGCTGTCTACTTTCTCAACGAGCACAGAGTGAAATATTTTTATATGGATTACATCCTCTGGAAAACAAGATCATTCTCTTTATGAAAAGAAATGCTGTATCAACTTAATTCAATAATGTGAGATTACAAGGGGTCACATTATTTGGTATGTGGACACAATATTATGTGTATTTTCTTCATCAGCGCAGTCTTCAATTTCGCTTAGAAGATGTAGTAACTTCTTTTGATCGTGAGTAATCTAGAAATGAAGAAGATAAATGGTAAAGATTGTTCTGTGAAAAATTATAGATATATCTTTTCTTTGTCTCAGAAGCAAAGTGTGAATAGATGGCAAAATGCCAGTGCCTTAGATTAATACGTCTATGTCTAATAGTCTTTATGTGTACTCCTCTTTAACAACTAAATGTCTGACCAAATATGGTGTTATTTTGATTTTTATATATATTTGTTGAAAATAAATTGTAAATTCATTTACACATATCTTTCTCTCAATCTTACTCATGTTCTTCATTACGTCCGTCCTTTGTCCCAGATAAAGTGGTGCGTTCACCAGTACGTCCACCCATAGTCAAGTCGAAAAGAAGACAATAATGAACATAAATATGAAAACTTAATGGGTCAAACCATCATTTTATGCTGGACGGATAAGAAAGAAGAAAAGAGTGAAGAAATACATGAACCTAAATAAAACTAAAAAATAAGAAAAGAAATGTAAAGAGAGGAAATAGGAAGCCTTTTATTTTTATCTTCTCTACGGTAAGTTTTCTATTTCATGCAAGTATTCATTATTAATAATGTCATCCAAAAGCAAATTTTTTCAATATTAAAAATAATAATTTTTCTCACATTTTCTTGTACAAACAAAATCTCACTTCCCACTGTATTCATTTCTCATAATGCGCTTTCACAGAATTGACATGACATTTGCTAGTTCTGATGTTCCAGTGATTTATAACTACGGAGGGGTGTGGTGGGGTGGGGTGCGGGTGGTTCGTTCCACCATAATTATACGCATATATTTTCTCGTAGAACATACTGCATATTTCTTCTCTGCATTATTCATTTTTTCCATTTTCAAAGTGTATAAGATGCATGTTCACGATTACATCGTAATATCTGCCAATAGTTCTTTCTAAATTTAATGTGCCTGATGTTGGAATAACGCCATTTCAAATCTTCAAATTTCATGTGCATATTTACAGTCTTATATATGTCCACATTCTGCATTGCAATATTCCACTGCTGGGTCTACTCGTTGCATTCTTACAGCTTTATTGAGTATTTTTTAATCACCATAACGGTAAAAATACAAAACATTGTAAAAGTTACGATGTAGTACAGTGATAGTTACAACTTAGATGTTAGCATGATGATAGATGCAATATTGTAATCAACACTCTCTGTTGTCATAATGGGGCATTATTGTAATGACCATATTAATTTATTTATTTATTTATTTATTAATTTATTTATTTATTCATTTGTTTTTTATTTTTTTCTCTTAGCATGCTGATCTGGAATCAGGGATTGTTCATTGCAGTCTCACCAAAATCGGATAATCATTCCTCGTTTAAACAGTGATTTTGTTCATGTAAGCTATCTTGTGAAATTCAGAATTTAACACTTGAAACTTGCCAACAAATCAATAATGACTCTAGAATTTCATTTTTAAAATTAACGTCTTACAACATTTAAAAATAAATGTCCTGCTAAATAAATAAAAAATGATGCTGTTTTGTGAAGCTATTCACGTAATCAGTCCCACGGAAATCATATACGCACAAGGACGACTTTATTTACATTGAGCAACTTTTTTGATCTACGATTTTAGCTTGCTGGATTATACACATTGCTTTTTTGATATTCTACACAGTCTGAGTGGTAATAAGTGGTCATCGTCTTTAAGAAGGGAAATATAGCCTCGTTAGAACTAGGGTTGATTATTATGGACTCGTGCTCGTCAAGTATATTTTTCAAAAGATGTCATGTAGTTTGTACTTAATAAAGGATTGGACGTGGATTTGTTATATCCATTTGTTTCAAACACACCAAAGAGTATCGGCTGTTTATTATGTTACCAAAGAGAGAGAGAGAGAGCGAGAGAAGAAATAAAGACCAGAGGCGAAGGTAACTCTCTCGAACTATTCCTAGTTCTAAATATGTACGAATTATTTCCCTTACACTGGAGGATTACATTTTTATGACGTTACTCCATGCCTACGAAATTCCTTTGATAAAAGTGCAATTACATTAATATAAATTGCAATATATTCTGTACAATTAGAGACATTGAATACACACAGAATATTCAAGACAATATGCGTCAAGTGTTAATAGCGAAATATTCAGAATGCTGACGGACTCTAAGTACTGATTCAATTCCTATAGTAAACCAATGGAAACATCACATTTTTAAAATTACAACAAATTTAAATTTCAAAATACTCATGATCAAACCTACATCTCTTAGTATAAACCGTTTCTTGTGGACAGTTACTACACACGTCCGCCATTAAGGTACTGATTAGCGCAACTGATAATATACGACTTACACTAGAAAGACTGGATAAAACAGGAAATGCCTCAAAAACTTCCATATTTCTATATTGCTATCAAACAACTTTATTTCAGCATAAATCTTCCAAAATCTACTCTCAAATACTACAGAAAATTGCTACATCAGAATGTGAGTAAAGCACAAAATAGAAATTTATTAACATATTTATGTTCACAAAATTCAGGTCAATACTTCTGAAAAAAATATTATCGTGCAGGAAAATTGATCAATTTAAACTGAGCAAGAAATTTTATATATAATCTGCGAGAGAAAAAGTCACTGAAATGCCCAAGTAAATGAAAAGTGACCGATTTGATACACTTCATGGTTTTATTATTTACTGTCCTGATATGAAATTACAAACAAGAATATATGTAAATATATATTCCAAAACATTATACACACACACACACACACACAAACACACACACACACACATAATGCTTTGGAATGAACAATCTTTGGAATGTCAATTTATTGATAAGGTTTTGTAAAATGTAAAATAAGTAGTTTGAAGAAAGAAGTAATATTTTTTATTTCATACTTTTTCTAAGTAAAAATTAAATAATCACCTTTTTAATTACTAGCTGAATATATTCTTTTCGATTAAAAAAGAGATAATGGATCGTACAGATATGAGCGAAGTCTTTGATAGTCAAATCCTTTTGTAGTTTTTAAGGCTTCATCGGATTAATAAATATCGATATGGTGAATAGAATTTAATTTCTGGATCAATTAATGAAAGTAATTTCGTTGAAATTAATAATTATTTAATTCAGTTTTCTGTGTGGTCATTTATCGGTATAATTTAATTATGTACGTACATATGTGCTGTTCTCACAACAAACTATGAGAATAAGTGAACAAAAAATATATGAACATAAAGAGAAGGTATGAAAATTATTACCTAGTTTAGTTGACGTGTTTGATGAGAACCCAAAGACGATTTCATAAAATAATTGAAACTTTAGAGCTTTGAAATAAATAACTTGCGAAAATAAGCGTTATACTATGAACCACAATCTCGGGGATGAAATCTAACCAATTATACAATATTACATAAGAAAAGTTCGAAGTAAAACAACAATAAAACGTTAGGGTAATCAATTCGTTAAATATTGTTTTCACAGGGATGCACTGTTAATTGAAAGCTCATGCAAGCAAATGATATTTACAGTAAATGTATGAATATAGCTTCAATAGTACACAGTGCTAGGTGAATTCAGTACTGTAATGTCACGTGATACACATAAGGCTAAGCCCATTAAAACCAACAAGCAGAGGTCTATGTTCTCATCATTAATGAGAGAGAATGTGTGGAGAAATCTGAAACACGTGTTTTTAATTCCGCACCTAAAAAATTGGGTGCTGCTTTCGGTATTGAGTGTCACAAATTCAAGTATATAAATGAGTCGAAATTGTATCCATAGAAAATTCTGTCTATTAATTTCAGTTTTAAAAAAATGATTCTGTTTACTAACATTTAACCTTTCACTATCAACCGATAATGACTCTCCAAACTCGTATATACTGTACTGTTTTATATTCAACCATTGCTAGAATGGTTCCCATTTTTCAATACAAATAATGCCGTGAGTTCTATATGCACCCTTGATTTGCGTGGCACCTTTATATGGTAGTAGAATGCATAAGTACGCTAGAGAATATCAAAACATATTGGCAATCTATGTATACCAACATGAGCAATGATGTTTTCAGACAACATTCTGAGTATCTGAATTTCATTAAAGAAATCTGAAGAAAAAAATTCAAATAATTCTGTGTAATGATGATTAACTTTACATGCTCTCAACATTTATTTTCCTTCCGTTTAAGATTGAAATCTATTATCATCCTTGTAATAGTATGCAACAAACCAGTCAAGGGTCAAAGTGCAGGCATTACCTTCTATGATCGCTTATAAGTCGAATCGAACTGCAAATAACAAAGAACACGATCTTCCGTCTCATAATTATATCAGGGTCTATCTTGTTTTTTCTACTGATTACTTTTAATAATGTGCACTGACCCAGATCCGCCGAGCCGACACATTTATGCGACTGTTCTGAGTCTGTACAGTTTGCAGTTGGGCTCGTCTTATAAGCGAGTAGAGACGGTACTTCGAACAAAAGAGACTTTAAATGTCAGAAGTTACTTAAAATTACTCCCGATCATGTATAATTTACAAGCAAAGTAAGGTAGTCACAAGCTAATATAAATAAAAAATAGAAAGTTACGAAAGAGGCACTTAATGAGATTAGTGGGACACAATGCCATGTGGGGTCATCAGCATTATATGGTATTTTAATAAAATTAGTGGGACACAGTGCATTGTGAGGTCATCAGTATTATACTGTATTTTAATAAAATTAATGGGACACATTGCCGTGTGGTGTCATCAGTATTATATGGTTTATTAATGCAATTAGTGGGATACATGCCATGTGGGGTCATCAGAATTATATTGTATTTTAATAAAATTAATGGGACACATTGCCGTGTGGTGTCATCAGCATTATATGGTTTTTAATGCAATTAGTGGGACACAATGCCATGTGGGGTTATCAGAATTATATTGTATTTTAATGAAATTAGTGGGATACAATGCCATGTGGGGTCATCAGAATTATATTGTATTTTAATAAAATTAATGGGACACATTGCCGTGTGGTGTCATCAGCATTATAGGGTTTTATAATGCAATTAGTGGGACACAATGCCATGTGGGGTTATCAGAATTATATTGTATTTTAATGAAATTAGTGGGATACAATGCCATGTGGGGTCATCAGAATTATATTGTATTTTAATAAAATTAATGGGACACATTGCCGTGTGGTGTCATCAGTATTATATGGTTTATTAATGCAATTAGTGGGATACATGCCATGTGGGGTCATCAGAATTATATTGTATTTTAATAAAATTAATGGGACACATTGCCGTGTGGTGTCATCAGCATTATATGGTTTTTAATGCAATTAGTGGGACACAATGCCATGTGGGGTTATCAGAATTATATTGTATTTTAATGAAATTAGTGGGATACAATGCCATGTGGGGTCATCAGAATTATATTGTATTTTAATAAAATTAATGGGACACATTGCCGTGTGGTGTCATCAGCATTATAGGGTTTTATAATGCAATTAGTGGGACACAATGCCATGTGGGGTTATCAGAATTATATTGTATTTTAATGAAATTAGTGGGATACAATGCCATGTGGGGTCATCAGAATTATATTGTATTTTAATAAAATTAATGGGACACATTGCCGTGTGGTGTCATCAGTATTATATGGTTTATTAATGCAATTAGTGGGATACATGCCATATGGGGTCATCAGAATTATATTGTATTTTAATAAAATTAATGGGACACATTGCCGTGTGGTGTCATCAGCATTATATGGTTTTTAATGCAATTAGTGGGACACAATGCCATGTGGGGTTATCAGAATTATATTGTATTTTAATGAAATTAGTGGGATACAATGCCATGTGGGGTCATCAGAATTATATTGTATTTTAATAAAATTAATGGGACACATTGCCGTGTGGTGTCATCAGCATTATAGGGTTTTATAATGCAATTAGTGGGACACAATGCCATGTGGGGTTATCAGAATTATATTGTATTTTAATGAAATTAGTGGGATACAATGCCATGTGGGGTCTTCAGAATTATATTGTATTTTAATAAAATTAATGGGACACATTGCCGTGTGGTGTCATCAGCATTATATGGTTTTATAATGCAATTAGTGGGACACAATGCCATGTGGGGTCATCATAATTATATTGTATTTTAATGAAATTAGTGGGATACAATGCCATGTGGGGTTATCAGTATTATATGGTATTTTAATAAAATTAATGGGACACAGTACAGTTTGGGGTCATCAGTATTATATTGTATTTTAATAAAATTAATGGGACACAATGCCGTGCGGTGTCATCAGCATTATATGGTTTTTTAATGCAATTAGTGGGACATAATGCCATGTGGGGTCATCAGAATTATATTTTATTTTAATGAAATTAGTGGGATACAATGCATTGTGGGGTCATCAGTATTATATGGTATTTTAATGAAATTAGTGGGATACAATGCATTGTGAGGTCATCAGCATTATATGGTATTTTAATGAAATTAGTGGGATACAATGCATTGTGAGGTCATCAGAATTATATGGTATTTTAATGAAATTAATGGGACACAATGCATTGTGAGGTCATCAGCATTATATGGTATTTTAATGAAATTAGTGGGATACAATGCATTGTGAGGTCATCAGCATTATGTGGTATTTTAATGAAATTAATGGGACACAATGCATTGTGAGGTCATCAGAATTATATGGTATTTTAAGACGTAAGTGATTCAATTTGAAGCATTAAGTGTGAAAACATTACTAGTAAATACGAAATAGATAACAATAAATACTCTGCAAAATTCTTATCTGTCAAGCATGTATAAATTTGGTCGTATTGATCTTAACCAATGTGAAAAACACCAAGCTAGAATAGACAAATCTACACACGCTACCCCCTCATCGCGTCTTTATGGCAACAGTTATCATAACTGAATGTGTGATAATTTACCAGAGAAAATGTCGGAGAGGCAGAGAAAAGGTATTTTATTTTGCTTGTTATTCACAAACAAAACCAGATTATTACATATACATTCCTTCCCTTTATCTCAAGCAATAATTATAAGCAATACCAACATTAATTTCACACAACCAGTGCAAGACGTAGGCATGTATCTTGACAGTTTTCTCTTACTGTAGGAATACGTCATGATCACATGCAACACTGCACGTCTGGAGCTGCGACGCATCAGTTCCATACAGAACATTCTTTTTGTTGATGCCATTAAAACACTTTGTGTGTTCCTTAGTACTTTCTAAACTGGACTATTGTAATTCTCTTCTATCTTGTTTATCTCAATACATATTACAGATACTTAAAAAAGTTTAAAACAGTTCTGCCCGAATCGACCTCAGAATACCAATAAGCGAGAAGGCAGCCCCACCCCCACCCCACCCCGTACTCTCCAGAATCAAACACGAAATCTCTTCTCTCTGCTCCATTTCGCTGACTGTCTGAAGTTTATATGGAACTTTTAATTCTTTTTGACTTTATTATGATTCTTTCGGGATTATTTTGGATTTTCATAATAATCTGTAAGTTTCTCTAATATTTTCAGTTCCAATGTTGATAATTAAATTATTTGTTAAGTTTTACAAAACTTGTTGTTTTTGCTTTTTTCTGTTAATTAGTTTATGACCGTAGATTCTTAACTATATATACACACACACACACACACACACACACACACACACACACACACACACACACACACATATATTTGTTTTGCTTTTCACGGGCCTCTGTTTTGCTATTTTTAAAAAAGCGATCCTAAATGTGAAAAACCCACGTCGGTTTGAAATTCCTTTTGAGACAGAGACACTTATATTTTGAATGTTTAATGCCTTCAACGAACAACAGCTCGATACAGGAATTATTTACATTAATAAGTGTGAACAACTATTGGTTTAATCTAATGATTATGAGAGATTGAAAGGCTCTTGTCGTCTGCAGGTCATCCAACAAAAGAGTTTACAACATTCCTTAATTTTTATCTTCAAATTTATTTATATCGGTTGTGTCATGCAACAGTCAAAACTCTGAAATCTATGTGTATCAAAATGCTGACATGTTTGAAAATATTTGTTGAAAAAGCTCTTGGAATCTCTTTTCTACCGTACAGTCAAGATTATTCGACCATCAACAGTATTTCTGTCTTGGCTCAGTCATCAGCTGAGTTTAAATTGGGTGTGAATTAATGTCTCTTGATAATTTGCATCGCTTATGTGATTACCACTTGCGTTGAAGTTTCTTGGATCTTGGAACAGGGTTAGGAAGAAGTTGATAACCTTCAAATACGTGATAACAATTGATCGTCTGCAAACATCAAACATACTGTCGTCTGCTTTAATGAACTGCTCACCGAGGGGTTTGATCGTTAGCTTGCAATCATCAACTCATTTTTCATGTAATATGGGGGATAATTTCGACAAAATGATTAGGTATACCATCTGCTTTTAACTGTAAACAAATCAATTTTAATTTGAATATGATCTCTTCCCCGTTTCGACCTGTTTCATAACATTGGCATAATTGGAAGACATTGGAATCCATTTCATCAGCTAACCACATGGAGATGTAATTGGTAATCAAATATGATTCTTTACTCCTGAGTTCACCAGACGATCAATAACATGCTATCAAAAAGACAGATTAGAACTAATCAAGATACGACATATAAATCGAGAAGGAAACAAAGCAAATGAAGCCGTTAATTCTGCAGGCAATGACATTGTAAGGTGATTGAAATGTCATACAAATGAGACATACCGATATATTTCCTTTAATGTTTAGTTAAATACGGATCATCCAAATAATTATTTAAAAAAGCATCACTTGCATGCATCTGTTTGTTTCTCTCGCGTTTTTTGATAAGTACGACCTTCTATATTTTTGTGGATATGCTAACGGATAAATGAATACTTGGAGAAACATGTACTTATTTATTTTATGTCTGCACTCACATGCTCGTAACATTTTAATCGGTATTTATTTATACATGTATATGGTGAAATAAAATGTGATATCAGTCAACATCCTGAAAAGCGCCTTGTCATAATGATATCATCTGCAATTATATTGGAGTTAGATATTTGTCTGTATTTTATATGGTAGTACGAGGATTCAACAAATTCATTAATTTCAAGACATTATCGTAAAGCATGCATATCTATAAATAATAAAAAAAAGGCTTTCTTTCAGTGTCATTATTGATATTCGTCTGTGCTGATTTTGTCTCAGTATGACTCATTAAAGATGGCAACTATATACAGATGTAAGGGCTAGCTGTCAACCTGTACTCCAATAACGTAAATTTATGACCAAGTTACCTTTTAATAAACTGAATGAATTGGCCTGTTGGACAACGAATATGCGTCATCGTTAGACTATGGACAAACAACTCACATAATCTTTCTGTTAATCATAAACAACAGGGCCGGATCAGGTCAAATGTTGGGGGTTGGGGTTGTTCCCTAAAATTCAACAAGGCTGTGACTTTCCTCGAAACTGCACCAGAGCAAAAGCATGTGTTTATTTACTCAAAGTGTGCATACTGCCCATTAAACGTGTACAAGAATAACATAATGGTCTAAGTTCAACTGACCAGTAGTCGTTATTTGACCTGTTGAAAAAAAACTTTGCTTGAATTTGTTATCACTAACTCATTATCTTCATCATCATCATCATCGTCTCCGCCGCCGTCGTTAAAAGTGTTTACATGAAAGAGAGTAAGCAACATTCATGGTCACATTATAGAAACTGAAGAAAAAATATTTCTTTTCACATAGCTTTAGCAGTAAAATGATAATACTTAGGTTTGGTTATCTTTCCGGAAGACAAGCTCGAAATGGATAAATTATTTCTCCACCATGTCGTGACCTGTGATCCTCATACGCTCGATCCATGAATTGTTGCTCTTCTTTGACGTTTCCAATGAACCTAAAAGCCTTAACTACTTCTACAAAAATGGTCTGATAACGTCCGACAGTTATTATCCAGAAGACAAATTCCGCAACGTGATGCTGACTATTTCCGATTGCAAAACTCATCTTTCACGCACAAAATGGCACGTTCCATGCGAACATTGTGTCCGATCAAGATCTAATTATGGCGGCACGTGTTTCCACATCTCCTAAGTACGTAGAATAAAGTGAAGGGCGTTGTGTCCATTTTGACCACTTTGAATTCTTTATGGGTCGTAATTGGCACTTTTCTTTTAGTATTAATTTCGTGTGTTAAATGTGCAATTTTCCAGTGCCTTGCTAATTGTTACTGAAGTCGTTAATTTTAAGGTATCAAATAAATTCTCTTTTCTCGACAGTTGAAATTCATCGTCGTTGGTGTGTATTCTATCCAGAGAAACAGGTATGTTTCATGCTTGATTTTGTCTTATACAACTCCATATGATATCAATGATTGATTGACGTAACGATGAAGTTGCAATGTCGATAACGTGACATTTTCTTAATCCTAAAGGAATTAATGCGTTTTGTTGAATATGGACTTAAATTTTGAAAGCGAGAATTTCATTGAAATAATTGAAATAATAATATTTAAGCTGTTCTGTGTGTACAAGGAACAAAAACAAAAATACAATTTACCAAAAGTTTAAATGTTATATCTTTATACTATGGTCAGCATAGCACTGTAAGAACCTAGCACGAGAGGACAATACTAATTACATAAAGCACAAGAGTACAATACCAGTTACATAAAGCACAAGAGTACAATACCAATTACATAAAGAACAAGAGTACAATACCAATTACATAAAGCACAAGAGTACAATAAGAGTTACATAAAGCACAAAAGTAGAATACCAATTACATAAAGCACAAGAGTACAATACCAGTGACATAAAGAACTGGAGTACAATACCAAAGCCATAAAGCACAAGAGTACAATACCAATTACATGAAGCACAAGAGTAAATCACTAATTACATAAATCGCAAGAGCACAATACCAATCACACAAAGCACAAGAGTACAATACCGATTGCACAAAGCACAAGAGCACAATACCAATTACATAAAACACAAGAGTAAAATAACAGTTATATAAAGCACAAGAGTACAATAACAATTACATAAAGCACAAGAGTACAACACCAGTTACATAAAGCACAAGAGTACAATACCAATTACATAAAACACAAGAGTACAATAACAATTACATAAGGCACACGAGTACAATACCAATTGCATAAAGCACAAGAGTACAATACCAGTTACATAAAACACATTAGTACAACACCAGTTACATAAAGCACAAGAGTAAAATACCAATTACATAAAGCACAATAGTGCAATACCAATTACATAAAGCACAATAGTGCAGTACCAATTACATAAAGCACAAGAGTACAATACCAATTACATAAAGGACAAGAGTAAAATACCAATTACATAAAGCACAAGAGTACAATACCAATTACAGAAAGCACAAGAGTACAATACCAGTTACAAAGGGTAACGTCTCATTAGAGCGAAAACCATTAGAGCTTATCACACTAGAGCGCAAAAAATATTTTTGTCCTACTAGAGCTAATCTTATTAGGGCGCATCCCATTAGAGCGCGAAGAACTAGTATCACTAGAGCGCGAACTAGTCAAAAGAATTTTGAAGAAACAAAGTATTTATTATTCTCGTTCGTGGGTTGCTCATTGATCTTTGCATTTTATTATTTTACAATGTGTCATACTCATACTGTCCGTGGAGCTGGTCTCCTTGTTTTCCTTTCCGGTATATTTCTTTATGACATATACTTCCTTCTTCAGACACTAGGTCTTGCGACTGGTTTCTATATCATGGTCTCTAAATTATAGTGATCTTGACCAAGGATCAATCTATAGTATTGTGTTTGTGTTATATATATATATATAACATAAAACGTGATGGCAATTCAATCTTGTTGAACTTAATTTTTTTCTCCGCGCCCCATTGTGAATGCGCTCTAGTGAGATTTTTTTACGCCCTAATGGGATTAGCCCTAATGAGAAAAAGAAATTTGTCAGCGCCTCACTGAGCGGCGCTCAAATGGGATGCGCTCTAGTGAGACCAAACCGTTACAAAGAGAACAAGAGTATAATTATGGTTACATACAACACATGCGTACGGTACCAATTAAATAAAGCACAAGAGAACAATTTGCATGAACAAAAGATGTAAATGTATACAATAAATGATTTATCCAAAATTGCCGGTGACTTTTACTTTGTAAGAAGCTTACTGCATTTGTCGACTTTTACTTACATGTCGAACTTAAAAAACGGACACTGCAAAAATGATTTTTTTTTATGATCTACCTTATTTACGACAGGTTTTCGCTTTCGAAAATTGTATTATTTTAAGTTGTTTGTAAGGATGATTATTTTCTATTGCCGATAGGAAACTCGCCCAAACTTTAGCAGAATAGTTTTTGTTCGTACATCATAAATGTATAAGCTAATTTAAAATAGAAATTAATGATGACATCACGCTTATTCTTTTGTATTGTTGACGTTTGTAAAAGAATATATATACATAGTATGCATTGGCAATAAAGCTTTTGGTATCATTCATACTAAAACAGCTTTCCAAATGTCTGTGGTTGTTTTACCGGTGGATACGCGTCTACATTTCATGACATAGACTTTTTTCAACCAGACTGGAAAAGCAATTATCCTAATTAAAATTTCATTCGTTTCCTAAAGACCCTCTTGCTATGTTTATGTCAGATGAGATTACGCACTTTTTGCTATATTTGCGGCAAATGGATTGCGTTGTCAAATAACATACGCCTCTGAAGCACGCATTACCGAAGTCGCCGATTAAGAATGATGGTTTAAAGTGTCACAATATCCCT
This sequence comes from Sinohyriopsis cumingii, assembly GCA_028554795.2. Lineage (NCBI taxonomy): Eukaryota > Metazoa > Mollusca > Bivalvia > Unionida > Unionidae > Sinohyriopsis > Sinohyriopsis cumingii. The sequence goes on from CM068824.1 coordinate 151,584,698, forward strand.
GGATACTGTTGATGAGGACCTAAAATAATGTTATATTTTAAAATAAATCTTTTACTCGGGATGTATTTATGGGTAGAGCTGAAATCCAATGAGGATTCTAAATGAGATTTACTGAGTGTTAGTGAAAGAAAACTCTGGTTCAACGACTTGTGAATTTGCATAATTGTGATTTAAGATTATTTGAAAATGAGGAGCTCCGCACATTATCCGTTTGAAAGATGTACTGGCAGATAATCAACAATGATAAACATGCATTATACGGAATGTGCTGGATACGTTCAGACCTGGCTTTGGTCAGTAATGTTCATTGGATTATTCGTCTCCACAAAAGTGGATAATGATTAATATCAAGATGATACTAATGTTAAAGTTCGTGATCACGACATTTCCGACAAAAATTATTCTGGATACCATGTGTACTGTTTTGAAGTAACCTTACGGCTTTCTACATCATCTATATATAGAAATACACCATTGGCTGGCCTAAAGGACATAAACATATGATAAGGTCACGTGTTCGATTCATAATACCACTGCCGTTGTAATATACCTGTCGTAAATCATCACCGTCTATTTAAGATTGCCGAAGCATTTTCTAATGTGTAACCAAGTGCAATACTTCTGATTTGATATGTGAAATTTTGTTCCCTAGTATTCTATTTTCTGTTTATTGTTTATAATCAGACGCCAAAACCAGCCGAAAAAGGTTCGTTTTCATCCAAATGGCGACATCCAAGAGAAGCGCGCCCCAATGGAAGATGGATAATGTGATCGATTTATGGTTTGTCATGGCCTGTATTTAACATTCGATGCTTACCAAAGCAACTGTTCCCGCTCAGCCATGACAAAAGTAAATAATGTCTTTTGTAGATTTGTTTTCTCGCACATATTTGTGACGGGCGATCTTCTCGCTATGCTGAAATGCAACGTTTATCTCGTTATTTGATGGCTAATGTAACATAATTCATACGTCTTTCATTGACAGTATCTACAGTTACTAAAGAGGAACAAAGAAGTGAACTGAAAGTAATCCGTTAATCTTGTAATCGTTTGTTTGTTTCCTTGTTTGTTATTTTTTAGGCATTTACGCTTGGTGAATGAACAAATATTATGTTAACCTATGATATTCAATCTCAGTCTGAAGGGTTGTTTTTAAAGACTGTCACCATGTTAGATTAAATATATTACTTAAAACGCCTCTTCACTAGCAAGGACGAAATATAATATTAAGAGAGTTTTTTCCATTTGGTTTTATAAATGTCTAAGGCTTTCTGTTTTTTCTTCTGTTTAATAGTAAGTATATAAATAGGAAATGCATCGCAGGACGGAGATAAAAGCTCATCTGTTTTTCAGTTGAATGGCATGTGTGTAGTATGAACACTCATCAGAGGACGAATGACGTGTGTAGCATGGACACTCATCAGAGGACGAATGGCATGTGTGTAGTATGGACTCTCATCAGAGGACGAATGGCATGTGTGCATTATGGACCAGGGGACGAATGGCATGTGTGTAGTATGGACCCTCATTAGAGGACGAATGACGTGTGTAGTATGGACCCTCATCAGAGGACGAATGGCATGTGTGCATTATGGACCAGAGGGCGAATGGCATGTGTGTAGTATGGACCCTCATTAGAGGACGAATGACATGTGTGTAGTATGGACCCTCATCAGAGGACGAATGGCATGTGTGTAGTATAGACGCTCATCAGAGGACGAATGACGTGTGTAGCATGGACACTCATCAGAGGACGAATGGCATGTGTGTAGTATGGACCCTCATCAGAGGACGAATGGCATGTGTGTAGTATGGACCCTCATCAAAGGACGAATGGCATGTGTGTAGTATGGACCCTCATTAGAGGACGAATGGCATGTGTGTAGTATGGACCCTCATCAGAGGACGAATGGCATGTGTGTAGTATGGACACTCATCAGGACGAATTGCATGTGTGTAATATGGACTCTCATCAGAGGACGAATGGCATGTGTGTAGTATGGACACTCATCAGACGACGAATGACATGTGTGTAGTATAGACCCTCATCAGACGGTGTACACTCATCAGAGGACGATGATAAAAGTTGCCTATGTTTCAGTCGAATGGTACTTAAGTAAGGAAATGGATCGCATGACTAAGATAAAATCTAATATGTTTGCCAGCCCAGTGGTACATATATAGTAAGGAAATGGATCGCAGGACTAAGATAAAATCTAATATATTTGCCAGCCCAATGGTACATATATAGTAAGGAAATGGATCGCAGGACTAAGATAAAATCTAATGTTTGCCAGCCCAATGGTACATATATAGTAAGGAAATGCATCGCAGGACTAAGATAAAATCTAATATGTTTGCCAGCCCAATGGTACATATATAGTAAGGAAATGGATCGCAGGAGTAAGATAAAATCTAATGTTTGCCAGTCCAATGGTACATATATAGTAAGGAAATGGATCGCAGGACTAAGATAAAATCTAATGTTTGCCAGCCCAATGGTACATATATAGTAAGGAAATGCGTCGCAGGACTAAGATACAATCTAATATGTTTGCCAGTCCAATGGTACATATATAGTAAGGAAATGGATCGCAGGACTAAGATAAAAATATAATGTTTGCCAGCCCAATGGTACATATATGGTGTCATGTTTACCCCGACCCAGAGTAGCCCAGTTCAAACATGTATAATCAAAGTAATTCTGACAGGCCATCGTTTGATGTCAAACATTGCCGAAGGCTAGCACTAATCCGTTACGTAAGATTGTTGTGGCTAGAATCGAAGGACCGGACATCGGAGTTGCGAAGTCACAGACAGCCAATTATCACCTAGGTGTCGAAATGTTTCCAAGATCAAAAGAAATTGCCTGAAGAAGTGGGAGTGTCCTAACTTCTTTCCCCTGCAAACAGACAGACAGGTTGAACTGGCCGCTAAGACGATTGGACAGGGGCACAGCGCCAACCAATCAGAATCGAGATGGGGGGAGACCTTGATTTGGGTAGAATGATATCCCCGCGTTTTCTGGCAAAAGTTAGTTGGCTGAGAGAAATTACCCAGAGAAGAGGTTGGCGTAACTCCGAATAGCCTTCGTTATTGGCGGGAAAAATCTTAGAGCGGGAAATTCTAAGTACAGAAAGCTTCAAATAAGGTCAGTAGATATTTGTTCGGTCTTTGTGGAATGCGACTGCATTTTAATTGTAGGTCGTATGTATACTTTATTATTACTAGAATCGTAGTACGAAAAATTACTTTGTTTTGTTAATATGCTTGCATATTTTGAAGAAATGAGTTGATATTTGTAAAGAATTATATAGCTTGCTAGCCGTCGTAAGAGTTAATATTGTACTTTGCTATGTGGGTATTTTATAGTAGACTAACACATATGTTTATATGATTATAGATTTTGCCATTGTTGAATATTTGTAATGTACAGACATGCGTCTGATTGTTGTCAGATTGTAGTACGATGAGATTAAATATATGTGTATATACTGACGTGACGCAATGTATTGATGTCTGTATAACAATTCGCCGATACTGTGTTATTACGCCATTGTTTACCCTGCAAGAAGTGTGTGGGAATTTCGATGTGTATGCATGCGTGGCCGAAACAGTGACATCTATCTGATGATTAATTGTCGATATAGTGTGAGGTGAGATTCGATAAAACATATGTTAACGCCTTGTGGTTTTTCACAGGAAGCTTTGAGGGACAGACCAGTTAAAGTTTGGTCCCGTTGTCTCAGATAGAGAGACGGAGGATAGGAGGGAAGGAGAAGAAGGTAGAGTTGAAGTCTGGGAGCGAAATTGGAGGAGGAGATAATAGAGAGGGAAAGGAGAAGAAAGGAGAAGTTGAAGTCTGGGAGCGAAGTGGAGGAGGAAATAGTAGAGAGGGGAACGGAGACAAAGGAGGAGTCAGAGGAGCGGAAAGAAGGAAGGAATCAGCGGGAAAGAAAAAGATGAGTAGATGCAAGGACAGGGGGAAAATCGAACTCACACTGTAAATCACGGGATGAATTAGGCTGTCACTTGGTCGAGGGAAAGACGAGTGATTGGAAGTTATTGTTTTAAATTATCAAATTTATTAAATTGTTATTGATTGAATTTCATCTTCGTGTTCTCTATAATTTAACCGTCGGCATTGCTGACTGGGGGCTCAGAGCTGTAAATCTACATCATCACTAATTTAACATTCTAACCTAACGAGCCAGGGTGGAACTTTCATCATAGTTTAATTAAATTATATTGGAAGAACCCCACCCCAATACGTCAAAGTGTCACATATAGTAAGGAAATGCATCGCAGGACTAAGATAAAATCTAATATGTTTGCCAGCCCAGTGGTACATATATGGTAAAGAAATGCATCGCATGACTAAGATAAAATCTAAAATAATAGCCAGTTCAATGGTACGTATATAGTTAGTAAATGCATCGCAGGACTAAGATAAAATCTAATTTATTTATCAGTCGAATGGTACGTATGAAGTGTCTCAAGTCATCACCGGATGAAGATAACGTATCTCTAAGATTCAGTCGGCTAGCATATTTAAACGAGTTGGAAATATAAACTATATATATACATACATACATGCTGGCAGAAGGAGTATTAATATTAATATTAAGTATTAATATTAAAAGAATACGGTTCCCACAGTTCCGCAAAAACACAGTTTGGACAAAAGCAGGTGTTTCAACATCAGTTCAAGTTTTCGTTTCCTTTTATTATTCAAATGGAAACAAAATGGCGATGATTTATATTCTATATATTTGCAATAAATCCGCTCCGTACGCACACATGACTTTCCACGATAACGAAATTTATCAGAGAGTTTATCATATTGCTGTTAGCACTACTATGTATTACATTAGTTTTGAACAGCGGACACCTGATGATAAGGGACATACTATGTTAGGTCCCATTCCGTCTATTAAGGACAGGTTTTTCTGTAATTATAGAAGACAAAGTACTGTATGAATTAACAAAGACACTGCCAATAGTATGTGGCTAACGAACGGCAGACAAATTCCAACTGAACCAATATGCTTCCACTTTAAAACAATATTCCAAGATCAGTAACTCATCACATCTTGGAATATTCCTGATTTGTATATTCACTGTTAACTCAGGCATTCTCCATTGGTCAAATCTTACTTCTACAAAATTTACGGTCAGATATGTACGTTAGTAGTAAATGGGGTGAGATTAGCGACAATGGGAATTAGCATTACAGAGACCCCTGGGTCAGATTAGCGACAATGGAAATTTAACATGGCGAAAAATCGTGGGTCAGATTAGCGACAAAGGGAATTTAACATGGAACTATAGTGTGGGTCTGTTTAGCGACAAGGGGAAATTAACATGGGGAATAGAGTTTGGGCTTTTGGGATTTTTTTTTTTTTTTTAAAGTTTTTTTAAATTTAAATTTAAATTTAAATTTAAATTTAAAAAGAAAAGGGGTAGGCAATGGAAAGGCTATCTCTTTTCGAGAAATATGGCTGGCCCTGAAAAGGGCCTTTGGGTTTTCTTCTGCTTCTAGTTTCTTCTTTTTCTCCACCAAGTTCTTATTTTATCTCCAACACTCTTTCTCTTCTTTTCTTTCTTTTTTATCTCCTGCTCTTCTTTCTTCTTCTCTTCCTCCTCTTCTTTCTTCCTCTTCTCATTTTCTTCTTCTTTTTCAATCTTTTCGTTCCATTTGCTTATTCTTATTCTTTCCTCTTCATCCTCCTTCTCCTCCTTTATCTCTTTCATGACACCACTAATCTTGTCCTTTACCTTTTTTAAGTTATTAATTTCCATCTTTACACGATGGGGACTATAGGAATAATGGTCTTCAACCAGTCTTATCAACATCTGCTCCATCATTCCTAAGTTGTCTAAAACGTCTTGTAATGTTTGTATTTTGTCCATTTGGTTAGAAGCCATCTTCTTTTTTTATTCTTTGCAGAATGGTTTGAACGACGAATACTGTGGGTTCTTATACTTAAAGCGCGTACGTGAAGGAAAACATCCCCCTAAAACGTAAAATTGATCTTACCTAGATCATGACCAAACAACGCGCGGACGTGAAGGAAAACATCCCCTACTTTTTCATTTCATATAATAAAACCCAAACTATACTCTCCACATACGCTAAGAAACAATAAACAAATCCATAATCTACTATCCACACAATCGTACGTGAGCGGGTACAAACACAAACACACAAACACAAACACACAAACACATACGCTAAGAAACAATAAACAAAATCCATAATCTACTATCCTCACAATCGTACGTGAGCGGTTACAAAACCCAAACTATACTCTCCACATACGCTAAGAAACAATAAACAAATCCATAATCTACTATCCACACAATCGTACGTGAGCGGGTACAAACACAAACACAAACACACAAACACATACGCTAAGAAACAATAAACAAATCCATAATCTACTATCCACACAATCGTACGTGAGCGGGTACAAACACAAACACACAAACACAAACACACAAACACATACGCTAAGAAACAATAAACAAATCCATAATCTACTATCCACACAATCGTACGTGAGCGGTTACAAAACCCAAACTATACTCTCCACATACGCTAAGAAACAATAAACAAAATCCATAATCTACTATCCACACAATCGTACGTGAGCGGTTACAAAACCCAAACTATACTCTCCACATACGCTAAGAAACAATAAAGAAACCCATAATCTACTATTCACACAAACATACCTTAGCTCTTACAAGCACCAACACACGAACACATACCCTCACACTATCTTAGAAAAGAGTTAGTGTTTATATTCACACTACTCTACCTACACATTGGCAAATTGATGGTTATTTCTTTTCTAGAGTATTGGGTAGCCCTGAAAAGGGCTGTTTTTTTGGAACTTCATGGACACCTGGTTAATGGTGGCACCTTCCAGGCCTGGCGCCACATACACATCTTATCCCCCAGTTACTTTTTACTTTTTTGGGGGAGAGAGCAGAGGCAGGATATGTCGCTTCAGAATCCCAATTTTCGCTCTCTGGGATTCTGAAATTTATTCTTCTTCTCTTCTTTTCCTTCTCCTCCTCCTCTTCTTTGTTTCTTCTCTCCTCCTCTTTGTATCTTCTTTCCTCTTCTTCTTCTTCTTTATATCTTCTCTCCTCCTCTTCTTTTTTTCTTCTTTCCTCCTCCTCTCTTATCCTTCCCTCCTCCACAATGGCTTCCGCGGCCAGTTCATTCAACAGGCGCCTGGCATATTCCAGATGCACATGAAGTTCCAACAGTTTAGACAGTCTCGTGTTCATTTTTGGTGTTGATCAATCAACAAGGGTAGCTAGACTGCCCAGCGAGTTTCAATTTATAGTGAAAGCGCGGACGTGAAGGAAAACATCCCCCTAAAAAACATAAAATTGATGTTACCTACATCATGACCAAAAACAACAACGCGCGGACCTAAAAGAAACACTCACTCACTTTTTTATGCTACCCATCACTATTTTAAAATTTTTTATAAATCACTTCATTAGACTATCCACATACGCAAAGCAATCCAATCTAACTCCAAATATACACCTCAAACACCAAAAAAAACATGATTTTAATCTACTATTCATACCAACTTACTTAAGCACTTACTAACACACAAACACATACCCTCACATTTTTTAAAAAAGAGTTAGTGTTTATTTTCACACTACTCTACCTACACACATTGGCAAATCGATCGTTATTTCTTTTCTAGAGTATTGGGGTAGCCCTGAAAAGGGCTGTTTTTTTTGTTTGCTATGGCATTCTTTTTTTAGTTTCTAAGAATGCGATGTCCTCTGAGGATAGACTTTCTGGCGATAGGTCTGCTTCTTCGGAAAGAAAAGAAGAACTCTTTGGTGTCGATACAGCAATCGACAAAGCCTCTGTCAGGTTCAGGTTGCTGCTGCTGCTGCTCTTGTTGTTGTTGTTGCTGCTGTCTCTGAAGTCTGTACTTCTCTGTCCATTCTTCTTTTTCCCTGTTCATTTCTTCTCTGAAGAGCTCTTCTATCAGGTCTTCAGTGATTTTTAACATTCTCACATTCTCTATTTCTTCTGGCTTCGGTATCAGACTGTGTCTGACCCTATGCAAATTCACGTAGGCTTCGTTGAGTTTAGCTAGTTTGGAGCACATCTTCTTAGGAGGATGAGTCGACAATGGATGGTTAGACTGGAAACAACCCGGTTCTTAAAGTTAAAGCGCGGACGTGAAGGAAAACATCCCACACACGGTTTTTGAGTCGCAACGTTTAGTGAGTGTCATGAGAGGGATAGTAAGAAATGAAAGAGCATCAATCCAACATTCTTATAGCTAAACAAAAGACAAAGGCATTTTTTTCAAAACACAACATTTTTTATTCAAAAATCACTTAACACTAAACAACAACTCTAACATTTTTAACAATAATCCAACACTAAAAGTTTCTCCACTAGGTAAAGAGGGATAACAGTCTTCCATGGTTTCTAGTAATCTAGGATGACTTCTCTCAAACTGTTGATTTCTATGGTATTATCGAATTCTGCATACAGGATGACGTTCACCGTTTCATCAGGGTCTCGGTCTTTAAACTGAATTTCCACACGAATCTGGCCGGATTTTATAGGGTGGAAATGTCCCTCGTCGCTGCCTTGGTCTGGAGTGAAATCGAAAGCCCACAAAGCGTAGCCTCCTGCATAATCCTCGTACGTAATACCGTGACTGGTATTGGTTCCTAACTGTCCGGTGGCTTCGTACAGGGACAAGTACGATCTCAAGTAATTCTTCTTGGTAAAGTCAGGTTCGAAAGGTCGGGTACACAAGGTCTTGCCATCGCGACTGACTTCGATTTTGGACACGCCAAAGTGTTGAAAGTAGAAAGGATTTTTTTCGGCAGCTCCGTTGAAGGCTGTATTCTCGACGATACCAACGATCAAACGTTTGGGTAACTGTCCTTGGAACAGATGATCTTCGATCATGGATCGCTGTCCCTTGGGAATGGTGAAGGTTTTCACTTCCACGCGTCGTATGGGATACTTGGCGGTCGTTCTACTCAACGTCTGACTGATGTCGTTTCCCACTTTAGGTAACACTTCCACACGGCGTACGTAGAGTCTGGCTTCTAGGATTTTGGTTTTGTAACCGTGACGGCCATCAGCCATCAAATGGAAAGCGGCACTGCTACGATTCAGTCTCAGGCGGACATCCACCCCGTTCAGCAAATACTTTTCTTGCAACCACATGTCCAAATGCAAACGATCCATCAGTTCTAAACTTGTGTCGGCTCCCGTGATTCTCTTTCTTCGTTCTACAAATCCATCATTGTTGTCTTTCTTTTCATCAGTTTCCAATATTTCAAACTTGGTAGGTTCGTCAGCTTCCCATACCACACAGGCATTGAGATGAGTGTTCTTGGCATCTATTCCGTACGTCAAGAGATTTTCCAGGTAGGCACGATAAGGGTAAGTATCCATGCTGCTACTGACCAGTTTGTTATTCAAGTACAAGTCCACTCCACTGAACAAGGAATGCATGAAATTGTTGACGGGAGCTACTGCTTCATCGTCTATAGCACCTCCAGTCTTATCTAGAATTTTGACTTTCAGGTACAAGTAACTGCTATTCAGATCGATGTAATCTTCGGGCTGTCCTTTGATTTCAAACTCGATGGGAGCGGAATCGGTCAGTGAGGAGACGGGGTGAAATTCCACCCACTGGGATTCTTGCATGGTCATCATGGTAGGGGGCATGGCAAACAGATCCAGTTCCGTCTTGGAACAAGCGCAAGATTCTCGGTGCATCATTTTTTTGTCTCTTTTCTCAATAATCGAAAACGTCTAAGTCTCGAACGGTTCTTCTTTTCTTGGCCTTTCTCGCTTGAAGTCTGGTGAAAGGGTGTTTTCTTCGTCGTCTCTTTCTGCCTTGTCCTTGCTGAATGCCTGACTCGGTAGCGTGCAGGGCATTTATAGGTGTTTCTCGTTGGCCTAAAATGTCTTTGCCCGTTTGCAGCAAGACATTTTTGCCTGCCCTCATGAAGGCTTCTTTAGGGTTTTGTTTGTCGATGATGACATTTTGGAGAAATTCTTTGCCTTGCGTCAGTGCCGCATCTTTCAAGGCGTGCAATCCGCGTGTCACCATCGGTTTCAACACCGGGGCCACCGAACGAAAGGCCGATTTTAACATGTCTCCTAAACCGCGTCCTCGCTGTCGAGCAACCCCTCGGTACACTGGATACATGACTTACTTACGAGTCGTGAGAGAACCGTTTTCGAAAATGGAGTTTCACCGTGACTTTTCCTTTGGTGAATGGAATATTTTGTCCCAGATCTCCTTTTATAGCAATGTTGACCGTGTCCAAATACGACTTACTGACAGGCAAATAGTGAGGATGGACAAATTCGCGGTGGACGTGGTAAGTGTTTCCACCTTCCTCGTCAGCGTTCGTGGCAGAATCCACTTTGAAAGGAATGACACGCAGTAACGGTACGGAGGTGTGTCCCACCACGTTGTACTCCACCACATCGGAATACACAAACATCAAATTCAGTCCTTGGTTCAGTTCTACCGGGGCACGAAATAACTTGCTAAAAGACTCGTTGTCGTAAACGATGGGTAATTCGTTTTTCTTCATCATGGTCTTTCTCATGTCCATGTCTCCGCCCAACATGTCAAACAATTCAGGACAAAATAAAATGGACAGGATTTTACTTCGTTCAAATTTCATCAAGAAGCGACGAGCTGTTTTGTGGTACTCCATGGTGACATTTTTGTTGACATACTCCAAAGCTTTCAGAAACACGACATTAAACCTGGAGGTTATGGTGCTGACCAAATGTTGACCACTAAAATAATAGCCTGGGGGAATGAACAAGTGATAGGTGGTGTGCTTTTGTGTACGGGTTTTCTTGTCATATTTGACATTGCTATCCATCCACTGTTGCATTTGCTCGTCATGAACTTCCACATCAAAAAAATTTTGATTGGGAAGGACATTGAGGACTTGGGTCGGGTGAATCATTTCTACTAAAGCCACTTCCCAATGGGCTTCGTGATCTAACTGGATGGCCTGAGGTAATTTGGCCGTGTAACAGCACAACGTGTTGTTGGGAAACACCTCCATGGAACTGTCACTGGGTAAAGTTAAGTAAAATTGGTTTTGGTGACTCATAATTCCAGAGTTCTGTGGCTGTCCGAGGGGTTACTGGACGTCAGAGGCGTGTCTCCGTCCAAAATGGGGTTCTGGTTGTGATTGAAGTGGTGACTGGCACTGGCACTGGACACAAGGTTCCCGGGGTTCCCGTTCGAGGTGAATTTCAGGGAGGGATTAGAAAGCAGGTAACCGATGCAACTGCTCAATAAAATGGTCCACAATTGTTTGTCTCCTTGTTGCAAACTCAAATTGGCGATGGCTGCCCCGATGACACAATACACCACGAAGATTTGGCAGAAAAAGACGATTTGCGTTTTAGGCACACGTTCTCCACACCACACCCACAAGGGTTGTTTTTGTAAATCTTGCACAGAAGAACTAGGTGAAGGAGGAGTGGTCGACGTAGCTGCGTCTGCTGTGTGAAAGGGCATGATGGTCACTTCTTTTTATGGTCGATGACTTGCGAAGCGTCGATCCAAGAATCAAAACTGGGTGGATATCCTTTCCAACGTACTTTGACTTCTTTGACACGTCGTTTGCCCACTTTACGGGTTCTGCGTTCGAGAATGCTTTCGATGTCGTACACGTCGTCTTCTTTTTTGGTGACACGTTGTAACTCGGGCAAATAAAACGTTCCTTTGAGCACTTCTCCGTTCATGTCTTCCAATTTATAGACGGCAGGATGACGGCCATGCACTCGTCCAGTGACGCGAAACAATTCGGTCGTCCAGTTAGGTAAGTAACCTTTGTCGAAAGTGCGTTTGGTTTTGCCAATGCGCACCCAATCTCCTACGGCCAACATTACACTTTTCTCGGGGACAGCCCTCGTCGGGGACGTACCAAACAGGCGCTCAAACACCAACACTTCGTTGTCGGGAGTCACGTCTTGCGGGGCACGTCCAATGCTTCGATGGTAAGATTGGTTGTACGCTTGCACCAGGTGCGGTAAGATGTCGATGTACTTCAGAGTGTGGTGATGCGTAAAATATTTCCACATGCGTTCTTTCAAAGTGCGTTGAAAACGTTCCACGATGCTGGCTTTGGTTTCGGGATTCTCGGTGGTAGAAAAATGAATGTCACGTTTCTTTAATTCTTTTTGGAAAGCTTGGTTCAGAAATTCGGTGCCTTTGTCCGTTTGCCATCGAAGAGGATGACGACCGCTTTGTTTCAGCACTCGTTGCAGGGCTCGCACTAACTCGCTGCTCGATTTGGAAGTCAAGGGTACGACCCAAGCAAATTTGGAAAAGACGTCGATGACACAAAACAAATATTTGTAGCCACGATTGTAGCTGGCCAAATGAGAGACATCGGCTAAATCGGCTTGCCATTGATGATCGATGCCTTCCACTCGGGTGCGACTTCTGGCAAACTTGCGTCGAATGGGTTTGTGTAAAGTGTAGGTAGCTTGTTCTTGTAACCATCGTTGCACTTGAGGTAAACGGAGACTTTTCAGTCGCGTTTTGGCAGCACGATACAATTTTTGAACTCCTGCGTAACCTGCAGGATGAGAGGGATCGTAGTAAATGCTGGCTAAGACTTTTTCCATTTTTTTGTGTTGGTTGCTGTGTTAATAAGGCACCCACTCTTGGAGGATGCTACTCTTTTTCTCTTGGGGTATTTTCTTGGATTGCAATGCTTTGCGTGTGCGACCGGCAATAGGTGTCGAAGAGGAGAAGGATGTCTGAGCGGGGGATATCGGTTCTTGTTTCACTTCTGTCTTCACTTCTGTCTTCACTTTCTTTTTCTCTTGTGATGAAGAAGGGATGGCCATCATCTTTTTAATCCATCCAATTCTGGAGGTAGGTGGTGTTGTTAACTTGCGTACTTTTTCTGGTGGAGTTTGAAACCCTTCTTCTTCTTCTCCTTTTTCTGTCTTGGTCACGGGTACTGGTGGTACTGGTACTGGTGATGGTGCTGGACTTTTCATCAAGCTCTTAAAATCTTTCAGAGTGGGTAGAGCTGTTTCGTCTAAAGCTTTCTGGTGAAAGAGTTGCAGTCGTTGCAAGAGTTGACCGTACTTTTGCGATTTTTCTGTTTCGGACAAATCTTGGCGATCCATCAAGGACTGCAATTCGTGTTGTAACTGGGACATCTCGCTCAAATGGGGATTGGGAGGTAAATGCGGGGTGCGTTGTTCTTGCCACCGATGGTATTCCATCCATCGTTTGTAAGGCACTAAAGCTAGTTTTCGTCCTTCCATGGGGTTGTCAGGGGTCGATTCTGAGATCTTGGAACTTCCGAGGCCTTTTTATCTTGCTCCCACCAGTCCTCCCAACATGGTTCCCAAGACTCCTTTCAGTATGGGGCCTAACAAGAGAGGTAAAATACCTCCACGTTGCACTAACATCTTCTTTTTTTGACGAATGGGAATTTTCTTTTGAACCATTTGGCGAAGAACGTGACGATGTTTGCCTAAGCATTGTTTCTGGTGTTTGGACAAAGGGATCGTGCCTTTCAAAACGTTCAAACAACATTCGCACACGGTATCGATGACCTCTTTGGAGGCTGTTTGAATGAGTTTTTTTCGTAGGGGTGGAGAAGCTTTGGACAGAACAGATAACATGTCCCCATATTTGGCTAAACGTGGTGGCAGTCCTTTCCTTTTCCTTCCTTGGGGTTTTCTGGAGGGTGACATCTTTGAGTCTTCAGGAGCACCAAAAAACACTGATACCCGACTTGGTCACAGGCCTTTTTTATACTGGAACGCGTCGCCACTGATTGTCTTTACGTCGTATTAGTTTGAGGACAGGCATGACACGTCGTGCAGGGGTACGTAACGGACTAAATCGAGCCAGTTCTTGCTTGGACAAATCCAGTAAACTTTGTAACATGCCCGATCTTTCCTGAACTTTGATTTTGGGAGAAGGTACTTTGTGAGCAACAGCCACTGCCACTAAATTGGAAGGTCCTGCCACTGGGGAAGTTCTTTTGGGGGTCATCAACGGAGAAGTTCTTGGTGTGATCAACGTCTCCAAGTACTCTTCAGTTCTGGGTGTCATTAACGGAGAAGTGGACAAACGTGAAGCTGCCGGAGACGTAGTCACCGCCGTGGCAGGTCGTGGTTTGCGAGTGTAAAGTTGCGTCCTGGCTGAAGTGCCTCTCTTGCGACTAGTTTTCTGTGGACTTTTCTTTTTCTGGGGGCTTCTTTTCTTTTTCCGGGGTGGTGGTGGTGTCTGGTCAGAGGAGGGTCCTGCCACTGGAGAAGTTCTCCTTGGGGACCTGGTCTTTTTCTTCTTGGGGCTTCGTTGGACTTTTGTCTTGGGTATAACTTTGGGGGCATTAGGATCCCATCTTAAGAGTGAGCGAATGATGACCCCTCCTAGAGTACCGCTCCCTCCAGGTTTCAAAATGATTTGTTTTTTGGTTTGAGTGTCGATGCGGGGATCGGCCAGTTGGACCAAAGCGACTTTGTTTCGATCGAAAAAGCGTTTGGTTTGATGAGGAATCTGAATGATTCCTTGGAGTAATTGACGTGCCGTCACCGTGAACCATCGTAAGACTTCTTTGAGACTAGCTTCTAAGACACGAGCTCGTGTTTGTGGATCTTTTTCTCGACTGATGCCATACAAGGCACGAATCAATTTGACGGGAAGATGCGACTGAAGGGACGTCATGTTCGCACTGAGAGTGAGACAGACGAAAAAGGGTCTGAGGTTTTTATAGATTTTTTTTATGGGGAGTGAAATGAAGTCGAGGACGGAGACGTGTACAGGACAGGCCCTCCGTCTTGGCACCAGTGGTGAAACAAGTGGGTACGAAATCGCAAATCCTCGGGAGTCGTAGGTTTCAAATCGACGAGTAAATAGGCGTGTGGAGTTTGAGTGGCATCGTCGTACGCCTGAGTCAGCCAAGGCGTTCCTAACTGTTTGGCTAAGACTTGCACTTGCAATTTATCTCGAGGGCTTTTAAACAAGACCACGTAATGCGCATTGAGACTGATGGTGCGATGGGCTTTACTTTGTTGAAACAAATTTTGGGTGATGTAAACGACACTGGCATTACGGTGATGCCCTTTGCGCGTGAACCACAGTTTAATTTCTTCTTCGTCTTCTCCTAACATGTCGTCGAAAATGACCAAATGGGTTAGACGGGAGTCAGAGACGATGCCATCGTCTTCTTTAGGAATGCCTTCCACAAACACGATGGAATCGCCTTGACTTTCTCGCAAGAGGCTGTACGCCGATTGCCACTCTTTGTAACACCACACGATTCGTTGAGGGGGTAGATCGATCAAATGATGTTTATGTTCGATCAAACGTTTGACGAATTCGGTTTTGCCTGAACCGCTAGGTCCAGCAATGAGCATGTTAAAGGGATGGCGAAGATACAAAGCCTCCCAACTGGCACGATCTAAGTGTTCGTCGATGACTTTGACAGTAGAGGAAGAGGGAGCAGAGACAGCAGAGGTAGCCATGGTGTGAGAAATGTCACTTGTGACACGAAAAACAAACAAGACAAGAGTTTATATACTTTTTCAGAACACGTTTATTGAATGTTTTTTTCAAACATGAATACGAAGGACAAAAATACATAAAAGCCAAAGGCTTAAGTACAAGAATAAAAGGCACATGATAACCATGAACGTGGAATAAGCACAAGTGTCTGTACAACATGTTTTGGGTAAAGTTCTAACCAGTTCTATAGTAGGGTAAGGTCACACAAGTGTCCTCCCGAAAGGGTCTTTCAGGCCTGTCCACGACAGTCCTGTCCTGGGTGACGGGTTCTTCTGGCACCGTCACTAACACAGGTTGAAAAGTAACTTTTTTCCTTGAATAACTCTCGTGCATACTGGGCCACCTCTTGTGTCCAAGCCTCAAAACCCTGATCTCGGTGATGTCCAACATTTGACTCCTAACCAATCTGGTTTCTTCTTCGTCAACGACATGGTAAGTTACTTCAATGAACAATGAACTATCGATCTTGCCTAGGGTTCCTTTTTATATACAGACCAATACCGACGTGACCGTACGGTAAGGTGAAGTGATTGGGAAGTCGCACTCGCTTCTGGTATACAATTTGATAGACTTTTTCCAAGGGTCGACTGACGATGTGGTGAGTGGGTAAACGTACAATCTTGTTCGGTTGATAGGTGGTTACTTTAAAGTTTCCATCCTCTCCCGATTGCAAGGCTTCTTTCAATACCCCAAAGTTGACCACTCGACTGGTACGATGATTCAGAGTCAGTCCTTTCACTTTGCACGTCGTGTGCACTTCTCCTTGTTTGTCCCGGTATTCGTAGCCGTAATTTTTGGGACCACCACTGACGAAACTTAGAATCTTGTCGTCGGGATGCTCGTCTGTCCAGGCTCCTAAACGGTCTCCTTCGATGTCAGGGTGCTGTTGAATCGGGTGATGGATGTAAATGCAACTGTCCGTGTCAAAGTACAGGACGCGTTCTTCTAACAGTTCGAAAGCTTCGTGCAATTTTAAGCGAGCATGAGCTGTCACGTAAGCCGCAATGATGACATTTCCAAAAGGGTCGTCTTGTACGAAGTCCAGATCTTCTTCGTAATTGACCAAGATCAAATCCTCTCGAACGAGTCCACGTGTTTCATGTATTTGGTTTTGTCGTGAATCATCTGAAAGTAGCGGGAAGGTTCTGTCAAATATTCCGTCTTGGGTAAACACGGTCGTTGTGCCATTTTACCCCACAAGCAATTTAACATCACTTTGGCAAACGATCGCCTGCCTTCGTTTTTTTCGATGTGGTCTAAAGAGATGCCTTCTTGTGCGTAGTATTTCTCTTTGAATTGTATTTGGTCTTCGGGAGTGTGACACCAGGAAGGATAGCCGCTGGCTTCTTGTTTCAGTTTCAAAAAGGCATCCACGTAGTCGGCGAAAATGCCTTTCTGAGTAGGGTCACCCTTGTGGTACTGTTGTGTCTTGGGAAAGTGGCAAATTTCGTACACTTCTAACAGTTGGTATCCCATGTCCAGAGCTTTGAACAATTCCACGCTGACCCAGGTTCCCGTCAAGGCACGTTCTTCCTGGCTGTGATGGCAAGGTTGGTCCTGGTTGCACGTTTCGGCACAAGTACGGCACAAGGGAAACATCAGTTTGCCTTGACAATGGTGAGGTAAGACGGGATGGTATAGGTTCGTGGGAGGCAAAACTTTACACTTGATCAAGCCTTCGTATTGTCGAATGTTTTTCAGGTCGATGTGTTCCGTCAACAATTGCGGGTGCCCTACGGGAAAGCGACAATATTTGCACACGTAGGGATACAGCGAACACACGTCCAAGTATTTCATTTCTTCTCCTTTCTCTTCGTCGGCTTGGTACAGCAAACAGGTGGCATTGGTCCTTCCTCCGTACAAACTATCCCTCGGGTTCAGCGGGTCCATGAACTGGTAACTTTCCACGAGGCGTTTAAACTCGGGATCGGTTTTCAAACGGTGATCGTACTCGTGTTCCCACATTTCCACCACTTGGTATCCTTGCTGTTCTAACTTTAGGCGTCGCTGACAAGTGTCCTGGTACAAGTCTTCCATGGTTCGTTGCAAAAACTGATTTTTAGTGTCACGGTCAGGGTAAAAGACGGGACATCCGTGAAATAAGCAACCGTTAAACTCGTACACGATCTTGGGGTTTTCTAAGTCCCAGCCATCGACCGAATACGTTCCGATGGTCTTTTCGCCTCCTCCGTTGCGGGCATGCTGAATCCATTTGTCTTCCTTGTCGCACAAGTAATGTAACCAACGTAGGGCTTTGACCGAGTATTGACGCTTGACATAGTGGGTCGTTTGAGGACTGATGACAGCCACGGTGTTTTCAGGCATGAATCGTTGGCGGTACACTAAGGAACACGCTTTGGCAATGGTGCAAGCTTCTTTCAAAGGATCGACCCCTCCGTGTTCCATGAACAGTTCTCGAAATTTTCCACAGCAACGTCGTAAAATGTCCACGTCGGAACGACAATACTTTAACATTTCTTCCTGAAAGTCGAAGGGGTCAGAGGCATGAGCCTGGTACCAAGCGTAGAAAGCTTCTCGTTGTTCGGTACGCATGTTGTCGGGGTCGTAATAGTGAGCCTCAGGTAAATGGGGTAGAACGGCATGTTGATTGGCTTCCGTATTGAAAAAGTGTGGAAAGTACCCTTTAGCCATTTCTGTCATTCCAAACGTTTTAGGCATTCGACTCAAAGGCATGGCCAAGTAACTCATCGAATCTTTAAACTGTACTTGTCCCACTTGCATGAAAATGATTTTGGCTCCGTTCAAAGTGACTTTAGGACGCTCGGTGCCTTGTTCCGCATAGTACCTCAAAAGAAACTGTCCATCGTATCCGGAGAAATTGTGAGCCATCACCGTGGCATGACGATGACAATCTCCGTAACGTTCGATGTCCTCTTGGCTCCACGTCTTGTCGATGGGGTCTAAGACCCATTGGGCAAAATCGGCTAACGTGTTTGGTCCCCGAAAGATTTTTTCACGCCCTCCGGGAATCTTGCTGCAGTGAGGGCAATGACTGAAGATAGGTTCTTGAATGCACTTCTCGCACGCTCGATGAGCCATGCAGAAATTAGGAATGTGAATGCCGGTCTCTTGCATACATTCGAAATCGAAAAAGATGAAATTGCCTTTCTTCTTGTGACCGTCCTCTTTCTCTGGTGGGGGTTGGTATTTTTGCACGTAGCATTGGTGTTCCAAGTCCACGATGCGGTGACAAATGTGACATTTTTTTTTTCCTGAACATACGTGTGCCTTGGTACTATTGGTACGTATGCCTTGTCTACACGTAGGGCACAATCTCAAGAGTTGACAAGCACATTTCTGCTGTGAACCTTGCGTCTTCAGATGTTGTTGGTAACAGGTAGGACTGACAAACGTGCGCAGACAAGTCGAACAAGGCACTGGTCCTTCGCTCAGACAGGGTGGAGAGGCCAAACATCCTGGGCATTTCATTCCACAATGCTTGTGTTGCTCTCGATTGTTATAACCATAGTCACATTTCTCACAATAATAACTGTATCCCAGGAATCCAGTGATACTGGTAATGGTATCGAAGTGGTCATCGTGATGATAGACATGAATGTATTTTCCGTCCTTAAAATCTTGGCCTCGAAACAACAGAGTTCCACGCATTTCTTGAGGGTGCACTTTCAAGGTGTAGCGTGGAGCTAGGGCATCTTGCAATTTTTGCATCTCAGGAATGCCACAGGGTGTGTCTTTGGACAGTCCGGCTTGTTGTAACAGGAGTTCTGCTTGGTTTCGTTGTTTGGCTCGGTCGCATCGTTGAATAGTTTTCCAGGTTCTTTTCCATTCTACCGTGTCGTTCTTGTTGGCATAGGTTCGTCCCACCACGATGGCACGGGCTAAACACATCTGGTCTTGAGGGTTGTTAATTCGGACGAGACTCTTTTTGGTGTTGCGATGGTCGTCCACCAATAACATCTTTTTGCATCCAGTTCCTTGAGGAGGAGAGACGTGGGCCATTTTCAGTGTGGCTTTACCATCGGTGATATCAAACTGGTCATTAGATTGTTGCACCTGTTGTATCTTGTCCATGACTTTGGAAGGGGTCAGTTCTGCGGGTCTGCTAAACTCGATCCAAACAGGGGATTTCAGACCGTCGTGATCTATGGATAGTGTCAAGCGATCGTCTTCTTTGGCTTGACATTGTCGCTTGAGTGCGGTGAGCAAAGAATCCCACATCTCGGTGATAAACCCTTCTGCTTTCTCCAAGGGTACGTCGGCCTTGAAATCTTTAAACTTCACCGTGTAGGTGTAAGCCGTGGTTCTAAATTTTCTAGAGGAGCGCTTTTCCGTCTCTCGAATGGAATAGTACTTTTCAGGGTTGACTAAGGGTGGTGAACTTGGTTTAGAGGGTTCGGATTCTGGTTCACTCATGTCCTCTTCAAAATCACTGGCATGAATTTGTGCCAAGATTTCAGCCCTGGTACGAGGCGATAGATCACGTTTCTGCCTCTTACTTTCTTCTTCTTCTTCTTTCTTCTCGAATGAATGGGATCGTTTCATCTTGAGTGCAAAACGTCAAATGACTCAAGTTTAAACACCATAGACTAATTTATAGTCTTGGCAAACCAGCGTATATAAAAAGGGTGTGTGTCTTGTCCTTTCACTATTCATTTCACTCTCAAGCCGAGCACAACGATGGAAGAGACTACCCAGATGGAACGTTTCGTCAGAGCTTTGCGAGGGGTCATTAGAAAATTCTCTTCAGACCAGCCGACGGACTACTCTCCTTCCTTTCGAGATAAAAGTCAAGATACTTGCTATATCTGTCAGAAGAAAGGGCATTGGTCTTCAGAGTGTCCAGACCGTCAAAAAAGAAAAAAAACAGGGGCTAAAAAAGACAAAAGTCAAGATACCTGTTATTATTGTAAAGAAAACGGACATTGGTCTCCAGATTGCCCAAAAAAGAAACAAGAGGAGTCAGAAGAAAAGAAGGATTCTTCAGAAGAAGAGAGGGATTCATCGAAAGAAGAGAGGGATTCTTCAGAGGAAGAAGAGGAAGAAAGAAGACAATTCTATTTAAAAGAGGCAAAGAAACAGGAGAAGAAAAGAAGAAGGGAAGAAAATGAGGAAAAAACGGTGAAGAAATTCAAAAAACAGAGAGACTAAATAATGAGAAAGAAGAAGTGTAAGAACTTTTTAAAGTGTTCTGTGGTGAATTGTGAATTGGATTGTAAAAAATGGATAAAAGAATACATGAATGATATAAGGTAAGTGTCTTTGAGTTTTGATTTTAAAATAAGAAGCTACACTCAAGCACTCATACACAGACACGCACTATAAGGGTAAAATGGGTGGGGTTTATTTTTGAGTTATTGGCAAATTGAAATTGTATTTCTTTTCGAGAAATGTGGGTGGCCCTGAAAAGGGCCTTTTTTCTTTACGGTGTAGGAGTGAGTTTAACCAATCAACTTTAACTGCCTTAAGCCTTTGCCACGGCCAAGGCCTACTTCTGATGATTGGGTTGAAATCACTAAGGGTGGTAGGACAGGCTTAGTCACAGGGTTGGCGTGTTTAGCTCGGGAAGGTCGTATTCTCTTCGGTCTTGATAAAGAAGTCTGATACATTTGTTTCAGACTTCTTAACTCCGCTAAAATGTCCAACAGTACCATAGCCGTTTGATTTTCACCCTCTTGTTTATTTGCTGCTACTTCTTCTTGCTGTTGTTGCTGTTGTTTTTTTCTTACCTCTTCTTGTTGCTGTTGCTGTTGCTGTAGGAGAAAAGCTTGTTCCGCTTCCTTTTGTCGTTGCATAAATTTCTCAAATTCTTCTTTCTGTCTCTGTCTAAAATTCTCCACTTGCGGTAATGAAGAAGGTAACGAAGGTTCCGGAACAAATTCTTGCGAGGTAAGAAAATCCACAAAATCCCAATGTACCTCTTCTGAAAGTAAGTCCGGGTTCCCTTGGGCAGTCTCCCCTGCTGGTGCACCCCAATGGATCGTTTTCTGAGTTTCCGTCATGTTGAATCACTGTCGCATAGATTGACTGCACACAAGCGCTAACGAATCTATATAGACCACGTGACGTCACAGACTGCTCTCTTCGGATTGGATGCGAGCTGACTGAATTTTGTAACGCGTGTTCGGATTGGTGAATGAATTCAATCCGTTTCAATCCTTCCTGCACCTATAAATAAGCGCAGTTCACTGCATTGATTCACTTGTTCTCGTCGCTTCAAGATGTGGACCGATGTGCAATCTTCTACGCTTGTGTCTTCCATGATGTTTAGGACGGACATGCTCATGTATGTCCGATCCAAGTGGACCGTTGTCCACAGGACAAACACCAGCCTGTGGATACGTAGGATCTACGTTGAAAGACAAGGATGCCTGAAAAGAGTACTGATTTACGGGCCAACAGTGAGACGTAGCCTAAGGACAAGAAGAAGACCAATGCGGTACCATTTATGTTAATGAATACATTAACATAAACCCAAAGGCCCTTTTCAGGGCCAGCCATATTTCTCGAAAAGAGATAGCCTTTCCATTGCCTACCCCCTTTTTTTTAAAATTTAAATTTAAATTTAAATTTAAATTTAAAAAAACTTTAAAAAAAAAAAAAAAATCCCAAAAGCCCAAACTCTATTCCCCATGTTAATTTCCCCTTGTCGCTAGACAGACCCACACTATAGTTCCATGTTAAATTCCCCTTGTCGCTAGAGTGACCCACGATTTATTCCCATGTTAATTTCCCTTGTCGCTAATCTGACCCACGATTTTTCGCCATGTTAAATTTCCATTGTCGCTAATCTGACCCAGGGGTCTCTGTAATGCTAATTCCCATTGTCGCTAATCTCACCCCATTTACTACTCACGTTAGATATGAATAATCGGTTCCTTGTAAACATGGGCTTAATTATTTTTTTTTTCATTTGTAAAAGTAAGATGGAACTTGAATACGAGTTAAGTCAATTGTCGGAATTAGGTTCGTTTTAGTAAAACCTGAGTCATAGACAAGTTCGGGGATAACTTGAGAAGATATTTAATGAAACATTCATTCTTCCACACGATTTCTGATTCACATCTGTTTATTTACATGGTAAATTAACTCTGGGATAAGCATTACGTATGCACTATATGTTATTATATCCATGCTTGATTGAAAAAAACGCATTATTACAGAACAAAACCAGACAGTGACAAGCAAGATATACCATATCGTGGATTTAATTACCCGGAATGTCAAATAATTTATTTTTGGTTCAGAAACAATCTTAGCAAATTGACAAACCACGGGGGCCAAATAAACAATTTTAATCTCAAATCTTGACTTTCACAAACCATCGAGCGGATGAAAGAGCCTCCCATCTAAACCTATCCAGCGTTCTACTTTACAAGCGTTAACAGATATATGTCGTATGTGTATATCATAGGTTGTAGAGAACAGTATTCAGATAAGAAAAAAGAAATATTTCATACAAACACATACAAGTAGCATCATGGCTAACGATAAATAACCAGCCACTATCAGCTTTTGGAAATCACAATTACCCACTGCCAGCAAATGGTGCCACGTTATAACGAGCGGTTTACCCTTGAACTAATGCAGATATGTGAGCATTAATCATCACCAATCTTATTAGTACCTATTTCTGATACTTCGGCTATTATAAATTTACTCTGTATATAAATGGAAACTTTACAATGTAACAAAACGCATAGCTGTGTATGACAAATCAACCTCACTACAACTTGAAGAAATCAAACAGCAAACACTAGATGCCAAACTTGAAACAAACAAAAAGACAGCTTTCTTGTTGAACAAAACACAAAATGCAATCGAATTGCTAAAATCTAATACAAAATACCCAAAGTCAGGTAATGAAATGGCCAAAAGCCAGACCGACACGAGTCAACCAAGAACTGATAAACCAACACGAGCTAATGATAGATACGAACACCCTCATTCAGATCAGAATCGACGTAGTCGTTCTCTTCCAAAACCATCAATGACACTGATTACAGGATCATCTCTCCTGAAAGGTATCAACACCAGAGGACTTTCACGTGAGGTACATGTGAAGTCATACCCTGGTGCCACCAATGACAGTCTCAAAAGAGAACTTAACAAACTTGACCTAAATAATTACCATACGATTATTGTACAAGTAGGTGAAAATGACGCCGATAGAGATCTGGAAATAAGCCAATTTGAAGTCAAATACATGTCCCTCATTAACCAGTTGCTAGCCCAAGTAGATAATGTCGTTATATCTGGTCTTATTCCAAGACGTGACGTCAATATGACGCAATATGATGACATCCTCATAAATATTAGCAGATCCTTCAACCTGCCATACGTATCAAACCATGACAGCTTTTTGCTAGCGTCGGGTCAGTTACCATCTACTTTCTTTCACTCTGACCTGATCCACCTGAAAGATGCGGGCACAGCAAACCTATTGAAAAATATACATAGTGTTACTCCTGTACTCAAAACAACACCTACCAACGTGAGTAAGCACTACCCAACTGCTCAATACCAACATAAGCAACAGAAAAGCCACAGACTTGCAATGCAAGCCCGAAATGGGTGGGAACAGACTCATCAACATAATACACAGAATACATGGCATGGTTATCGAGGCAGACTCGAACGTTATACAAGGCCTTGGAAAAGTGACACTTCGATCATACAACAGTACGCACATGACAGACGTGGCGTGCCAAACTATAATTATAACCATTAGGTATGTCCATCTAGATACAATGATTATTATACATACACCTCAACCAATAATAAGTATCATGTTTTTGAAGATATTTGTTCCGACGGCATCTCTGTTCAAAGTACAATTTCTAATTGTACATGCCAAGGTTATGAGGTCTCTCCCACGAACTCGGGAATAACTAATAAATCTGTCTTCATTCCTATAACGACTGAGAAAAATTTAAACTGTACATCATTTGGTCTGAAAAAGAAAGGTTTGCAACTTATCAATATCAATTGTAAGACACATCTTACCAAAGATCGATGAACTAAGACTAACGATACAAAATGAACCCAACCTTGCAGTAATTGGACTATGCGAAACGTTTCTAGATTGTAATGTACCTGACAGTGCTATCTCTATTAGCAACTTTTCTTTGGAAACACGAGATCGACCACAATGCATAGGAGGAGGGATAGTCATGTACGTTTTAAATAACTTAACATACAAGAGAAGAACAGATTTTGAAAATTCTACTATCGAATCATTATGGATCGAGCTAAGTTTCCTCAATAGCAAATCACTCTATATCTGCTCAGCATACCGACCCCCAAACTCCCTCTCCTCATGGACTGACCAATTTGAACACGAGTTAGAGGCTGCTTTATCTTCCAACAATGAAGTAATTATCATGGGAGACTTTAATATTGACCTCATCTCTGATACAAACACTAAATTGTTACATATGATACAACTACACGACCTTACACAGGTAATATATGCTCCAACAAGAGTAACAGCCTGTACTTCTACTCTGATCGACCACATCTATACTTCCCATCCAACCAATCTCTACGAGATAAACGTACCATGTTTCCCTATTAGTGATCACTATCCTACATGTGCAACTCGTAAGCAACAGAGCGCAAAGAAAAACAACTTACACTCCTACATGCAGTACAGATGTTTCAAAAACTTTTCTGAAAATGAATTTCTCTCCTAACTATCACAAAACATTATTATTTTTTTTTGGGGGGGGGGCACCAGACAGATGCTCCCCCTATCCTAATTTAATAAATTATTTTATGTGTTTTTGTATTCCCCCAGATTTGTTGTATTGTGTCATTTCATCGTTTTTGTAACGTGAATTAGGATTTCGGGTATTTTTCCATCCCTAGTGTGTCTATAGGGGTGTATCTCCGAGAGTGATTTCCATTATCCTCTCGGGTTGCTTCCCCTAGTTTGCTTTTTCTGTGACCTTGCTAGGGTCTTCTACATCCCGTGTTTGTTATATGTTTGTGCTATGGGTTATGTATGCTATATTGTGTTATTGTTGGGATAGCTTTTACGTCAAATTCTTGTAGTGTATCAGTTTTCCTAATATATTCCGTGTTTTCAATACAACGGAAGATTTTTAAATTTTGAATTTGGAAGATCGGTGATATCCCCTTAATGTTTTGAATCTTATTGATTCTTATGAATGCATTATATTCATCTTTCTTTATTAGATGAGACTGAGCTCCAGGAGGGGTTCACATTTTTTTTAATTTTTATGTTTCTCCCCCATGGAGCAGGTCTATCTTTTAATTATAATTGTTCCAAAAGTTCGTCACAATAGTGGTAGTTGATAATGATTTAGAGAAAAAAAAAAAATTTGAAAATAAATTTCTTTTCACATGAAGTATTTGTTAGTGTAAGAGGATAAAAGGATAGATATTCATTTTACATTTCTCTAATTTATATTATCTCAAGAGGGTTCTTTTCCAGACTCTTACATGGGCCTGTTCACTTCGCGTAGTGCCATGTGACATAGCCCCATGGCATCATTATCTGTACTTTCCCTCTTGAAATCTTTTCTAAGCTAAAATTTAATTGGGCCACAAATTTTTATAGTATGAACTATAAAACTTGAAATTTTATATAAAGTTTGTTTGTTAAAATCACCATCAAGGTATAATATACATTGTGGTTTAAAGTTACTATTTTTATTAATTTCATCTACTATATTTTTCCTAGCGTTTTGTGTTTCACTACAATTTAAAATAACATGTCTTTTATTAAATATACCTATTTTGCACAGCGGACGTTTTGGCGGTACTCTGACCATATGCCGTCTCGCTGCAGCCTCTAAAGCAACCACGCATCATGCATGTATTTGAAGGCGAGGCTTTGTATTTTCAAAGAACCTAGTTGCGACCAGTGCCCCCATGCCCTTTTCCAGTTAACATATAAGTTTTCTCTTTCCACTTTACATTGTATATTTTTGGTAATGTCATTCCGAATCCATTTATATGAGAGTTTTTCGTCCAGGTCCCAAAATTCTTTTTTATCCCTATATTTCATTAATAAATCTTTTATACTTTTAAATTTCCTAGGAGTTTCTAATAGTTTCATAACTTTATTGTTTTTATATATACCCTCCCTGTTCCGTAAAACGAAACCAAACCAATATATGTAAATCCCTTCCCAAGGTAATTTCGGGTCGTCATTCAGTTGTTTAAATCTATTTAAAATATTTGTAATTTTTAAAATTATGGGACTTGGTATCCCTATCCCCCCAATTCTCTTGCTTTGTACAGAGTTTCTTTTATTACATAGTGTAGTTTAAAATCCCATATGTAGTTAATTATAATTTTATCTATATTATTAAGTATTATATTACTTATGTTGGTGGACTTCATTATATAGTTAAGGTTTACATACATGTATGTTTTGGCCACTTGGGCCCGTTCCATTAGACATAGCGGCGTAAGTGCCCAGATATCAACATTCCGTTTTATCTCGCTTTCCATTTTTTACAGTTATCCTTCTCTTCGTTTTTTCCAAAGCAAACCCCAAGTGCTTTAACGGTGTCTTTAAATGCATGGGCTGGTATGGTTGAATGCCTACCACGCCAGTTACCTATCTCTGATATTTCCGTTTTGTCCTGATTGGTTTTAGATCCCGACGTTTGTCCAAATTTCCTTTATTAGGTGCACAAAGGACTTCGGATTATCTAAAAAGTTGGTGCAATCATCTGCATGTTGTAGCATTTTCACTTCATCTGTAATGTTTGGAACTTTTATACCTTTGTTTAGTTTTATGCTAATACTTAGCAGTTCAATTGCTATTACATATATTAGCATTGATAGTGGGCACCCTTGCCGCACTGCTCTTTTTATGTCAAATTGTTCTGTCATTGCTCCGTTATTTTGTACTCTAGATGTTATATTATTATATAGTATTTTAGTCCATTTTCGGAAAGATTCTCCGAAACCAAGTTTATCTAAGACTCTCTGTATATAGTTATGCTCAATTCTATCAAAGGCTTTTTCCTGATCAAAAAGTACCATGGCAGCTTTTTGTCCCTTATTTTGTAAATAGTCTATTATTGCGGTTATGTTTAAAATGTTGCTTTGTATATCCCTATTTTTGGGCCCACAAGTTTGATTTATATTAATTATATCCCCTATCCCCTTTTTTAGCCTATTACTTAAGATCCTACTCAATATCTTATAGTCTGTGTTAAGGAGGGAGATGGGCCTCCAGTTTTTCAGATCTTCTCTGTCCCCTTTTCCTTTATATATTAATATAATGATCCCTTCTTTCATTGTTCCTGACATTTCCTTATTTTTTAAAAATATATTATTATTCAACCATTCGAGAATGGGCAAGAACTCTCCACAAAATTTCATATAGAATTCTGCAGAGAGTCCATCTCCTCCTAGCGATTTTCCCTTATTCATTGTTTTTATACTTTCTAAAATTTCCTCTTGTGTGATAAAATCATCACAGATTTGTTTAAAATCATGGTTAATTTTCTCACAGGGAATTTTTTCTAAATAATCATCAATTTCACTCCCTGCTATATTTTGTGATTCATAAAGTGTGGCATAATAGTTTTTAATATGTTTCATAATTTCCTCTTTTTCTGTTATTGTTGTTGTTGTTGTGTTGATTTTAATTTTATCTAGAGTTTTATCTCCCCCCATTCATTTCTCCTCCCTTTTTAACAGTTCCTCTGCTTTTTTATATATCCCCGTATATGATATGCTGAATAGAACAATAAGCGAAACGAAATCAGTGATGAGACAGTCATCGAGCACAACATCTGCAATGATATAAAGAATGCAGTCAAGAACCAAACAAGAAATACAGAAAGTCAAGATACCGACAAGCTCAAATCTACATTGAAGAATACGGAAAGAATTTAAATTAGAAAGAAATTTTAGAGAAGTTTATAGTACACAGATAATACTTTATGTTAAAAGAAAGTAAAGGATAAAACTTACATGTAAGATATAATGCTATTAGTTGTGCAAATTTAAGCTGTTTTATAATACGATACAAAATTGCAAAGCTTTATATCGATATAAATGGAGAAAGAAATATATTTTACCATTCCATTTGATAACAGAAACGGTTAACTATTTTTTTCTTGGATTTTATAATATTTCCAGTGATTTGAAACATAGCCTTTAAATGTGCATGACCAAAATCAAGGAAGGTATGACGCAAAAAAAAAATAAAAATAAAATACAATGAGTACGGTATTGACACTGAGTGTTTGAAACATGACTATAAAGTTTTAGTTAGGCTATTCAACCATTACAGTATACATAACGAAATAGAATTCTTAATTGTCAGGAACAATTAGTCAGAGATGTGTGCAGACCTCTACTGAAGTACTGAATCTGATGTAGTTTGGGGATATCGAAACCCATTATATATATATATATATATATATATATATATATATATATATATATATATATATATATATATATATATATATATATATATATATATATATATAGCCATTTAAACATTGCATCCTGGGGCCCCGAGTGACCGAGTGGTCTAAAGCGCTGTCCGTTAAGGATCACAGCCATCTCACCTCTGTCTGCATGGGTTCGAGTCTCGGATTCAGCCAATGTGGGTATGTGAGAAAGCTTGCCAGTAGCTTCTCGTGGGTCGGTGGTTCTCTCCGGGGTTTTCCCGGGTTCTTCCTCCACCATTAATACTGGCCGCCATGTATAGCCTATCGTGTGCTGAAAAATGGCGTTAAACCCTACAACAACAACAACAACAACAACATTGCATCCTTAAGTGATATTAATGTTAAATATTGACAAACATTGAGAGACAAATATTTAACAGCTATAGAACTGAGTTGTAGTAAAAGAGTAAAGAAACTTCAAGTTGCAAGGACATATTGACGAGATCAGGAATAACATCTTTGTTTTAAAACATTTTATATAATTCTGATAAAACAACGTGAACTGTAAGAAACTGATATTAACAACAGCCTTTTGGACCTGATATCAACAACAGGGTTTCAGAACTTATATCAACAAAAACGTTTCGAAACTGCATATGACGAATGATTTAACGGAGATAGCCTGTGCTATTGAAGACAAAACATTAGGAAATACATTTGAATGAAAGTACGATAAAAAATTTGAAACGGCTTAGTTTTTGTATCTATTACTGATTTCATCTTAAAAAAATCAAAATGTTAATGGATCAGATCTGCGCCTGCTTTTTCATCAACGTACATGTATACACTAATATGTTCTGTAGGTTTTCCATCTGTTTCGAAAAGACATGATTATCCATGAGTTTCAAGAAATCCGTTTCAAAGTCATTGGATGCTTTGTGGCGAAAACGGGAATTAATAAATCGAATGCCAGATTTTAATCACAATTATTGGTCGAATATATAACCCTACATTTCCTTGAACAGATTCACATGCAGCTGTTCATAAAACGTTAGAGACTGGATTTGGGACACTGACGTTTCTTAAATCTAATAAAATCATCCATACATCGAAAGAGGTAAATGTTTATTCTCAAACATTTGTGTTATATGTTTTTTTTTTGTTTCTTAATATTTCATGGTTTCAGTGAATTTGTCATTATTGCGATATTGTAAAAGTTGTTCTTACGATTGTCTTATGAACGGAAGGCTGTATACGAACCTGACTGTCATCTTTATAACAATTTTTGTATCACTGTGTTCAAATCTTTGCAGCAAAGCTCCTTACATGAAGAAATGTATTTCTTATAATTATGGGGTAACATTACCGTTTCTTGTTCTGGGTCGTTTTTCACCATCGTCTTGACACACAGATGAAAATCGTAGGTGTACAACTTATGGATAAGGTGTGGCATAGACATTGCATGTCGATAATTCAAATTATTGTTAGTATGTAATTAGATCTCTGTACTTACCATTTAAATGTTCATTATATCTTTCTTTGTTGTTTTCAATTTCCTTTCACAACCCTGACATACGTTTCTAGAATAAATGGCTTCTTGTCCTTTTTTCGCATTTATGCAGCGTTTTAGATCTATGTTCTTCGTCAGGTAACTGTAATTTCTGCGAATACTCATTGTACTTTCCAAAACAATCTATTCCTTTGTATAGTATCGTCTTAAAGATCATTTAATGTGAATTCAAACTCCTCCAGGTTTTTGTCTTGCTGTTTGTATTGTCCGTTATAATCTTGTTTGCATGTTCATATTGGTGTAATTTCATTTTGAAAATTAAACTAATGAACATCTTATTATGATCTGGTGATTATAGTTTTTGATTTTACAAACTAGCCCCTTTCAAGCATTATGCACAATATAAAAAATCTAGACGGCACACTCTTTGATGTTTTTTTTTCGGTGTAAACGTGATTTATGCACTTCTTACAAAGTATTTTTAATAGTGTCTTTCTTTTCTTGAGATAATACCAAACCTGAAAAATATTTAATCCACAATAATAATATTTGTTTTCATTAAATACAGTTTTAACTTTACGTGTTCGTATCTTTTTTATGTCACTCTAGCTGTCTCATGTTTTATGTGTTAGGTTTTATGAGTCTTTGGATGGTCTTTGCGGATAATCTCCAGGTTGGTTTAGTATAGTTCTAATGCATAGAAGTAACATGCATTTTTTTCTTTAGTATAGTTCTAATACATAGAAGTTACACGAATTATTTTCTTTAGTATAATTCTAATGCATAGAAGTAACGTGCATTTTTTTCTTTCACTCATTTTAGTATTTCTATGGTTGATCTTCCACTCACTGATTGGTATCTCTCTACGTGAAATGTTAAATAGTCTATCCTTCTAACTGACCAGTTTGCATCTTAAGTTAATGTATGCCTCCCTGGTATTGTGTTGAACATTTCAAACAGCCTTTCAATTACCTTTGGCATAAACTGATGATTAAAGTACTTGTGTGGTAACAATACCTAAATATTACCCTTATTTCTGTGGTAACAATACCTAAATATTACCCTTATTTGTTTGGTAACATTATATAATAATTTCCCTTATTTTTGTGGTAACAATACCTAAATATTACCCTTACTTCTGTGGTAACAATACCTAAATATTACCATTATTTCTGTGGTAACAATACCTAAATATTACCCTTATTTATGTGGTAACAATACCTAAATATTACCCTTATTTCTGTGGTAACAATACCTAAATATTACCCTTATTTCTGTGGTAACAATACCTAAATATTATCCTTATTTCTGTGGTAACAATACCTAAATATCACCCTTATTTTTGTGGTAACATTACCTAAATATTGATTTGTATTCTGGTCTCATCATACGTCTAATATTGTTAAATCTAGCTGGAGTTTTACAGAACAAAGCTCTCTAATTTACCTACTTTCATTTTCTTCCAAAACGGTTTGACATTTTGAAAAACAGATACAAATCCCGATTATTTCCTCCATCTAATCTGACCTCGAGTAAAACTCTATTAAACGAATCACGTGTCCTCTTAGTGACGCTTCTATTTTTTTAAAAATCTTTATTCTATTATCTTTGTTTCAGGGTCTGATAAGCTTTTCTAAATCGTTATGCAACGACATCACAAAACAGGAAGTGAAAGTACAGAAAGCACAGTTAGATTTCAAAAGGTTTCTGGGTCTTCGCTTTCTTAAAAGTCTCAGATGCATTGTACATTCTATACTTGGCTGTATGCAAGTTTAGGCGATCTTCGCACGATGTCTGTAAATACAAAGTTATTCTGCGCCAGTTTGTTGCATTACAATTCTATGTTCTTAAAGTAGGAAATAGAAAAATTTGAGAACCAACAAGTTTTGCAAAATTAAACAAATAATTTATTTCTTCTCTATATACAAAGTGAAAAATGAAAAAAGAACTTACGGTATTACGAAATAAATCCCAAATAATACAAGAATTTCGAACACAGGTCCTAATATTTAAAGTTCTGAATAAACTTTAGTGACATTCCAAAATATATCCAACGCTTGAAGTGTTGATGTGTCTGTGGTGGCCTGTGTCGCAGTGATGTGCCAACATTCTTTTGTTGAATCACAATAATAAAATATAAGAATATATCCTTATTTGTATTTCACTATGAATCCAAGTCTCTATTTCCAAGCATGTTAGGTTTGAGTATGTTGTATTTCCAGAGAAGAATCACTTGAATTAAATAATTTAAATAAATAAATCGCAGCGCAAATGAAATGCTGGAAACAACAATAGTATAAATGGTTCTGCTCAGATCTGAAAGCACGAATAAATAATTTTTCCAGTAACAAGATTTTACAGTCGTCTACCAGACAGCAGGTCACAATTAACATTTCCTATAAAATAAACTATTTCTAAATGAAAAATGTAATTATGGAAATGTCAAAATGTTTACAAGATAAAATCTTAGTTATGACTGGAAGTCTGTTTCTAACATTATATTGGAGAACACTTTAAACACAATGTCTTTGACTCAGGCAAAGATAAAATTCCTAATAGTTAACCCGTACTCATACAGAAAAAATCAGCTATGAATTAGCAGTTTACACAATTTAAAACAAAATCAATGATTCAGGTCAGGCAGAAAACGAACTTGATTGTTGGACATGGTGAAGTCCAAAATACAATTATCTATATCATATAATAAATTTAGAAAAAACTATCAAACAATACAAATGAAATATACATAATAAGTGTTTTGGAATGCGATATTTTCAGACATGAACTTAATTATGAAATGTAATACATTTATTGTCTTGGTTTTAGCTGCTTGATTCCTTTGAGGAATTCCACCTTATCTTCATCTCTTTGTGAAGCATATATTTGTTATTGTGGTGTTAAATTTCCTTTTCTGTGTTCTCTATTCCACATAACTTTGGTGTGATTTTCTTTTTCAATCAACATGTCTACATTTTAGTGAATTATATATTTCTGCCGCGCTAGCATTTTGACCTTACATCATCAGTGATTTCCGATTCAGAATGATAAAATTCGAATATCCATGGTAACTCTTATATGAACAATGTTGACATGTCTGGTAGATTGTTCCACGTTACTCCGTTCCTTTTATTTTCTTATTTTATTCACAACTATTTAGAATTTGCATAGTTTTCGCCAGACGATATTTACAGTAGCTGCGGTAGGAGAAATAGATGCTGTATTAGTTAGTAAGATAGTGTTACGATTATAAGTAATCCTCTGCTGACAGACTTGAAAGCTAATCGAGAGCAAAGGCATCGTCATGAAATAGCCCCAGCAGGTGAAAGGGGGTGGCTGCAAATCTGTATGAGCCAAATGGTAGTCGACTAGAAGGAGATATACATATATATCAATATATTTGTATCGCTTATCACGCTCGAGGTCTACCGAAGCACGGCTGAAGATATAAAATCTTGAAGGTTGCTTCTAGCCATTAGTTTTCCGAAAGTATTCTGTCAAGAATAATTACGATCTTGCCATCCTGATACCTCGAAAGGTTTACTTTGCCACCTGATACCTCGAAAGGTTTACTTTTTTCAACAAAAAAAGAGTTTGAGACTCGAAACCGTGTTTTGAACACGTGCTGTACTAGGCATACCAAACATTTCTACAAGATTGTAACAGTAACGGACTGTTGGGATATAAAATGTTACGAATCGTAAATATATGAACGACCCGAAAATACATCATTTATCTATAGTTGCGTGTCTTTTGTTAAACAGATGTTAGCGGTTAGTAATCTTTGAAATACAAGGATAGAAGCTCTAAGACACGTTATTATATTAATCGCTTCAACGTGTGAAATCAAATTGGTGCTTAAGGCAACGGTTTCTTATCGAGTTACAGTAATACCACATCACCCTATAGTCATCCAGCATTAATTATTGAAATAGACCATAGAGTCATATAGCATTAATTATCGAAATAGACCATAATGTCATATAGCTGTAATCATTGAAATAGACCATAGAGCAATAATCAAGAATTTTTTTTTTTAAAACGGCCCAAATCAGCCAAAATGTGTTAAAAACAAAGTATTTTTTAAAAATACGATTATACCAACAAAAGCTGCACAAAAATAATAAAGTGAAATAAAATAATACCCAATTTAATAAAACAATTTTATTTCATAAAACTGATATTATTTCTGTCA
Source organism: Sinohyriopsis cumingii (assembly GCA_028554795.2). Lineage (NCBI taxonomy): Eukaryota > Metazoa > Mollusca > Bivalvia > Unionida > Unionidae > Sinohyriopsis > Sinohyriopsis cumingii. Next base: position 151,619,372 of record CM068824.1, read on the forward strand.
CTCATGTTTAAATATAGCATATTTGAGAAGATGTAAAACTATTAGATTTTGATCACTGTTATTGTTTTCTGGGGATATTCGCAATTAAAACTTTCCAGATGAAAAATAAATTGTAATGAAAAATAAAGAAGACAAAAAGAAACAAACACCGGAACAGTTTCAAGGTACATATTTTTAGGTAATCAAACTTTTGTATTGTGTGGTGTAATTAGCCCCTTCATGTCCTGCGGGCTTTCGGCACTAGGAACTCACCGGGATGTTTACGTTCAGTGTCGTAAACTGCAGAAGCTTTTCTGTACAGAGTTCCGGTGTTAATAATTATTACGAAACTATCCATGTAGCGTAAGTAGTGAATGGGGCCACCCTAGGGACAATGGGAATGAGCATTACAGACCCCCCCCCCCCAACTCCGGGCCACTCTCGGGACTATGTAAATTTAACATAGGGAAAATTGCTGGGCCACTCTAGGGACAAGGGGAATTGAACATGGGAGAAAAAAAACTACTTTAGGGACAAGGAGAATTTAACATGGGATTTAAAAAAGGGTAGGCAATTGAAAGTCAATCTCTTTTCGAGACCTATGAGTGGCCCTGAAAAGGGCCTTTGGGTTTATGTTAATATGCCCTTAACATAAAGGGCATCTGCGGCATCTTCTTGTCCTCAAGCTGCGTCTTAGTGTAGGGCCATAAATCAGAGTTCTCTTGAGGCATCCTAGTCTTTCCACATAGACTCTTCGTATCCACAGACTGGTGTCTGACATGTGGACAACTGTCCACTTGGATCGGACATACATTAGCATGTCCGTCCTAAACATCATTGAAGACACAAGGTGGATGATTCGACTGTGGTCCACATTTTGAGGCGCCGAGAACAGGTGAATCAATGCAGTGAACTGCGCTTATTTATAGGTAGAGGAAGGATTGAAACGGATTGAGTTCATTGACCAATCCAAACACGCGTTACAAAATTCAGTCAGCCCGCATCCAATCCGAAAAGAACAGTCTGTGACGTCACGTGGTCTATATAGATTCGCTAGCGCCTGTGCGGTGTCAATCCATGCGACAGTGATTCAACATGACGGAAACTCAGAAAACGATTCATTGGGGTGCACCAGCAGTGGAGACCACCCAAGGGAACCCGGACTTACTTTCAGAAGAGGTGAATTGGGATTTAGTGGATTTTCTTACCTCGCAAGAATTTGTTCCGGAACCTTCGTCACCTTCATTACCACACGTGGAGAATTTTAGACAGAGACAGAAAGAAGAATTGGAGAAATTTATACAACGACAAAAGGAAGCGGAACAAGCTTTTCTTTTACAGCAACAACAGCAAGAAGAGGTAAAAAAACAAACAACAACAACAACAAGAAGCAGCAGCAAAGAAACAAGAGGGTGAAAATCAAACGGTCACGGTACTGTTAGACATTTTAGCGGAGTTAAGAAGTCTGAAACAAATGTATCAGACTTCTTTATCACGACCGAAGAGAATACGACCTTCCCGAGCTAAACACGTCAACCCTGTGACTAAGCCTACCGTACCACCCTTAGTGATTTCAACCCAATCATCATCAGAAGTAGGCCTCGGCCGTGGCAAAGCTTAAGGCAATTAAAGTTGATTGCTTAAACTCACCCCTACACCAAAAACCAAAGGCCCTTTTCAGGGCCACCCACTTCTTTCGAAAAGAGATAGACTTTCGATTGTCATAACTAAAAAAAAAAAAAAAAAAAAAAACATTTTACCCCTATAGTACGTGTATATGAGTGCGTGAGTGTACGTTCTTATTTTAAAATCAAAACCGAAAGACACTTACCTTATATAATTAATGTATTCTTTTATCAATAGTTACAATCCAGTTCACAATTCACAACAGAGCACTTTAAAAAGTTCATACACTTCTTCTGTCTCACTGTTTAGTCTCTCTGTTTTTTCAATTTCTTCACCGTCACAGTCTTTTTGTCCTCTTCCTCCTCACTTTCTTCCCTTCTTCTTTTCTTCTCCTGTTTCTTTTTCTTCACCTGTCTGCTATCATCCTCCTCTTCTTCCTCTGAAGAATCCCTCTCTTCTTCTGACTTCTCTTGTTTCTTTTTTGGGCAATCTGGAGATCAATGTCCTTTTTCTTGACAATAATAACAGGTATCTTGACTTTTGTCTCTTTTAACCCCTGTTCTTCCTTTTTGATGGTCTGGACACTCTGAAGACCAATGCCCTTTCTTCTGACAGATATAGCAAGTATCTTGACTTTTATCTCGAAAGGAAGGAGAGTAGTCCGTCGGCTGGTCTGAAGAGAATTTTCTAATGACCCCTCGCAAAGCTCTGATGAAACGTTCCATCTGGGTAGTTTCTTCCATCGTTGTGCTCGGTTTGAGAGTGAAATGAATAGTGAAAGGACAAGACACACACCCTTTTATATACGCTGGTCTGCCATGACTATAAATTAGTCTATGGTGTTTAAACTTGAGTCATTTGACGTTTTGCACTCAAGATGAAACGATCCAATTCATTTGAGAAGAAAGAAGAAGAAAGTAAGAGGCAGAAACGTGATCTATCGCCTCGTACCAGAGCTGAAGTCTTGGCACAAATTCATGCCAGTGATTTTGAAGAGGACAAGAGTGAACCAGAATCCAAACCCTCTAAACAAAGTTCGCCACCCTTAGTCAACCCTGAAAAATACTATTCTATTCGGGAGGCCGAAAAGCGCTCCTGTAGAAAATTTAGAACCACGGCTTACAAATACACGGTGAAGTTTAAAGATTTCAAGTCCGAAGTACCGTTAGAGAAAGCAGAAGGGTTCATCACCGGGGTGTGGGATTCTTTGCTCACCACACTCAAGCGACAATGTCAACCCAAAGAAGACGATCGCTTGAGACTCTCCATACAACACGACGGTTTGAAATCCCCTGTTTGGATCGAGTTTAGCACCCCTGCAGAATTGACTGCTTCCAAAGTCATGGACAAAATTAAACACGTACAACAATCCAATGACCAGTTTGACATCACCGATGGAAAAGCCACACTGGACATGACCCACGTCTCTCATCCTCAAGGGACTGGACGCAAAAAGATGTTATTGGTGGACGAGTTTCGCAACACCAAAACAAGTCTCGTCCGAATTCACAACCCTCAAGACCAGATGTGTTTAGCCAGGGCTATCGTGGTGGGACGAACCTATGACAACAAAAACGACACGGTAGAATGGAAAAGAGCCTGGGAGAATATTCGAAAATCGGAACGAGCGAAACAACGAAGTGAAGTAGAACTCCTGTTACGACAAGCCGACTTGCCCAAAGACAAACCCTGTGGCATTCCTGAAATGCAAACATTGCAAGATGTCCTAGCTCCACGATACACCTTGAAAGTGTACCCTCAAGAAATGCGCGGGCCTCTGTTGTTTCGAGGGAAAGACTTTAAGGATGGAAAATACATTCATGTCTATTATCACGATGACCATTTCGATACCATTACCACTATCACCGGATTCCTGGGATACAGATATTACTGTGAGAAATGTGACTATGGCTATAACAATCGAGAGCAACACAAGCATTGTGGATCGCAATGCTCAGGATGTTTGGCCTCTCCACCTTGTCTGAACGAAGGGCAAGGGCGAGTGCATTGTCCAGCTTGTCTGCGCACGTTTGTCAGCCCTGCCTGTTACCAACAACATCTGAAGACGCAAGGTTCACAGCAGAAATGTACTTGTCAACTGCTGAGATTGTGCCCTACGTGTGGACAATGCATACGTACCAATAGTGCCAAGGCACACGTATGTTCAGGAAAAAAAAATGTCACATTTGTCATCACATCGTGGACTTGGAACACCAATGCTACGTGCAAAAATACCAACCCCCACCAGAGAAAGAGGACGGTCACAAGAAGAAAGGCAATTTCATCTTTTTTGATTTCGAATGCATGCAAGAGACCGGTATTCACATTCCTAATTTTTGCGTGGCTCATCGAGCGTGCGAGAAGTGCATTCAAGAACCTATCTTCAGTCATTGCCCTCACTGCAGTAAGATTCCCGGAGGGCGTGAAAAAATCTTTCGAGGACCGAACACGTTAGCCGATTTTGCCAAATGGGTCTTAGACCCCATCGACAAGACGTGGAGCCAAGAGGACATCGAACGTTACGGAGATTGTCATCGTCATGCCACGGTGATGGCTCACAATTTCTCCGGATACGATGGACAGTTTCTTTTGAGGTGCTATACGGAACAAGGCACCGAGCGTCCTAAAGTCACTTTGAACGGAGCCAAAATTATTTTCATGCAAGTGAGACAAGTACAGTTTAAAGATTCGATGAGTTACTTGGCCATGCCTTTGAGCCGAATGCCTAAAACGTTTGGAATGACAGAAATGGCTAAAGGGTACTTTCCACACTTTTTCAATACGGAAGCCAATCAACATGCCGTTCTACCCCATTTACCTGAGGCTCACTATTACGACCCTGACAACATGCGTACCGAACAACGAGAAGCTTTCTACGCTTGGTACCAGGCTCACGCCTCCGACCCTTTCGACTTTCAGGAAGAAATGTTAAAGTATTGTCGTTCCGACGTGGACATTTTACGACGTTGCTGTGGAAAATTTCGAGAACTGTTCATGGAACACGGAGGGGTCGATCCTTTGAAAGAAGCTTGCACCATTGCCAAAGCGTGTTCCTTAGTGTACCGGCAACGATTCATGCCTGAAAACACCGTAGCTGTCATCAGTCCTCAAACGACCAACTATGTCAAACGTCAATACTCGGTCAAAGCCCTACGTTGGTTACATTACTTGTGCGACAAGGAAGACAAGTGGATTCAGCATGCCCGCAACGGAGGGGGTGAAAAGACCATCGGAACGTATTCGGTAGATGGCTGGGACTTAGAAAACCCCAAGATCGTGTACGAGTTTAACGGTTGCTTATTTCACGGATGTCCCGTCTATTATCCTGACCGTGTCACTAAAAATCAGCTTTTACAACGAACCATGGAAGACTTGTACCAGGACACTTGTCAGCGACGCCTAAAGTTAGAACAGGAAGGATGCCAAGTGGTGGAAATGTGGGAACACGAGTACGATCACCCTTTGAAAACCGATCCCCGAGTTTAAACGCCTCGTGGAAAGTTACCAGCTCATGGACCCGCTGAACCCGAGGGATAGTTTATACGGAGGAAGGACCAATGCCACCTGTTTGCTGTACCAAGCCGACGAAGAGAAAGGAGAAGAAATGAAATACTTGGACGTGTGTTCGCTGTATCCCTACATGTGCAAATATTGTCGCTTTCCTGTAGGGCACCCACAATTGTTGACGGAACACATCGACCTGAAAAACATTCGACAATACGAAGGTCTGATCAAGTGTAAAGTTTTGCCGCCCACGGACTTGTACCATCCCGTCTTACCTCACCATTGCCAATGCAAACTGATGTTTCCTTTGTGCCGTACTTGTGCCAAAACGTGCAACCAAGATCAGCCTTGCGATCACACCCAGGAAGAACGGGCCTTGACGGGGACGTGGGTCAGCGTGGAATTGTTCAAAGCTCTGGACATGGGATACCAACTGTTAGAAGTGTACGAAATTTGTCACTTTCCCAAGACACAACAATACCACAAGGGTGACCCCACGCAGAAAGGCATTTTCGCCGACTACGTGGATGCCTTTTTGAAACTGAAGCAAGAAGCCAGTGGCTATCCGTCCTGGTGTCACACTCCCGAAGACCAAAAGACGTTCAAAGAAAAATACTATGAACAAGAAGGCATCCCTTTAGACCACAACGAGAAAAACGAAGGCAGGCGATCGTTTGCCAAAGTGATGTTAAATTGCTTGTGGGGTAAAATGGCACAACGACCGTGTTTACCCAAGACGGAATATTTGACAGAACCTTCCCGCTACTTTCAGATGATTCACGACAAAACCAAATACATGAAACACGTGGACGTCGTTCGCGAGGATTTGATCTTGGTTAATTACGAAGAAGATCTGGACTTTGTACAAGACGACCCTTTTGGAAATGTCATCATTGCGGCTTACGTGACAGCTCATGCTCGCTTAAAATTGTACGAAGCTTTAGAACTGTTAGAAGAACGCGTCCTGTACTTTGACACGGACAGTTGCATTTACATCCATCACCCGAGTCAACAGCACCCTGACATCGAAGGAGACCGTTTAGGAGCCTGGACAGACGAGCATCCCGACGACAAGATTCTAAGTTTCGCCAGTGGTGGTCCTAAAAATTACGGTTACGAATACCGGGACAAACAAGGAGAAGTGCACACGAAGTGTAAAGTGAAAGGATTGACTCTGAATTATCGTACCAGTCGTGTGGTCAACTTTGGCGTATTGAAAGAAGCTTTGCAGTCTAGAGAAGATGAACACTTTCAAGTGACCACCTATCAACCCAACAAGACTGTACGTTTACCCACTCACCACATCGTCAGTCGACCCTTGGAAAAAGTCTATCAAATCGTGTACCAGACGCGAGTGCGACTTTCCAATCATTTTACCTTACCGTATGGACACGTTGGTATTGGTCTGTATATAAAAAAGAACCCTAGGCAAGATCGATAGTTCATTGTGACTACCAAGACCAAGCTAACAAGATGAATACTTTCAGAGAAATACAAAACAAGTTCAGACAGGCACAGTTCAAGTGTGGGAGTTCTGAAGTGGAATGCGATTGTGAGCCTTGCGATGGGAACGATGCTGTACGCTGTGACCTTAGCGATGCCGTAAAGCATCATGGGAACTTTGTTCTCACTAACCCTATCATGGAAAGTGATGCTGTGCGTGTCAAACCTGAGGGATGCGAAAGCGATGCCGCTCGTCCTCTTGGACATTTTACTGGGTTTCGTTTTAAAGGTGGATGTTCACCTTCACGTCTACCCCCCTACGGATGTCATCCAGCCTTGAGCAAACTCCTGTCCATGTCACCCAACCCTCATCGAAACGAACCTGTGAAAGACGAATATTCGTTTCCTGTGCGTTTGTCGGAATATTGCGACTTTGAAAATCGTCTTCAATCGTTCAAAGGAAAATGGCCTAAGTATCTGGGAGGACCGACCCCCGAAGAATTAGCCAGAGCCGGATTGTTCTACTTGGGCGAAGGAGATAATGTCAAGTGCTTCAGTTGCGGTGTGTCACTTCACCACTGGGAACTACAAGATTCGGCCTACGTAGAACATGCTCGATGGTCACCGAATTGTCATCACTTACCCTTAGTGGGACCGAGACATTGAAGTAACTTACCATAATTTGTTTATGGATACTTTACAAGAGAACATTCGTGCTTTGCCTGTGGAGTTGAGAGAACGCATTTACCGAGAACTGATCAAAATACAAGTGAAACGCAAACGCAAAGTTATTCATCCGTTTTTAAATTATGCTCTGTTCCAAAGTATAAGAAGACTGATTATGAGTGGATATTACATCACCCACAAAGGTAAACGAGGCTATTGGCCACCACCCAAGGATTCCAAAAACAGTGTATCTACTTATGGATACTTTACAAGAGAACATTTTGGGCTTGCCTGTGGAGTTGAGAGAAAGGATTTACCGAGAGCTGGTCAAAATACAAGTGAAACGTAAAGAACAATTGCATCCGTTACGTCACCAGATCTTTAACCACTGGTACCTGAATGGTATAAAAGAACTGATTCGTCAGAAATTGTTTCAGAGGTCAGACATTGTTCAAAATTTTGAGGTCGCCAATCATCGACATGTTCATAATTTTGGTTACTTCGAGATTCACCCAGTGCAACGCATTGAGGAAGACAAGTTAAAGGATTACAAAAATACTTTACGTGGAATCTACTTAGAGGAAGACGAAACTCCTAAACGAAGTTTGAAGTTTAGGTTACAGTTTGGAGCATTTAAATTTCCTACTGAAGAACGAAGATGTCTGATTAGAAAGTACGTGTATTGCATCCGAAAAAAAGAGAATATAAAAACAGGTTGTCATGCCGAGGTTTTTATCACATGTGATTGAACAGATTCCGTGGAAGGAACTCAATGACCATATTCAAACCGTGGATCATTACCATCAATTCTTACGAGAACTGTATCCATTCAATTTGGGTCGACAAGTGGTGTGTGTCTTAGTGACTTGTTTTCTGGGATTTCGTTTACCAGCCGATTCCTTGTGGCTCTTTACGAACAGTACTTACCAACCCAATGGCCTTAAATGGTCACGAAAGACTCCTTTTGCTCAAAGCCTTGCGTTTTCATCTGGATACTTCTCGACCTCTACGGGAAAAAAAGATTCGTCAACTTTTAGCTACCGAAGACGTGTATGACGATGTGTGTGTAGCTTGTGACTTACACCCCCATTGGACAGATGTCCGTGCCTGGAAAGAATGGGATTTTGAGGCTTGGACCCAAGAAGTGGCCCAGTATGCACGAGAGTTGTTCAAGGAAAAAAGTTACTTTTCAACCAGTGTTAGTGACGGTGCCAGAAGAACCCGTCACCCAGGACAGAACTGTCGTGGACATGCCTGAAAGACCCTTTCGGGAGGACACTTGTGTGACCTTACCCCCTATAGAACTGGTCAGAACATTACCCAAATCCTGTTGTACAGACACTTGTTTCTATTCCACGTTGATGGTTATCATGTGCCTTTTATCGTTGTACTTAAGCCTTTGGCTTTTATATATTTTTGTCTTTCGTGTTCATGTTTAAAACATTCAATAAACGTGTCCTGAAAAAAGTATATAAAACTCTCGTCTTGTCTGTTTTCGTGTCACAAGTGACATTCCTAACACTATGGCTACCTCTGCTGTCTCTACTCCCTCTTCCTCCACTGTCAAAGTCATCGACGAACACTTAGATCGTGCCAGTTGGGAGGCTTTGTATCTTCGCCATCCCTTTAACATGCTCATTGCTGGACCTAGCGGTTCAGGCAAAACCGAATTCGTCAAACGCTTGATCGAACATAAACATATTTTGATCGATCGGCCACCTCAACGCATCGTGTGGGGTTACAAAGAGTGGCAATCGGCGTACAGCCTCTTGCGAGAAAGTCAAGGTGATTCCATCGTGTTTGTGGAAGGCATTCCTAAAGAAGACGACGGCATCGTCTCTGACTCCCGTCAAACCCATTTGGTCATTTTTGACGACATGTTAGGAGAAGACGAAGAAGAAATTAAACTGTGGTTCACGCGCAAAGGACATCATCGTTATGCCAGTGTCGTTTACATCACTCAAAATTTGTTTCAACAAAGTAAAACCCATCGCACCATCAGTCTCAATGCGCATTACGTGGTCTTGTTTAAAAGCCCTCGAGATAAATCGCAAGTGCAAGTCTTAGCCAAACAGTCAGGAACGCCTTGGCTGACGACGATGCCACTCAAACTCCACACGCCTGTTTACTCGTCGATTTGAAACCTACGACCCCCGATGATTTGCGATTTCGTACCCACTTGTTTCACCACTGGTGCCAAGACGGAGGGCCTGTCCTGTACACGTCTCCGTCCTCGACTGAACTTCATTCCACAAAAAAATCTATAAAAACCTCAGACACTTTTCGTCTGTCTCACACTCAGTGCGAACATGACGTCCCTTCAGTCGCATCTTCCCGTCAAATTGATTCGTGCCTTGTATGGCATCAGTCGAGAAAAAATCCACAAACACGAGCTCGTGTCTTAGAAGCTAGTCTCAAAGAAGTCTTACGATGGTTCACGGTGACAGCACGTCAATTACTCCAAGGGATCATTCAGATTCCTCATCAAACCAAACGCTTTTTCGATCGAAACAAAGTCGCTTTGACCCAACTGGCCGATCCCCGCATCGACACTCAAACCAAAAAACAAATCATTTTGAAACCTGGAGGGAGCGGTACTCTAGGAGGGGTCATCATTCGCTCTCTCTTAAGATGGGATCCTAATGCCCCCAAAGTTCTCCCCAAGAAAAAAGTCAAACGAAGCTCCAAGAAGAAGAAAAAGACCAGGTCCCCAAGGAGAACTTCTCCAGTGGCGGGACCCTCCTCTTAGCAGACACCACCCCGGAAAAAGAAAAGAAGCCCCCAGCAAAAGAAACAGAGAAAAAGTCCCCAGAAAAAGAAAAGTCCACAGAAGAAAACTAGTCGCAAGAGAGGTACTTCTTCTTCGGCCAGGACGCAACCTTACACTCGCAAACCACGACCTGCCACGGCGGTGACTGCGTCTCCGGCAGCCTCAAGTTCATCCACTTCTCCGTTGATGACACCAAGAACTGAAGAGTACTTGGAGACGTTGATCACACCAAGAACTTCTCCGTTGATAACCCCAAGAACTTCCCAAGTGGCAGGACCCTCCAATTTAGTGGCAGTGGCTGCTGCTCACAAAGTACCTTCTCCCAAAATCAAAGTCCAAGAAAGATCGGGCATGATACAAAGTTTACTGGATTTGTCCAAGCAAGAACTGGCTCGATTTAGTCCGTTACGTACCCCTGCACGACGTGTCATGCCTGTCCTCAAGTTGATACGACGTAAAGACAATCAGTGGCGACGCGTTCCAGTATAAAAAAGGTGTGTGACCAAGTAGGGTATCAGTGTTTTGATGCTCCTGAAGATGTCACCCTCCAGAAAACATCCCTCTTCTAAACAACCCCAAGGAAAGAAAAGGAAAGGACTGCCACCACGTTTAGTCAAACATGGGGACATGTTATCTGTCCTGTCCAAAGCTTCTCCATCCCTACAAAAAAAACTCGTTCAATCAGCTTCCAAAGAGGTCATCGATACTGTGTGCGAATGTTGTTTGAACGTCTTGAAAGGCACGATCCCTTTGTCCAAACACCAAAAACAATGCTTAGGCATACATCGTCACGTTCTTCGCCAAATGGTCCAAAAGAAAATTCCCCTTCGTCAAAAGAAGAAGATGTTGGTCCAACGTGGAGGAATTTTACCCCTCTTGTTAGGCCCATTGTTGAAAGGAGTCTTGGGAACCATGTTGGGAGGACTGGTGGGAGCAAGATAAAAAGGCCGTCGGAAGTCCCAAGATCTCAGAATCGACCCTTGACAACCCCATGGAAGGACGAAAACTAGCTTTAGTGCCTTACAAACGATGGATGGAATACCATCGTTGGCAAGAGCAACGCACCCCGCATTTACCTCCCAATCCCCATTTGAGCGAGATGTCCCAGTTACAACACGAATTGCAGTCCTTGATGGATCGCCAAGATTTGTCCGAAACAGAAAAATCGCAAATGTACGGTCAACTCTTGCAACGACTGCAACTCTTTCACCAGACAGCTTTAGACGAAACAGCTCTACCCACTCTGAAAGATTTTAAGTCCAGCACCATCACCAGTACCACCACCACTACCAGTGGCCAAGACAGAAAAAGAAGAAGAAGAAGGGTTTCAAACTCCACCAGATAAAGTACGCAAGTTAACAACACCACCTACCTCCAGAATTGGATGGATTAAAAAGATGATGACCACCCCTTCTTCATCACAAGAAAAAAAGGTGAAGACAGAAGTGAAGACAGAAGTGAAACAAGAACCGATATCCCCTGTTCAGACATCCTCCTCCTCGACACCTATTGCCGGTCACACACGCAAAGGATTGCAATCCAAGAAAGTACCCCAAGAGAAAAAGGGTAGCATCTTCCAAGAGTGGGTGTTTTATTAACACACAAACACAAAATGGAAAAAGTGTTAGCCAGCATTTACTACGATCCCTCGCATCCTGCAGGTTACGCAGGAGTTCAAAAATTGTATCGTGCTGCCAAAATGCGACTGAAAAGTCTCCGTTTACATCAAGTGCAACGATGGTTACAAGAACAAGCTACCTACACTTTACACAAACCCATTCGACGCAAGTTTGCCAGAAGTCGCACAAGAGTGGAAGGCATCGATCATCAATGGCAAGCCGATTTAGCCGATGTCTCTCATTTGGCCAGCTACAATCGTGGCTACAAATATTTGTTTTGTGTCACCGACGTCTTTTCCAAATTTGCCTGGGTCGTACCCTTGACTTCCAAATCAAGCAGCGAGTTAGTGCGAGCCCTGCAACGAGTGTTGAAACAAAGCGGTCGTCACCCTCTTCGATGTCAAACGGACAAAGGCACCGAATTTCTGAACCAAGCTTTCCAAAAAGAATTAAAGAAACGTGACATTCATTTTTTTACCACCGAGAATCCCGAAACCAAAGCCAGCATCGTGGAACGTTTTCAACGCACTTTGAAAGAACGTATGTGGAAATATTTTACGCATCACCACACTCTGAAGTACATCGACATCTTACCGCACCTGGTGCAAGCGTACAACCAATCTTACCATCGAAGCATCGGACGTGCCCCGCAAGACGTGACTCCCGAGAACGAAGTGTTGGTGATTGAGCGCCTATTTGGTACGTCCCCGACGAGGGCTGTCCCCAAGAAAAGTGGAGTGTTGGCCGTAGGAGATTGGGTACGCATTGGCAAAACCAAACGCACTTTCGACAAAGGTTACTTACCTAACTGGACGACCTAATTTTTTCGTGCCACTGGACGAGTGCATGGCCGTCATCCTGCCGTCTATAAATTAGAAGACATGAACGGAGAAGTGCTCAAAGGAACGTTTTATTTGCCCGAGTTACAACGTGTCACCAAAAAAGAAGACGACGTGTACGACATCGAAAGCATTCTCGAACGCAGAACCCGTAAAGTGGGCAAACGACTTGTCAAAGAAGTCAAAGTACGTTGGAAAGGTTATCCACCCAGTTTTGATTCTTGGATCGACGCTTCGCAAGTCATCGACTATAAAAAGAAGTGACCATCTTGCCCTTTCACACAGACGCAGCTACGTCGACCGCTTCTTCAGCCAGTTCTTCTCTGCAAGATTTGCAAAAACAACCTTTGTGGGTGTGGTGTGGAGAACGTGTGCCTAAAACGCAAATCGTCTTTTTCTGCCAAATCTTCGTGGTGTATTGTGTCATCGGGGCAGCCATCGCCAATTTGAGTTTGCAACAAGGAGACAAACAATTGTGGACCATTTTATTGAGCAGTTGCATCGGTTACCTGCTTCCCAATCCCTCCCTGAAATTCACCTCGAACGGGAACCACGGGAACCTTGTGTCCAGTGCCAGTGCCAGTCACCACTCCAACAACAATAACAACCCTATTTTGGGTGGAGACACTCCTCTGACGTCCAGTAACCCCTCCGACAGCCACAGAACTCTGGAATTATGAGTCACCAAAACCAATTTTACTTAACCTTACCCAGTGACAGTTCCATGGATGTGTTTCCCAAGAACACGTTGTGCTGTTACACGGCCAAATTACCTCAGGCCATCCAGTTAGATCACGAAGCCCATTGGGAAGTGGCTTTAGTAGAAATCATTCACCCGACGCAAGTCCTCAATGTTCTTCCTAAGCAAAATTTTTTTACGGTGGAAGTTCATGACGAGCCATTGCAAAAGTACTTGAATACCCATGTCAGATATGATCACAAAAGCTACGATGACAGAACTCAAACGTGGTCCCACAACTTGAGGGCAGGCAAAGATGTCTTGCTGCAAACGGGTAAAGACCTTTTGGGCCGACGAGACACACCTATAAATGCCCTGCACGCTACCGAGTCAGGCATTCAGCAAGGACAAGGCAGAAAGAGACGACGAAGAAAACACCCTTTCACCAGACTTCACACGTCTAAAGCTAGAAAGACAAAGAAAAGAAGAACTGTTCGAGACTTAGACGTTTTCGATTATTGAGAGAGAGAAAAAATGCTGCACCGAGAATCTTGCGCTTGTTCCAAGTCGGAACTGGAACTGTTTGCCATGCCCCCCACCATGATGACGATGCAAGAAACCCAATGGGTGGAATTTCATCCCGTCTCCTCTATGACGGATTCCGCTCCCATCGAGTTTGAAATCAAAGGACAACCCGAAGATTACATCGATCTGAATAGCAGTTACCTGTACTTGAAAGTGAAAGTGATCAAAACGGACAACACCAATCCAGGAGGCGATGATAGAGTAGCTCCTGTCAACAATTTCATGCATTCCTTGTTCAGCGAAGTGGACTTGTAGTTGAATAACAAACTGATCAGCAGCAGCATGGATACTTACCCGTATCGTGCCTACCTGGAAAATCTCTTGACGTACGGAAAAGAAGCCAAGAATACTCATCTGGATGCATGCGTGGTATAGAAACCTGACACGGCAGGTATGGCCACGTTTAACGACACAGCCCTCACAGAAGATGACAATCCTCACAATGTGGGGTTTAACGACCGTCGTAAGAAAATTCTGCAAGGACGAAGTTTAGAACTGATGGATCGTTTGCATTTGGACATGTGGTTACAAGAAAAGTATTTGCTCAACGGGGTGGATATCCGCCTGAGACTGAATCGTAGCAGTGCCGCTTTCCATTTGATGGCCCATGCCAATGAATACAAAACCATCATTCAAGAAGCCAGGCTCTACGTACGACGTGTGGAAGTGTTACCTGAAGTAGGAAACGACATCAGTCAGGCTTTGAGCAGAACGACCGTCAAGTCTCCGATCCGACGCGTGGAAGTGAAAACGTTCACCATTCCTACTGGACTGCGATCCATGATCGAAGATCATCTGTTCCAAGGACAGTTACCCAAACGTTTGATCGTTGGTATCATCAGGAATTCAGCTTTCAATGGACTTCACAACGAAAGTCCTTTTGAGTTTCAGCATAACAATGTGTCCAAGATTGAAGTCAGTCGCGATGGCAAGGCCTTGTGTACCAGACCCTTTGAACCTAACTTTGGTGCCGCGAAGAATTACTTGAGATCGTACTTGTCCCTGTACGAAGCCACGGGGCAGTTAGGAAGCAACACCAGTCATGGTATTACGTACGAGGATTATGCTTTGTGGGGTTTTGATTTCACTCTAGACCAAGGCAGCGACGAGGGACATTTCCACCCTATAAAATTCGGCCAGATTCGTGTGGAAATTCAGTTTGCAAACCGAGACCCTGCTGATCCAACGTTGAACGTCATCCTGTATGCAGAATTCGACAATACCATAGAAATCAACAGTTTGAGAGAAGTCATTCTAGATTATTAGAAACCATGGAAGACTGTTATCCTTCTTTACCTAGTGGAGAAACTTTGAAGGTGGAATGTGAAGAGACTGTGGAAGAAGAAGAAGAAGAAGAAGAAGAAGAAGAAGAAGAAGAAACATCCCAAGACGAAGAAGTTATCATGATGAAGTCAAGATGGCCAGAACAAGAAGCCCATTTAGTCTCCTGCTTTGCTACATTCCTGACAGATGTAATGAAAGAATTGATCAAGGAAGAGTGCTATGGATGTCACAACGATCATCCCAGTCAAATTCAACACGACAAATGTCTGATGTTGAGCCAAGAAGAAAAATTGGATGAATATCTGGACAAAGCTTGGGGTGTCATCGAGATAGAATTCGTGTTGAACGAGTGGTATAAAGGCTTGGATAAACATTCTTCTCCTCCATTAACGTCTCTGGAGCGCCGTCGCATCGAATCTCTCTTTGACCAGAATAAGAAGTCGGGGCTAGACGCCTTTTACTTGTGAGACATTTTCAAGCAAAAGGTCAGGATCGAATTGATGACTTAACATTACCTGTGAAGAAAAAACATGGATACCTGGGAACTTTATTACCTTTTGAACCACAGTTCGTACACGGCTTCTTGGAATCCTGTCGTCTGTGCTAAAGATGAACTCCCTCATCGCAAACCTCAAGACCATCTAGCTTATGTGATCAACACGGACGACAGTCATCTCCCAGGAACCCACTGGGTAGCCATCTACTTTCCTCAAGAAGGATGTGTGGAATATTTCGATTCGTATGGATTGCCTCCTTTGGAAGACGATATCATTGACTTTATGAGAAGAAATGCTCAGACCAGCCGATTCAATAATGTGAAATTACAAGGCACAGATTCCTTGGTGTGTGGACAGTACTGTGTGTATTTTCTGCATCATCGCAGCCTGGGCTATTCCTTAGAACATTTAGTGACTCATTTTGATCCTCGTTCTTCTTCTAGAAACGATGTGAAAGTAGATCGATGGTTTTGTGACCATTATGCTTATCTTTTGTCTCAAGCTAGAAAACGTAGTGTCCATCAATGGCCTAATGACTTCCAACAGTGGAAATCACAATTTCATTCACAACGTTGTCAACCCTGTCCAAAATAATGTGTAAGTTGAAAAAAATTGTTTGTCATTTGAAACAAATTGTTTGATGTTATATTGTTGGATTATTGTTAAAAATGTTAGAGTTGTTTGTTAGTGTTAAGTGATTTTAAATAAAAAATGTTGTGTTTTGAAAAAATGCCTTTGTGGTTTGTTTGACTATAGAAATCTTGATTCATGCTCTTTGATTTCTTACTATCCCTCTCATAACACTCATTGAACGTTGCGGCTCGAAAACCGTAGAGGGATGTTTTCCTTCAAGTCCGCGATTTGACTTTAAAGCCGGGGTAGTTTACAGTCTAACCATCCATTGTCGACTCATCCTCCTACGAAGATGTGCTCCAAACTAGCTAAGCTAAAGGAAGCCTACGTGAATTTGCATAGGGTCAGATACAGTCTGATAACAAAGCCAGAAGAGATAGAGAATGTGAGAATGTTAAAAGTCACTGAAGACCTGATAGAAGAGCTCTTCAGAGAAGAAGTGAACAGGGAGAAAGAAGAATGGACAAAGAAGTACAGACTTCAGAGACAGCAGCAACAGCAACAACAACAGCAGCAGCAGTAGCAGCAGCAGCAGCAGCAACCTGAACCTGACAGAGGCTTTGTCGATTGTCGTATCGACACCAAAGAGTTCTTCTTCTCTTTCCGAAGAAGCAGACCTATCGTCAGAAAGTCTATCCTCAGAGGACGTCGCATTCTTAGAAACTAAAAGATTGCCATAGCAAACAAAAAAACCAGCCCTTTTCAGGGCTACCCAATACTCTAGAAAAGAAATAACAATTGATTTGCCAATGAGTGTATGTAGAGTAGTGTGAATATAAACACTGACTCTTTTTTATAGTGTGAGTGTATGTGTTTGTGTATATGATTGTGTGTTTGTAAGTGATCACGTAAGTTTGTGTGGATAGTAGATCATGATCATGTTTTTTTGCTGTTAGACGTGTGGGGAGAGTAGATTTGGGGTTTGATTGCTTTGCGTATGTGGATAGTATATTGAAGTGATCAATGAAAATTTTTAAATTAGTAATGGGTAGTATAAAAAAGTGAGTGAGTGTTTCTTTTAGGTCCGCGCGTTTGTTAGGTCATGATCTAGGTAAAATCAATTTTGTTTTAATGGATGTTTTCCTTCAGGTCCGCGCTTTTAGTATAAATTGAAACTCGCTGGGCAGTCTAGCTACCCTGTTCATTCGTTAACAAGACAATGAATACCAGAATTGTAAAGCTTCTAGAACTCCAGATGCACCTGGAATATGCCAGGCGCATACTAAATGAACTGGCCGCGGAGGCCATTGTCGAAGAGGGAAGGATGAAAGAGGAGGAGGAAAGAAGAAAAAAAGAAGAGGAGGAAAAGGAGAGAGGAAATTTCAGAATCCCAGAGACAGAAAATTGGGATTCTGAAGCCACTTATCCCGCCTCTGCACTCCCAAGAAAAAAGGTAAAAGGAGACTGGGGAAGAAGATGTGTGTGTGGTGCCAGGCCTGGAAGGTGCCATCATTAACCAGGTGTTACTGGAGTTCAAAAACAAACAGCCCTTTTCAGGGCTACCCAAACCTTTAGAAAAGAAATAACAATCGATTTGCCAATGTGTGTATGTAGAGTAGTGTGAATATAAACACTTATTCTTTTTATTTGTGTGAGTGTGTGTTTTTTATGTGTGTGTGTGTGTGTGTGTGTGTGTGTGTTTGTAAGCGCTCACGTACGTTTGTGTGGATAGTAGATTATTGTGTTATGTAAGAGCTTAAGTTGGTTCGTGTGAATAGTAGATTAGGGTTTCATTTTAATGTTTTGCGTGTGTGGATAGTAGATTAGGGGTTTGTTTATTGCTGTTTCACGTATGTGGATAGTAGATCAGATGAAATGAGAAAAGTAGGGGATGTTTTCCTTCACGTCCGCGCGTTGTTTGGTTATGATCTAGGTAATATAAATTTTGTTTTAGGGGATGTTTTCCATCACGTCTGCGCTTTCACTATAAGAACCCACAGTATTAGTCGTTCGCACCATTCTAAGGAATAAACAAAGAAGATGGAGGTGACAAAATTATTTAACGATTTGAGGCATAGCTATTTTTGGATCATGGATGGGACTTATGTAGCAGAAAGATTGAATAAGGAAGGAAGATTTGAAGGTAGCCTGAACAATGTCAAAAGTCTTGGAGTAGCAAAAGATCAAATGGGGGAATGATTGAGGAAGAATTAGAAAGAATCAGAGGATTCATTGACCCACCTTACGTGAGAGTAGGTACTTTAAAGGAAGCCTTGGATCATATCATAGAAGTCAGGAGCTTCCTAGAAAATAGCTTTCATTGGACTGACTGGTGGTACGTAAAGTGGGGTTGTAACCAGTTAATAAAAGCAGAAGAACTAATTAGAGAGGTAATGAAAGTAGAAGTGATGAAGATAAAAGAAAAATGGAGCAAAGAGAGAAAGGAAGAAGAGAATAAGAAGAAGAAATTAGAGTTTGAAAGATTAACTAACAACTGGATGAAGATCCAACACAAATTTAGAGAGATGGGCCATCCTGACTGGATAACAGAGGAGGAGAAGAAGAAGAGGAAGAAGAAAGGAATTTTGGGAAAGATAAGGGGATGGTGGAAGAAGTGGAGGAGTTAGAAGAAGAAGAAACCCAAAGACCCTTTTCAGGGCCACTCATAGGTTTCGAAAAGAGATTGACTTTCAATTGCCTACCCTTTTTTTTAAACATTTTTTTAAAAAAAAAAAAAAATCCCATGTTAAATTCCCCTTGTCCCTAAAGTAGTTTTTTTTCTCCCATGTTCAATTCCCCTTGTCCCTAGACAAGCCCAAACTCTATTCCACATGTTCAATTCCCCTTGTCCCTAGACAAGCCCAAACTCTATTCCCCATGTTCAATTCCCCTTGTCCCTAGAGTGGCCCAGCAATTTTCCCCATGTTAAATTTACATAGTCCCCAGAGTGGCCCGGGGGGGGGGGGTCTGTAATGCTAATTCCCATTGTCCCTAGGGTGGCCCCATTCACTACTAGCGTAATTAATACACATTGTTTGGGAAGTGTTTAAATGTACTAATACACATAAAGAAAGTCGTCTAGTGTCGATCTCCTTAGTATAATGCCCATTCATTTCGTGTTAAATGTGAAACATAACCAGTTTTGATGTCTGCGACAAAACGTTCAGGACCAGTGATACGATATGAACAGATGGGATTAGCTCCTCACGTCTGTTAACTCTTCTGCTATAAAGTCTAGTTCGGCAGAGAGTGAGAGAGAGAGAGAGAGAGACAGAGAGAGAGAGAGAGAGAGAGAGAGCGAGAGAGAGAGATTAATCGGTATTGATTAACATATGGAACAATGGACAGGCGGGTTATTTCTTATATCATACGTAAACCGTTGTGAATCGCCTTAAAATCTGAATTTAGTGGAGACTGACAAAAATGATGCGTTCTCGAATGCTCAGACTAGTTCACAAAGAATCAAATCGTTATCAAAATGACTGAAAGATCCGTATATTATAATTCCATTTGTTTTGCATGGTTGTGTGAACTGATTTCTTTACAATGAGACCGGATAAGCGTCACATATAGCTAGTCCGGGTTTAATCGTTCCGATAGGCCGGGTTTAATCGTTCCTATATGGACTGTGTGAGAAGTAGGAATACTATCAAAGTAGATTTTGGCTCTGTTACCCTTCGAAGTTTTATGTTTTTTGTAAACTGGTTGTGAAACGTTATGAGTTAGAACCATGTCTAACCGCATTTTATTATTGCGATTTAAAAGTTCTATGTTAAAGTCGCCATTTATGATACATTACATATTTGGCGATGAGAAAGTGGCGAATTCAATTTCAGTATAAAATATGTCCGTAAGTTTTAATAAGTTTGGAGGGCGATAAACTGAGGAAAAATGAAACAGGTTTGTTTTAAGGATGGAAACCTCTTTCCGTATTAATTCTGTTATAACACGTTCAAAATCTAATCTATATTTATCGACAATTATACTTTGAATCTGTGGAAAGGTCAACATCTATCCCACTAAGGACTCTGTGTACGTTGTGTTGTCTCTCCAGACAGTAACCTTCAATGGCAATTAAGGAACTATCAATAGACTTGCCTGACAATTTTTAGACCAAAGAGGCTGGTAATGTTAGACGTAACAATAATCCAATAGTTGGGTCTTCTGTACCTCCTGAACTGATGCTCTGTATAACGAATTAAAGTCACTGTGATAAGAAATCCAGAACTTTGTCATTTGTCTTCAAAGATATTTGTACCCTTAGCAGACTATAATGATACACCTTATTTGCGATCACGACACTTCGGAAATCAAATATGAAACCTGTAATTAACAATATTTCTCCATCAACAATTTTGTCTGTTTTTTCTGTCAAATTTGATAAATGAGGAATAATTGTGATTTCATAAAAAAAAATTAATCCACACTTTGGAATAAAAGCAAAATGGCATAGAGGCAGAACTTAGAAGGGCCAGACAAAATAAATTAAATTCACTTTCAAACGCTGATATCTGTAGAGTCGTATCACACCTTTGTTTAGCAAAGCTGAAAGATAGCTTTCAGTGTAAAGTCTTATCAAAGGAACCATAATGACCTTTTTAAAAACATAATCCCCTTGCACCAAACATTTATGTCCCCATGTGTCCATCAAACTTTCTTGTACGCAATCCATCTTTATTTCCATACATAAATACAAGTTTTTGATGCTTGACTGGTATGATGCTCTCGCCCTACCAGCGTCATCCTATAAGGAACGATTCCGGCCATTGGACGACCGCTACAGTCCCGTAGAAAGGCGATATGGTCGTCCGCTGACGGGTCGGTGTTCTTACTGAGTCCTTCCCAAATGGATCAAATAACGCAATCAGTTAAGAAGGCATTAAGGAAAAATTGTAAGGTAGAAATTTTCCATTCTTCGTGTGAAATGTTGACACGTTTTATACGATTTTAATCTTGGTGGCGATATCTACAGATAAATATGTTATTCCTTGATCCTCCAAAATCAACATCATATGAGGCTGAAAAAACAATTTGCATCTATATAATCATATGATCAAAAATGTTGTGATGTCAAGTTATCTGTGAGTTAACCCAGCAGGATAATTTTGAGTTATTTCGTTAATTTAGCATCGTTTCTTTAGTGAAAACAAAAAACAACAAACTAACTAACATTCCGATTAGTTGCTAAATTCATGTAAGCTTCCTGCAGAAAATATTGCAGCTGACATAATAAAAGTTCTGTAGACTTCGGGGTCATTCAGTCCACATGTGTAGGGGAATGATCTACCTAATTTGTGTTGAACAACATAAGTAAATAGTGGAAACACTGTATTGTCACGAGAGGATTTTCATTTTATTATGTATTTTTTAAAAGTAAAAACTTAAAAGTGGATTTTCTCCATTCTTTGCCGATATGATTAATAGCTGCATTACTACATAAACAAAAAGTTTTACAATAATTTTAGGACAGTGATGTTTTACAACTTTAGCTCGAATATAGCATGCTTCGTATTGTTTACTTTGTCTAAATAATGAGGGGCGCCCACATAATTATTTTATTGGTGGGGGGGGGGGGCATGTAGTGCTCAGCTTTTAAGTTTTACCGATGTTAAAACATGCTGAGTCGTGAAATTGGGGGGAGGACAAGTGCCCCATCTTGCCCGTATGTGCAGGGGCCCATATCAATAATGACTGTATTACTATAATGGTACGAGAATGAAGAGATTTTTAGTTTTGTTAACACTTTTCAGGCGCAGATGAATACTTTTTGGGTTGATTAATTTAGAAACCTCACAGAGCTGTTGTATGTGAGAGACTTCATAACATTAAACAACAGATTTTATTAATTGTGAGTTTACTCGCAAGGATTTTTGTATTTGTCTGTTTATGTGTACTCTCTAATGTGCTTTCATATGAGGCCTTGGAAAGTTTACATTCTATTTCTCTAGCAGACGCTGTATCCAGTTTTCGATTATCACCTTATTTCGGTTTTCAATCTACAATAATCAAAGTCCGATTTATACATCGTTGCCAAGCACCCATGTAATACGAGTTAAAAATGCTACTTTACACAGTTTGTTACTATAATTAGTCACTAGTTTTTTTTAAAAAAAAATGTGTACTGTTTGTCGTAGAGTCATGTTCTTGAGAGAGAGAGAGAGAGAGAGAGAGAGAGACAAAGATAGACAGAAAGACAGAAAGTATAGATATGAAATAGACCGAACTACGGAAATACAGGTTTGAATAACATACATAAATGCAGACATATTTGCTAAATGGGAACAACAGTAGTTGACAAAAGTGATATCGTGGCGATATAATTTTTCTCCTACTGATGTATTTCAGTATCTCAATATGAAATCCATGATAAATTCCAAAAACTATGGAATCCATGATAAAGGCCAAGAATTATGAAATCCACGATAAAGGCCAAGAACTATGAAATCCACGATGAAGGCCAAGAACTATGAAATCCATGATAAAGGCCAAGAACTATGAAATCCATGATAAATTCCAAGAACTATGAAATCCATGATAAATTCCAAGAACTATGAAACCAACCAGACCAAATAGAATTTTTAGATACTTTAAGAGGATCCCAACACATGATTATCTTTATTTGTCAAATTTACTTTACAAATACTTGAACTTTTTAAAAATTTAAGATTTATATTGTATAAACCTTGTAAGCAAACTCACCTGAGATAGACAAATAAATTTAGTAGCTATATTTATATTATTTTGTATATTATCTTTCTAAACTTTTCTTGCCAATTAAGCAATTTAGTTTCCATTTTTGTTTACACATTTTACATCCATTTTGGAATTAGACTTTTTAGACAATTAAGCAAAGATCACACCAGGTAGACAAATTAATTTGTTTAGGACTATTTGTATAAATATACAAATGAATTGATTACATTTTCAGCGCATAATATCAATTGCTGGTTTCTTGTACAAGCTTTAATAACATTTTATGAACAAACTCACTTGAGAGAGAAAAATTTAATTTGATATATATATAATCAATATCGATGTTTCAATAATCTCATTAGGTATTTACACCATTACAGACATTTTGTCATTTTGACACAGTTTTGAACATTTAAATTTAGACTTTTTGACACAAATCATATTTGTACAACTCACGTAAGAAAAGGACTTTATAAGATTTTCTTGCTCCTACAGCAATTTCTCGACATCTTTTTTTAATTTCTTGTAAATTTACTTTAGTTGGACTGCATTGAATATCTTGTTTTCTGGCCCGATATATCACACACACACCCGTCCCTCATTTGGGCGAATTACAAACATATCCTACCCATCGATTGACTTGGCTAGGTCCTAACAGATGAACACTATGAACACTAAAATCCAGACTTTATAAATCAGAAACTTTCTAGATCACACTACTAAAAATGTAATTTTGTCAACTTTGCTAGATTTTTACTTCCTTCCTGTCACAAAATTACATTCGTTGTCATGTTGGTGATACGCTTTTGCGTTAAAAAAAACAAATCCCTTCTAGCCATTTTTGTTCTGAATACAAACAAATGCAAAAGGTATATTTTAAAGTCATAGTTCGGAATCAGTCACTTGGACGCGAACCGGTGTGATATCTTAGGTACTGTTCATAATTATAATAATCATTTTTTAAAATGTTAAATTGTATTTTTTACATTTTTTAGCATTTCCACTTACAATTTTTAAATTACAAAGAAGATACACCAGTAAATGTTGTACCACTCTTAGCTTGGGAAGAGATAGGGACATTTGCGACATAATTTCTTCTCAGAAACAAACGAATAGCCTAATTAAACCATTTACAACAGACTGCAATATTCAGTCGGCAGTCATTAAACAAAACTTTTTGTATTAGCATGAACGTGCATCTTCTAGTTATCCAACGTACTGAAGAAGGAAACAAATAAAAAATAATAGAAGAAACGATATAAAAGACTTCCAGCAGAGGCCTTCTCTCCTTCAGATTGAAAATGAATGTAACTCGCAAAAACTGGAATGGTTCCATTGTTGAGAGACATGTAGAAGTAGGCGTGTACGATGTTCTTCGCCGTGTTCTTCCATTTTTTGGTACAGTTGCGGAGCACATTTGTTCAGGAAGATTTTCAAGACCTTTCCAACCGTTTTAAAGAATATATTTTACGGAAAGTTATCTTTTTTCATAGGTTGCCTTGTTTATCATCCAATAAATAGGTACAAACGTAGATGACGAAACAAATGTCTGCATAAATAAGTATAAAAGTAGGTGAAAAACACATCACTGTATAAATAGATACAAAAGGACATTGAAACACACATCACTGTATAAATAGATACAAAAGTACATTGAAGAACATATCGCACTGACAATGTGATTAAATTCAACCTTACTGTGAACGTGATTCAAATCAAACAATCTGTCAGCGCGATTCAGATCAAACATACTGTCAATATGATTCAAATCTGCCTTTCTGTCAATGTAAATCAAATCTACCTTACTGTCAATGTGATTCAAATCTACCTTACTGTCAATGTGATTCAAATATTCCATACTCTCAGCGTGATTCAAATCGATCTTACTGACAAAGTGATTCAGATCGACAATATTGACAAAGTGATTCAAATTCAACATACTGACAAGGTGATTTAAATTAAAATACTGACAAAGTAATTCAGATCTACCATACTGACAACGTGATTCACATCTGCCATATGACAAAGTGATTCAAATCTACCACATAGACAACATGTTTCAAATTTACAATACTAACGATATGATTCATATCTGTCACACTGACAACGTGATTAAAATTTAACATATTGAGGATGTGATTCAAATATATCTTACTGACAACGTGATCCAAATTTTCCATACTGACGACGTGATTCAAATCTATCTTTACTGACAACGTGATTCATATTTTCCATCAGTAAAACGCAATTCGAAATTAGCAAACTATTTTACAAATTGTCTGTTACTGAATTTTGAATTAAATGCAGTGAAAAAGAACATTTATTTTTAGGAGAAGAAAATAGAAACATTTGAGTCCATTTAGATATAATTAGCTGATGAAACCAATATACAATCATTTCCACGGTGCTAAAAGAACTGTCTAGGTGCTTTCTTGGATTTTGGACTTTGAGATTGCTAATACTGCTATATATGAGACAAGAGGACTGCATTATCTAATGGTATAAGGCACGCATTACCGACGATACTGATTCGGATAATTGCAAACGTGACAAACAGTTATTCACGAACGGTCAGTCTTAATTGTGTTTTTTAATAAATATGCTCATGCTGCTATATTTATAGTCAGAGTGGAAATCCGATTAGGTTTCTAAACGTGATCTACTGGGTGCTAATGGACAGAATGCGTTGATATACAGACCCATACCGATACTTGACACACTCTGGATATGATAAACATTTTCTGTCCTTAGATGATTCAAAATTCGACTGACATTTCCATTCCCCCAGTTTGTCTAACTGATTGTGATTTATGGGTTTATACAACGCAACGAAAGAACTTGCAGAAATGTCGATTTAACTAATTTCCAAGAAACTTTATGATTTTTTTTTATAAAAAAAAGCCCTGGAATCTTTAATATCAACATAAAACCTTCAAAATTCGCTGTAAAGCGATGTAGATCAGGAGATTTGTTTAATTGTGTCAATTATTCAGAAGTAGATTAAGAAATGTTCACTACTACTACTACTGATGATGCTGATGACGATGACGACGACGATGATGACGATGACGATGATGATGATGATGATATGAAGGCAGTGATAAAAAAATAATAATAGTCATCATCATCATCGCAATAATAAGAAATGAGAGAATAGTATTTTCAGTGGCTGAGGAACGATTTGGGCACAGATAAATTAAATGGAGGTTTTCTTGCAATTGGATTTACGCCGTTTATCGCCTAATGACATGTACAACGTCGGTAATGTGTGCTCTTTTGTCATTTAATTTGTGCTTTCCAGCATACTTGAACTACATGCCCATCAATCAAATTATGCTCAGTTTCCTAAATTTGAGTCACTTTACCAAAATGCGTTAGTCGCATAAATCCTATTCTATGATTTCTTAAATTTCCAACTATGTAATTTGCGAATTTTGGTATTAAACGTACATCGTTGTCCAAAAGGTATACCAATTTGAAACAAAACTTAATATCAATTTTCGGTGATCTTAATCACATTATGGAGAACGATTTAATTGCGTCATCTGTTTGTAGTCTTGCAGACGGTCGCAGATGAATTGGGCAAATTAATTAGTACACGTTATGATTAGTTGATAATGAAAAATTAAGTTTTAATTTTAAAAAAATTAATCTTTTGGGTGCTTATCTAATTTGCAACTGAAAAAAGTAATAATGTTGTTTTATTGGTGGAATTTCAGTCCTTTTACAGACATGACATTAGAAAACTCATTGCTGAAATTATCACTTGATTCGTTATGTGCACATCTTTCAAACGCGTGTAGATAAAACAAAAATGCCGTTGCTCATGTGTTGTTGTTTTTCTCTATAAAAAAGCGTTTGCATCAAGGATATTTCTATACTGATAAATATAGGCGTGATCATGAGCATACAGAATTTAAAACTTTCTAATTTTATGGTATTTGCTAGGGTTTACTATTTGTACCGTAAGTCATATAGCCGCATCGAAACAAATGGCTACCTGTGAGCCCCTCTTCGTTCACTCCAGTAGGTGCTGTGTTCACCTCATAATGGTCACCACGTGCATCGTTGCTCCAACTTCTGGGTGACAATTCATTCGGAATAACCTCCAGTGTTTCTGCGATACAAAAATGCCCCGGATTTATGTCGACGCAGTACTTTACAGAAACGTACATTTTATTTTCTGCGCGAAAAAGAAAACCCAATCTGTTCTGACCTCCTCGACTATTTCTACGATTTGATTGGCTCTAGCATTAACTTAGAAGTTACGAATGAAAAAATATAGTTGGATGCATTCCTATCTTCTCGGTCAATCCTGGTTTTGTAAAATAGCCTAGGTGCTTATTATGACAGCTAATATCGTGCATTGGAGGGTTGGTCCATAGGTTTGCCCTGGAAGTTGCAAATGTCATTTGTCTCCGAATGAGTGAAAACGGTTGGCAGGTCGGCTGATGCGTAATAGCCGGAAAAAAATATAACTGGTTTCTTCCAGGCAGTATTTCCTTTCAAGTGGTTATCACGTTGTTTCTAACCCTTCGTCTTCCAATGCCACTTAGATGCGTTGGCCGTGTTGTTCTTCCTTCGACGGCAGACTGCGATGGAAGTAACAAAGTTGTAGCTATTAATACCAGGCTAATCTCCATCACTAGTCAGTCTGATTACAATTGGATGTACACTGTCCTACGTGAAGATCTGACAACTTTTAATCAGATTGCATCATTAGTAACGCAGCTGCCGGGAGCGGATGTTTTGCTTTCCATGATGTTTTGCTTTCCAGGATGTTTTTGCTTTCCAGGATGTTTTGCTTTCCAGGATGTTTTTGCTTTCCAGGATGTTTTGCTTTCCAGGGAGAATTATATTCAGTGTAAAATGAGGAGCTTCAGAAAGTATGTAAAAAAAAAAAGTAACAGAAAGCTTCCTTCCTTGGCCCAGGAAGAGGTTCTATTTAAAAATGACAAACATTATTTAATTAGCAGGAGAGAAAGAAAGAAATGATCTAATTAACAGGAGAGAAAGACAAATGTTCAAATTTAGGACAGAGAAAGACACAGATCTTCTAATTAGATTTAGAGAAAACCTAAATAGCATCGAAAGACCCAGGTTATTTAATATATATTAAATTCAGAGACCAAAACTACTGAAATATCTGATCGATCAGTCAAGGTGTAGATAGGGCTAGCGAAGATGCATGGCCTGTTTGCTGGAATACTCCATAACAACATGGCCTGTTTGATGGAATACTCCATAACAACATGACCTGGTACATGGAATGTTCCATTACAACATGGCCTGGCTGACAGAAGATTACATAACAACATGTTTTGTTTTGTTTTCTTCTTCACGAGTTATGTTAGGATTTAAGGCTGGTCGTACATGCAAGAAGAAGACGTATTCTCAGCTTCTCGAGTGGCATTAAACAATTAACGTGCTGGTGGTGGAATATTAAATATTTTTAATTTAACTGAGTTCTTTTTTTAAAACAGGAGTGTGGCAGAAATTGTTTATTTATAGCATTCATGTAAATTGACAACTTGACGGAGTTAAATTAATATGTATTATATTGAGCAGTACAAACAAAATACATTATTCAACAGAGTTCCTCATAAATTTCCAAATTACGGCCTCCCACCCATTCCCAATCACCACCAATAAAAAATAAACAGTCTTTGTGCATTTGAACATAGATGCTTAACCGTATACATATCTGATTCTTATCTTTACTTGACAGGTATATAATGAAGATAAATGCGAAAGCACTTTGTTTTCATATTTTGAAAACACCAAACGATATACATACACACATCCGTATCTGTCCCTCTTATCAGACTCGCGGTCAACCGAAACATGGCTGATGGTATCGGGTTTTGTGTGCTGGTTCTTGGCGTTACTTTCCAAGAGTAATCTCTCAAAACTAATTATCTTTTACAAGTCTGATGTCTCGATATCTTTGCAAATCAGTCAACATAGGAAAGAAAGGCCCAAAGCGAACAGCTTGAACACGTGCAGAACCTAGACTGGCACGCCAGAAATCTCCACGAACGTCTGCCATTAGAAGACTGTTTGGAGCTCAAGTGTTTAATATCGTAAACAAATAGAGGAGCGAGCTAATCCCAAAATACGGCATATCTTTTATGTCACACTTTGATGAAAACTTTAAATATTTAGTAACCTCGAGTGTTTGAAATAGGAACCTGCACAGCAAAAAAGACAAAAAACTATTTATTTGTTTAAAGTGTTTAGGGGAAATGTGATAAATTTGTAACTAATAAATCTCCAACACTTTTCATTAATCAAATTAATGCTGAATGATGTTTCATGTTTTTTTTTTTTTCTTCTCTTTGGTGCATTTTCTTTTGGTGAGAGAACATCTCAGTTAAAGTTAAATAATCAAGCTTCCACTGCGAGATGAAAAGGTGAAATATATTGTGTCAAAACGAATTTCGTACTTAATGGGGACGGATCTATTTGGAATATTTTCCTGAATATCCAGTTTATTTTGATAATTGAAAACTAAACCCTTAATTGAAATTGTAGTGTTGCGTTGCTATTTAGGCATCAAACGAACAATTAACTGGGAGAAAAAGTTTTACAAAGCAAACCCCCAACATTTGCTTCCGATATGATGAGAGAGAGGAACTACTAATTGTAAGATTGATATCTCTTAAGTAAAACTTAAAGTGAAATAAATGAGATAGAAAATAAAATCCATTTGTATCAAAATATGAAAGAGTCACTCTTAGAAATAAAAATGAACATGAAAATAAAATTAATATCTCTGTCATTTCAATTTGACTCGTACATTATCATCTGTAATATTTTTTTTACAAAAAAGATTAAAAGACTAAATTCAATAAGACACTGCATATTCGTCGTGTCAAATACACGTGAATCCAATTAATTGACACGGATATCCAAAGTGTCAGACACATCTGAATCTTCTTTATAACATGGTATCCACAGTGTCAGATACGTGTATATTTGATATAACATGATATACGTAGGGTTAGATACAGATATATCTTGTTTATAACATGACATTTGTAGTGCCACACAGACGAAACTTTTATTTGTCACGGATATGCGTAGTGTAAGACCCACGTGAATCTTAGTTATCACATGATATCCGCAGTGTCAGATACACGTACAGCTTATTTATAACTTGATATACAATAATATTCGTGCCACACAGACGTAAATTATATTTATCACGGGATATCCGTAGTGTCAGATACGCGTGTATCAATTGGCGCTCAAGATTTCTGTGCAAAATGAATTCATCACGCATCAACAGTCCTAAATATAAAATTTAAAAGCCCAAAGTTGTAATACGAAAGGTCGTTTATAGCGTATTTCTAATCCTTCTTTTCTTCGTCGAATTAATTACATGATATCATGTTTACAGTGCCGAGGTTTAAAATGCTGAAGTTAGTGATTTTATTGGAAAGTATTTAATACATCTAAAATACATGCTCTCTATGCTACAGACTGGATGTAGCTTGTGAAAGACGAGAAAAAGGTGTTATGTATATTTGATTTAATTTATATTCGATTTAATTTAATTGTTTGTTTGTTAGTTTTAATTTTTTTTATTATAAAAAATTCCATTACATGCTATTGTAATGTAACTTTATTTACTGGATTTGACATTTTCCAGAAAATCAGTTCAGTTCTATTTGACCTGACTGTTTTTCATAAACAACTAATAATATAAATTTGGTATCTAATGCTGACCTAGTTCCTGACTTGATTCAGAATCATTAAGAGTTGAATTAAATAATTTTTTACATATTTTTATAAATTCTTTTTCAGTGTAAGATTCATAAAATGAAATCGAGGCCATACTGGGAGTGCGTGATGTTAGATATGTAAAAAGCTTATATATTGTTCTAGAAGGGTGATCATATGACCCTCATATTGGAATCTGTTTTCCCTCTTAAATTAGTGTATAATTGTTTTCTATAGAGAATTTGGGCAGTCGGACTTTAAACCATTAACACTTAAAAGTATTTTGTTGTGACCAGTTTGAGTTGAATTTTTTATTTTTCTTCAAATTATATGGATTCTAAGACATTATTTTTCCCTGGAAATACTTGTGCACTAAATTAATTCTTGGGCAAGGACAGTTATCGAAATTTACACAGAATTCAAACACTGGAATAATATTTTCTGTGATTCAACAAAGAACTGTTGACACGTCAGTACGACGCTGATTACAGCATACGTCATCGCCTTCCATTTTGGATTTCATCGAGATTCGAACTCCTTTTCATGTGGACTTTTTATTCCTAGGACTTCTATTTATTAATTGTTGGATTATTCTTGGATTATTTTTGGATTTGATTCGTAAAACCATAAGTTCTTTTTCTCATTTTTACTTTGTTTTCTAGTGAAAAAAATTATTTGATAAATTTTACACAGCTTGTTGTCTTCACTCTTTTCTTTTTACGTTTTGTAAGATCCTAAACGTAACAAAGGCAAGAGACAAATAGAGATAGACGTTTATCCAATACATTTAACGGTGTGATGACTGATCAGAACGAAACTTAGGTAAATTTAGGTCTTATTCTTTTATTGTAATTTGAACGCAGAGTTCGGGGTGGGGTGGGGTTGGAGTGGGTGTGATGGGGGTGCATGAATAATTTAATCAATGACATAAAATGTATGGGAGATTTTCTGACTGACACCTTATAAGTATTGTTGATCATGGATTTTATGTTTAACACTTACTCATTTGTGAAAGTATCAGAACGAATGAATCATGTTTAAGTGTTGCCTAAGCATTTTAAGATATAAACATAAAATCAGGCACGAGGGGTTTTAGAAGTCCTGAAAGAAAATTCAATTACTATGCATTCGGCGTGGTTGATCTATCTATCTATCTATCTATCTATCTATCTATCTATTTGTCTGTCTGTTTATATATATATATATATATATATATATATATATATATATATATATATATATATATATATATATATATATATATATATATATATATATATATATATATATATATATATATATATATATATATATATATATATATATATATATATATATATATATATATATAAACACACACACACACTGAATTATTTATTGCTCTAGATATATCTCTTTAATTTATTGGTGTTAGAAAAGGATAAAAAATTTTGTTTAAAGAAAAATATGTCCAGAGAGAGAAATTTGTCGAAAAGCAGCGTATCCTCGATTTTGTCCAATTTATATGACGGTAATTCTAGACACAGAACATAGTCGATATGGAGCCAGTATTCGGATTTATATATTTTATTGATATAGATCAGTGCAAATGCGCGATTAATTGTAATCTTATAGTCTGATATGTCCGAACGTTTCGTCTGATGGAAATATTTTATATAGCAAGATAGTGGTCGGTACATCATCACGAATTAAAGTAAACAATCGTTCCACTGTGCTTTACTCAGTTTTTAACCAATCTGTTGTTGTTGATACATACAACTGATACTGGTGGTTAAGTAGTGTTTGTTTCAACTGTCTGCAATTTATGAACGAATTACTGTGTACATGCTTCCCTTTTATGATTGGTTGTTCATATAAACACCTCTTTCTTCTATTTTAGTAACCGTGTAACGCATGATTAACACGTAAAATGGGTTTTTGAAGAAAACCACTTCTTGATGGAATGATTTATTTAGGCTTGAAAACTCATCTGAATAACTTCTGATCATGCACATAATTAATTCTTTTCCAGGAAGACGTTGGATATAAATTTTGGATGTATGGTGAAAATCAATTAAATCTTTTTCTAAAAATTATTTTAAATTTTGCGTCTCCATCACAAACAAAAATGAATAAGAACAAAATAGAGCCCTCAACCCGGTTGTAAAATGGAGCAAGCGTAGTCTTTTGATTGATCTGGTGTGTGGGGTGGGGGGTGGGGGGGGTGGGTTGATTTGGATTTTTGACATAGCTTTATCAGTTTTTCAGTCATATTGCTACGACGTCTGCACTGTGGCAGTTTATAGTGATGTCTAGCACTGGAGCATCATGCCGCAAACATGTAGCATCATGTCCTACCCAGTCACATCAGCTAGAAACCAGGCCGACCAGTCTAACCTCTTAATGCTTAAAGAGAAAATCAGTACTTTAGCATTTTTTTTTACCAACGTTGATATACCTCTTCACGGACATTTTTGCATTCATTAAATGTACTTTGATAGGTAATTTAGTTCCCTAAAAGAGTACCACTCTTCTACCTTCTTAACATTCTGTACAGAATGGAATCTTTAAAGAATTATCTTTTCTGTTCATTATAATCAAATTTTTCTTCATTTAGACCAGAATTCTGAAGACTGTGTTTACTATGTTCATAGAATAGCAAACAATACATTAGAGAAAAAAGTTATGCATAGTGTGAGACAGATTTAGATCCAAAATGTGATAGATTCTCCATGTAACCGCCCACCCCTCATCCTCTCCACGCATTACATGCACGAGTAAGTATTCATTAATATTTATATTTAAAAAAACTGGACTCATTAATTTAATTGAATCCAATGTTTTACTGAACACCACGCCAGGAAACAGCGTGTTCAGCATGTCTGATATATCGACTGTAGTAATTCTGATTTATCTGGATGTGTGGTAATCTGTGTTTCTACTAACTGTGAATGAAAATATTTCCTGAGCTGGTCAAGCAAGAAAAATTCAGAATTATCTTGTAAATAAAATATCATTAACAGGTAAGTAAGAGGAGCATCATCAATTGATAAGAAGAGAAATTTATGCATAACATATGTTTATACAACATAAGCTGTGAAATACTAAAAGAAAATCGTCGTACACGATATATAAATAACCACTCGTCGTGGACAATAGACCATCAGACTATCGTAGTGTCAAGTAATTTATATTTTCATAATACCAATCTTAAAATACCAAACTACTTTAATTAAATTTCAGAGCTTGAACTTAATCTTTGAGGATACCAAACACAAGGGCCGGCCAAAAGCATGAAATAAACAAAGCTTCAAAAGCAAGCAATACTTTGATCAGTTTAACAAAGTCTAACTTTTCCGCAATTCAAATGTTCCTGCTTTTGAAAGTGAATTATGAAAGCAAAAGACTACGAAAGGTAAGTCATTTGACGTTTCTCCAGTAGGTCCGTGACATATTCCGTGGAGAAGCACAGCAAAAGAGTGACATTTTAATAATTTTCTTTAGTCGTGGACGACCAATTGTGCAATCGAAAAATCTCAATTAATTATTATTCATCATAATTCGTCTGGCCGCTAACCCATCGGGTTGCCAGCCGCAGATGAAACTTTGCGTCATAGGATATTTACCAGAATAAATCAGACGCATTGTTAGATAAACATTTCCTTTTGGTGATCGTAGACGGCATAAGAGAACAATTTGGTATTATTTTCATCAAGTGTAACGTAATGCACGTGTACAAGATTAAAATGGTTGCGCACATTTCATGGAAAAAGTCATACAGTTTCAATTAAGTCAGACTGGACGTGGAGAAGAATGCCGGTTGTTTGTACAATCGCTATAACTGTGAAACAAAGAACATTGACACCCTGAAAGATTTTACTGTCAAACAGACACAAAGTCACATTATTATGGCTTCGATATTATTTTGCCTTATTTGAGCCTAATTTTCATTATATACTATTAAAGAGGTAGTGAAGTAGATGTTTAAATATGAACATGAAATTATTCAATTTTGTGTAGCTGATACTTATACCACTATAAGTTACAATGATGAGACGATTCATAAGTTTAACACGAATTTTCTTAGCTTTGCGGGCAAGTAAAATCAGATTCAAATTAATAGTCAATTATGCAAAACTTTCGTGCGGGTGCATCTAAAGTTGTGCACACATAGGATATCAAATACACCACGCACATAAAGCTAGTGCTTATTAGTAGTATAGTGGGTCACTACACGGACAATGAAAATCCCAGTAAAAAAGGTCGTGGGCAACTCTGGCGACAAGGGGAATTTAACATTGGGAAATTTAACATGGGTGAATGGGGAAATGAACATAGCGACAAGGGATTGGGCCACTTTAGCGTCAATGGGACTTCTATGTTCAAATAATAGGTTTGTACCCTGGCGACAAGGGGAATTTGACATGGGGAAATTTAATATGAAGTGAATGGGAATTGAACATAGCGACAAGGGATTGGGCCAAGGGATTGGGCCACTTTAGCCTCAAAGGAAATCCCAGTCAAAAAGGTCGTGGGCAACTCTGGCGTCAAGGGGAGTTTAACATGGGGAAAGTTAACATGGATTGAATGGGGAATTGAACATATTGACAAGGGATTGGGCGGCTATACGGACAATGGAACTTGTATGTTAGAAACGGTCACGACACTTTGGTATCAAAGGGAAGTTAACATGGGGAATGTTAACATGGGTGGGCCTGTTTAGCGTCAAGTGATTGGAAATGTATAGCGACAAGGGAAAATGGAACATAGCGACATGGGATTGTGACTGTATAACGACAAAAGGGAATTGAACATAGCGACAAGGGATTGGGTCGCCCTAGCCTTTATTTAATGTTTCAGATTGCACAATTATTTTAAATGTATCATATATCAAACATCCAATTTACAAATCAATAACTTACTAGAGAGCCTGAAAAATGAGAATAGACTCTCTCAACAACGTAACTGCTTCCAAAAATGTGGGATTCGTCCCACACGCAAATTACCCACACGTCATCTCCTTTCTCTAAGTGGATAAGAACTGTCGTGCTCCTCTGACGCCAGTCTCCATTGGGATCATGCGCTGCATAGAGATTGCCGATATAATTGGTGATATTGCCTTTTACTATGCCAACATGGAATGCATTGACATCTAAACCCAACGTCAGGCTAAACTGATATGTTCCAGAAACGGGGGCTTGGAAGACTCCTCGGCGTGTGTCGTATACGTTACCCACATTAAGAATGGAGTTGTCAAAAACAACATGCTGACCTTCGGAACAGTGCGATAGACTTCTCGTCAACGTCACCATAAAGGCCGGTAGATTACGCATAACTTGTGATAAAACTGCAAAGGAAAGGCATGGATATATCCAACACGGAATGCCTAAAAACTAAAATATGCCCAAACTGGATATGCAACACTTCCTTGTGTATTTATCCTATTTCTATTGCAAACAAATTCGACGGAGCAACCTTAGAACAATGACATAGACGATAACAGTGGTAATATGAAGACTGCTTATGTCTAGGTAACAAAATTTTCACAACATTTTTAAAACTTTGCAAAGTTCTTCTTAGGATGTGTCTTTAAAATAATTTCCTAAAACTCTTAGCAGATATTACAAATAGAAAGTTTATCACCGAGATATAAATGAACGTACTAACCAATTGTTTAAAATGACGGAGTTGACTAGTAAAATACCTGAATGAGATCCTAACAAGAAAGGAAATCAGTTGTAGAGAATTACGTTAAACCCTGCCATTAACACGTTGATATATCTACGGGGCATCCTAAACGAGCGCACCATTGTATGTAAAACAAAACTTATAAAAATCCTCTTTAACTGTTCTAGTTTGAAGCACAGTGAACAGTGAACGAATAGCTTGCGAAGTGCCCGTTCTCAACAATGTACATGTACAACACTTGGTGGTCTCGAATGGCATCCGAAAATCAATGATTAATTAAATGAACATTAGAACACAGCTATTATTTCAATCAGATAGTTTTATCCTTATGGCGAATAAAGGCTTTAACAAATCAATCTTGACATTTTTCAAAAGTAATCAAATATCAAATTTTTAAAAAATGGAAACCATGACTTTTCATGGTTCATTAATGGTTTCATCTTCTCCGGAACGTAAACGAGTAAGTTATATATATATATATATATATATATATATATATATATATATATATATATATATATATATATATATATATATATATATATATATATATATATATATATATATATATATATATATATATATATATATATATGCGTGTGTACAGGATGCTACAAAACTCATTTTCATCTTGGAACGTAAATCACAAGTAAAGTTTTAGATTTTTAAATTTTTTTAAATGTCAATGTTTTGCATCAACATTATGTATTTAGAAAACAAAGTCATCGTTAAAACAACAGCATGGTCACACGATAAATATGGTGTTCTTGTGATCAATAAATCTCATAGGAAAGTTTCATCTTTATTTTTTGGTAATATCAGTTTCCTTTCCATGGCAATTATCTATAAGCACATACGATTGGATATTACTACAACCATGGAGAACTGAGATGTATTTGACTTGGAAATTATTACAGTGTATTATTCAACCCGTGGCAATTACTATATGCCTACCACATTCACCAGTATTAAGTTTATAAAGATTCTGATAATCTTTAAATCTAGTTTATTGTTAAATTATTTTGTTTCTTTTTTAAATAAGAAGACCAAAACAAAAAATTGTATTAATCTTGACAACACAAAATATTTTACGCGAGATTTAATATTGCTAAATAAATGTGCGTCATTTGCTGTTAAAAGTGATGGCGACATTTCATATATGCCAAAAGTTACCAATAATACTCTTATTTTTGGCACAGGTAATAGTCGATTCAGCGTCTTAAAAATACTGTTAAATCCATACCATACTTAATTACTAGCTAAATTATCAGTCGTACATTTACTATTATAACGGACCGCTCCGGTGGCCTTGTGGTTAGAGCGTCCGCATCGGATGCGGGAGGTAGTAGGTTCGATCCCCAGGCCGAGTCATACCAAAGACTTACAAAAATGAACTAACAGCTGCCTCGCTTGGCGCTTAGCATTAAGAGGTTAGTGTTAGGACTGGTCGGCCTGGTGTCAGGATAATATGACTGAGTGGGACATCATGCTACATGTCTGCGGCATGATGCCCCGGTGCTAGACATCACTATAAACTGCCACACTGTAGACATCGTAGCGATATGACTGAAAAATTGTTAAAGCTACGTTAAAAAATCCAAATCACAAACAGTCGTACCTTGTTCCAACAGTTGTATCTTTACTGCATGCGCTTGATTTATCCGAGTGAGGTTGTGGATGGTTTTCACCAGCGCCCCAATTAGGGACTCCTCTGCTTCATTGGTTAACGTGAGATTGTACACGGTGCTGATTACAGAAGCAATTTTGGCGTCACGTGCCTGGTTGTCCTTTATGAGATTGTGGAGAGTGTTGTTAAGTGTTGTCATCTCTACTTTCATTGTTTGGATGAGGTGCAACAAGTTTGTATCCCCGTCCAGAACGAGTCGCTTTGCTGCATCTTCTGCCCTGGTTAGACCGGCCACACATATAATGCTTATGGCCACGTATCCCAAAGAGCGCATTCTTGATTTCAGTAAAGCCTCCGTGTCTCTGATAAGGTGTATGTAGAGGAAGACTGGCGACATGGCATATTCTCAGTGCATATTGATAACCTTGGGGAATGAGTGCTGTTCGTGTATATAACTTATCTTGATGTGCTTACTTTAAAAAAAAAAACTGTTTGCTGGTGCATATTTTCTTACAAACTACATCTGTTTGTGAACGCTCCGGTGGCCCAAGCGTCCAGCTTGGACGCGAAAGGTCGCTGGTTTGAACCCCGGCTGAATAATGCCAAAGACTAATGCCACACTGCAGACATCATAGCGATATGATTGAAAATTGTTAAAGCTACGTTAAAACTCCAAATCAGACACACACATACACAAATTCATAACGGAACTAAACAAGCTCTTTGTCCGGGAGTAAAAAACAACTTACATATGCAAAGCCAACACTTAACACAAAATCTACGAAACATTCAGGACTCCTGCATGATAGAATCACTATAGGCGATTTATAACGAGATGAAACAATACAAAGTTATGCAAAAAATACTAGACGAGCAGGTTCTTGTGTCTATCACATAGCGAACTAGTATATTTGACCTAATTCTAAGTTGTGCACGAAGGACAGAAACATAGGATGTATAGCGAGCTATCAACGCCATCTACAGGATTTCCTACATAAATTATGTCACGGTTAAAATTATGCAAGGCGGATCTGAAGGAAATATGTTAAAATAATTGGGTATCGGGATAATGGACAACAATAATAATAAAGACAATACAAACTAGTTTTTTAAAAATATAATTGCTTGTGTGTATATTAGCGTAAAATTTGCGTCGGGTGCAGATCATGACTTGGCAGTAAGTTTGATAAGACTGGACGGGAAGATTAGATGTTTTTCAATAGAAATTCTCATGTCATCTGGGATGGCGAGCCATCATTTTATTAGAGTTCATGTCGCACATAACATTTTAATTTAATGGATTATAACATTTTTTTCTAAAGATATCTACATTTTTGAAAAATACTTCTTTGGTATGCTAACTCCTTTTCAGTTCCTTCGTAGAGATCTCACAATCACCTCACACAACACAGAGAGAACGTCACTTACGTGTCAATAACGGTTTTTCAAATTTGACTTTATTTCGAGCACTTAGATTCTCAATGGTTAATGAAAATGGTAAATTAGCATGATAGTCCTCAAGCAATATTTTATTTCGCTCAACACTGAGATGACACATAAAGGCTAACACGTAGCATTGACATTATCAAACGAGGTATCAACTCTCGTTTAATATCAGACATAGGGTTTTAAAACCAACGAGATGTTTTTAATATATCAAATACAGATTAACATATTATATGCATATTAACAAATCATGGACATATTAACGTATCATACACATATTAACATATTGTATACATATTAACATATTATATGCATATTAACAAATCATGGACATATTAACATATTGTATACATATTAACATACTATATGCATATTAACATATGTTATGAATATTGACATAACATATTCATATTAACATATTTTATACCTATTAACATATAATATACATATTAGCATATCATACACACATTAGCATTTTAACACATCATATACATAGCTATATATCATATTATCCCTACGCCGGTCTGGTCAGTGGTGATGTGTGTACGTTAAGAGTCAAACAAAATAGTTCCCAACACTTGTCCCCTTTACGTATTGTTTAGTGATTGCTTGCTAAAGTCAACCTAATATCTGTCTTGGTTGTAATCTGGGCTAAGTTAAATCTTCCTACAATGTGTTAATATATGTTTTGAAAAACGTAAAATTGCGCATACTTATTGGAGTACATCTGTTGTCAATTTTTCAGTTTTTGTAGGTAGGTGCGTATGTTTTGTACATGGTCAAGCTCCCTACTTTACTTAATTATTTATACATAGGTCAGCATTCTAGTTCTTGATCGACCGCTCCAGGGGCTTAACTGGTTAGAGCGTCCGCCTCGGATGCGGAAGGTCGCGGGTTCAAACCCAAAGGCCGAGTCGTACCAAAGACTTATAAAAATGATATTAGCAGCTGCCTCGGTTGGCGCTCAGCATTAAGATGTTAGTGTTAGGACTGGTCGGCCTGGTGTCAGGATAATGTGACTGGGTGAGGCATGCTTCGTGTCTACGGCATGAAGCCCCAGTGCTAGTCATCACTATATACTGCCACGCTGCAGACGTCGTAGCGATATAACTAAAACTGATAAAGCTACGTTCAAACACACACACACACACTCACACACACACACACACACTTTTATCGATCCCGGGCTTAATGTTTGAGAACCTTTTATGGAATTCGAAGCATTTTTCGAGAGATATATTGAATTCTTTTTCAAGA
Source organism: Sinohyriopsis cumingii (assembly GCA_028554795.2). Lineage (NCBI taxonomy): Eukaryota > Metazoa > Mollusca > Bivalvia > Unionida > Unionidae > Sinohyriopsis > Sinohyriopsis cumingii. The sequence goes on from CM068824.1 coordinate 151,659,851, forward strand.
TGTGCAGCTCTTGTTTAATATGTATGATTTAATGCTGCATTGAATTTTCTTGCTTGTAAGGTTGTTCATTTATCTCGTGGTTAGTTTGTGATGAATTTCAAGCTTTAACGGTTGGTGTATGAATTTCTTTAACTACCCCAAGGCTACTCGTAGCCAGTCACCGCTAATATTGCCACAGTATCATATCCGTCCTTGTTTTACCTACTTTGTTTTGTTTTCCAGCCTGTATTCATTGGTTCCCAGCCTGTAAAGGCGGAATACAATTGGTTGAGTTTGATCCCTACTAAATAAGTAATTAACTTCATTCCAGTCAAAATGCCGGTATGTAAATTAATATTGGGATTTAGACTTGGCTACGTACGTGACAATATCTTGCTATAAACCATGTAAGTGATTCATATCTGGTTTGGATGGCTTTTAACGGGATACTTCACTGAAGATGATAGGAGTACATCATTAACCTGAAGTTGTGAATATCAATTTTTTTTCTTCAGGAATTTATATCAATGTTACTTTCAGTAAAATGAACACGTGGTCTGCGTTATTATTCTAGCCACAATCATGATACTAGTGATCGTCGCTGGGACCTTAGAGAATGAACTTCCAACAAAGACATTTCTGGTCAGTAGTGTTCTTGTCATTGGGATTTACGTTGTAAATATTTGAATATATTTGATGCATGCCCTTTTCAAAGCGTTAGTGTGATGCTTTTGCTTAATTATGTTTAGGCAATATGTCTTATATTAGGCTTTTCTGCTAACATAATTATAGCTGTCAAGGGCAGAGCTAACGACCGTCTCAATAGATGGTTTCCGTCACGACTGGTTTGCGAACTGCGTTTCTAAGTTGGTTTTAGCCATGTATAGCAGTGGGCATACCACAGTGTTAATAATAAGCCGTAATGTTCATAATTTCATCCAGAGGATTTGCAACTAAAATCAAAGTGGTGTTAGTAAAAACTAGAGATTCGCCTGAGCAGCTATTCAAATTAACAGGACAGCTTTGCTGACATGATCTTACTGCTTTAATGAATATTTGAAACTTTGCAGGGAATAGTGTTTGTATTTAACTTACTTCCATGAAAGTAGCGATATTTTGCCATTGTGTACTGAAATATAATTTGCTCATAACATTTATCTCTTCAGTATTGGTTTGGAGTCTATGATTTGAAAGATTGGAACTAACTTCATGGACAACGATGTAAGAACGATGTCAGTAATGATGGCATTCAACTAGCTGCACTTGTAATGATTTTGAAGTCGTTGTTATTCGACAAAGACAATCGTTATTAAAAAAGAGTAAAAACACAATAAATTCACAGTATTTAAAAAAAGAACCATACCTATCATCGTGTTACATTCAGTTTGAATCTGTTTTAAGTTTTTGTTTAATCAACCATCAAATCGTAATATGATATGGTGTACACTAATGACGTATTCATTTCTTTTGGAGTCAGATTAGCGAGATTATATGTTCAACGGATAGTCTCTCATAAGGACATTTTCTATAAATCTTGGAATATATTTAGGCAGAGGCTTTGAATCCGTTGAGAATGATAATCATGTCCTGTGGAAGTTTAATAATCAGATTAGGATTTTGTCTTTCAATTCCGAGATTCTTAAGGGGCGACAATTTACTGCAGATGGTGAATTTAATCCATTATTTGGTCAAGGGGGCGGTTTCGAATTAAATCATTCGTTTTATTTCACACAATGAACCCTATTTATTGTGATTCAATATTATCTGAATAGAAGATTTTTTATACATTATGTTATAATTCGGTGAATCCAAAAAGTACTCGACAAAAAGGTGTAGATTTTTTTTATTCATGTAAAAACATCAAACCAACTGCAGCTTCTTTTTTATATAAAAAAAGATACTTGCAACAGACTGCGTAAATACCTACATTTTATTTGGAAGTTATAAAACCAAAGAAAAACAAAAACATTCTGATTCAGGTCACCATTCTAACGTCAGTTCCGCCAGATATTGAGGACTGGTCAATCCGAATTCATAGTCAGACTGGTTGCAATTTGAGTGCTGACTAAATAAAATAGCCGAGTCTTAGTTTGAGCATAATAATATTAAATAACCTCCAGGGCTGAAAACGTCATCAAACTTTGCGTAGCATTTTGAAAAACAAATGTTACCAGGCTTGAAATGCTTGATTGATATGAACAAATGCAGATTTTTGACCGGCCAGAATATGTTTTAGTTAGGCTTGTAGTCTGTCAGAGGTTGGGGATGTGTGGTCTCTTAGTCCTTATGGTGCTTTGGTTATCGCTCTCTAGGAGATGATAACCACGGTGTTAAAAGCCTAGATCCGAGTAAACAGTAAAATAAAATATGAAATATATATATTGAATAACAGCGATCTGAGCAGAGATATATAATAGAACAACACGAACTACCGTATATAAAATACAACAATTTATTCAATTATATAAACAATATGAAATTGAACATGATGTATTAATAATTGCAATACGAGTAGCTGGTAAAGGAAAGTAACATTTCCATTCGTCAGAATGTTACCAGGGATCAAATGAATTGCGTTTATTTCTGTACGAATTGTAAGGAGAACTACTTTTTCTCAGAATACCCACTTCTATAAATAAAGTCACGCGTACAGCATAAGATAAACACTGCCAGTTAAGGCAGGCACGAAGTGAGCATTAAAAAAATTAATTGAATAAATTTGACTTCCATTGGTTGAATGACTGGTATTATGATGCCCTTATTATGATCAAGCAGGACTATCCCAAGTGCTATAAATAGCTATTTAACAGAAAAACCTCAAACATGTATTACTACGCTCAATTAAGATTTCCGTTTTTTAATGATGCAAACAAAATAACATAAAGAATAATTGAAATTTCAATTATAAGAGTTTAACGTTGTTTTTTTTTTTCTGAGTTTATCGTGGTATAAACTGTCAGTTGCCGACTCACACAGCTTACATAACGCCCTTCGGGCGTTATTTGCTGTGTGAGTCGGCAACTGACGGCGTTATGTAAGCTGTGTGAGTCGGCAACTGACAGTTTATACCACGATAAACTCAGAAAAAAAAACAACGTTAAACTCTTAAATAATTGTAATGCCAGTAGCTGGGTAAGGAAAATAACATTTCCATTGGTCAGAATGTTAAAATGTGATAAAAATGAATTGCGTTTATTTCTGTGTGAACTGTAAGGAGAACTGCCTTTCTAAAAATACCCACTTCTATAAATAGAGTCACGTGTACAGCATAAGATAAACACTGGCAGTGAAGGCAGACACGATGTATGCATTGAAAGAAAAAAATTCTAACAATTTAAAAAAAAGATGAATACATTTGGCTTCCATTGGTTTAAGGACTGGTATTATGATGACCTTATTACGATCAAGCAGGACAATCCCAACTGATATAAATAGCTACATAACATAAAAACCCAAATATGTTTTACTACGTTCAATTAAGATTTCTGTTTTTTAATGATGCAAACAAAATAACATAACGTATAATTGAAATTTCAATTATAAGAGTTTAAAGTCCTTTTTTCTGAGTTTATTATTTGCTGTGTGAGTCGGTAACTGACAGTTTATAGCACGATAAACTCAGAAAAAACAACGTTAAACTCTTAAATGAATTCATACATTGGATGGTTAGAACTCCAGTTGAAAAGAAACCCCTATTGTCTTTACTCTCTTATCAGATGACACAGGCATTTTAGAAGCTGTGCAATCTTAACCAAAGCCTGAGTCCAACAACGTACTCTCTCAGTAGCCATTATTGTTATTGTTAACGTTAATGATGTTTAAATAGCAGTATGTAAATTCGTTAAACATTCAGATGTGATTTAGCGGTCATACAGTGTCAAATACTACTTAATGCGATTGTGACGGATAAGTGGGCAGAGAGATAGGTTGGTTGGTGGGTAGGTGGTCAAACGAGAGAACTACGGCGAATTTTGTATTATTTATGAAACAATAAATATTCATATCGGAAACGTGTCTTATTATTGAAGTGTATGATAATTTGTCTCATATCGTACTAGATGCAACTTTCAGTGGAGTTACAGGCAATGAATATCCGACCACAGCTGTTCCACACTTCACAAGAATAATCTTTGAAAGATTATTTTTTTCTAAATTAAAAAAAATAGAATTCAAGAGCAAAGAGTTATGAACAGCTTAGAAATTTGTGTGATGATTTATAATCAAATATATCTTTAATTACCGAAAATATCTACATATCTTCAATCTTCTAACATACAAAATATTAATTTGATTGTTATGTTACTGTTTTGACATTTTGATTTGGTATCATTTTTATTTTAACACAGATCAGCCATAATGTAGATAAAAAGCCATTTTATCGTGGGATTTCAGAAAGAATACAGAGTACAAGAGTATTGCATGGTACGAGAAATCAGCTGAAATATATCTGAACATCTCACCACTCAGACTGGTTCTCTATATGATTCGTTAGAGAGATTAATACGTCAAGTGGAATTACTCTATTCCAGTTTGATGGGTTAAATCATGAACTAAACAGGTCGAAAGGCTTTATTGGGTAATTTTTTACGACTCTTCGTCTTAAACAGAAAGATGTTAAACCAAGACCAACATAATAATTTATTTCTGTAAGTCACAATTTAAGAAACACTTAAAGTATTGTGAATCGATTCCCCAAAAATCAAAAATGTCAAATTACAAGTCCAAAAGTATAGAATGTTCTTAATGAATTCCAATAGACATTAATGTTCTGATATATCAATAGGCTTGCATGCCCCGATGTACCAATGATGCAATCCAGAATGTCTTTGAATGAATTCAGACAAATCCTAAAATAATGTGTACAAAGACTGATATCAAAGAAGAATGAATTATATATATATATATATATATATATATATATATATATATATATATATATATATATATATATATATATATATATATATATATATATATATATATATATATATATATATATATATATATATATATATATATATATATATATATATATATATATATATATATATATATATATATGTATGTATGTATGTATGTATGTGTATATATATATATATATATATATATATATATATATATATATATATATATATATATATATATATATATATATATATATATATATATATATATATTTATTTATTTATTTATTTATTTATTTATTTATTTATTTATATATACACACACACACACATTTCATAACCTAGTCTAACCGTAAAGAAGACTGGCCTAGTCACGAGCCATTCATTGTAATTGAAAAATTAAATCAAACTGCAAACAAATTGTTTCTAGAATATTCTAAGTTCAAAATCTATGTCAACATCTTGTTTCATATGACCATTATCGTAAAATACAATCTACAAGCATGACAAATTGTGGCATGCAAAAACCCCATCCACAGCCCTCAATCACGTAAAAAAATCAAGCTCAAAATGTAAATCAAATTTTCATAAAAAAAAACTAAAATACGGCTTCCAAAGCGCCCGTCATTTGCAGAATATATCGGTTTACAATACACTGTACTAAATGTAAATAGTATATTGCACGTATTTGTTACTTTAATGCACGTCTGTGTTTTATTCTTCGTATTTTCGTAGGAAAGTATAATTAATTAATGAATTAAAGAATAAAACTAATTACAGGATATGTAAATAATAATGTTTCAACAATATTATATAGCAGTATATTATGGTTTGAGTTATAAAATGTATTTGGGATCTTCTTTTCTTTATAACCGTGGCCATTGTTTTGTTGGCATAAATGTAAATAAATCGATTTTTTTACAAGTAAATGGCACTAAAAAGAACATCAATATTTTTTTCAAACTCTATTTTTCGCATTTGAGTCCATGTTAATAAAATAGAGAAATTTCAAAAAATTCAAATTTACCTTGGCGAGTTCATTTGTATTTTGAAGCAATGAAAAACGATTCAAACATGATGTAATTGTTTCAAACAAAGTGAAGCATTTTGCATTTGACCATCTATGGCACCAGGCATGCCCGAAATGAAATTTAAAAACACAGAAGGTGTAAGGAATATATGAATTTCAGTTAATTATAGCAATGGAACTGTTTATGGATTGCATTACAGCTCATTTGTTTTGAATAATCTTACTCTGTGTTTTAGGCACCCTAATTTCTAGAATTTTAAAGAAACAAAATGAAGCCTACATTCTGAGTGACGTTTGTTTCAGCATTTTGATCTGTGCTTGCCGGACACTTGTTGCATGTTTCCAACAACTGAAGTTTAATCAAGAAAACTTGCAGTATATAACAATTTATTTGTATGCTTTTAAAGTAAAAGGAATCCCATTTTTCGATTGTCAGTATTTATGACGAATATTTTGCTCATGAAAACGGTATCGAAATCAAATTTATCTTTGATAGCCAGTGTTTCTATCTACACCTTGGCGGACTGATAAGATAATAAATGCTTCAGGTCTGTGAATTTCGTTGAATGTGGCGGCAGTCCACCGCATGCAATCAAAATAAACTCATTCAAATTTTGTAATTGTTCCTACATGATCGAGAGAAGGGGAGAACACAACTGGAATGGACTTATAAATTAGCAGTTTTCCACTGTCGGTCCATTTTTGTACAAATAGATCCTATCCCTCAAATACGCCTGTAATGATTTCTCTCATACTTTCGATGTTAAACTTACAAAGTATCTTTTGAAATCAATTGCCTCTACCATTTTCGGCCCATGTAGAAAGCACCGCTGTTACACGCAGCTGATTAGCTGGCATTACATGATAAGGGAGGCAACTATGAAATCCAATAGATGCAGAACAAATTACTTCAATATCTGATCGATCCACCAAGGTTAAGCTGGCGTTAACACATCGAAACCTTAGCTAGTGAAGATAACGCTAGTTGTGACTTTGACAAAGTTGCTAATTTCCACCATATATTAAAAGGAAAATATTATTGTAAAACATTACTCTTAAAATAGCTTCTACTTGTTATTTCCATTAATAAATTTTAAGTCTGCATATCATTTAAATGTGTTATCCATTATTCAATATCTTTTAGGGCGTACAGAATGCTTGGGATATTTTTTAACATTTTTTAAAACTGCCTTTATGTTTGAAGTGATTACAAGTATTTATTCCAAACTTTACGTCTATATTAAATGCCTGTAATTTGTGTACGCTAAGTGTCTATAATTCGTCTATACTAAGCGTCAATAATTTGTCTATACTAAGCGTCAATAATTTGTCTATACTAAACGTCTATAATGCGCCTATACTAAACGCCTATAATTTGTCTGTGCTAATCGTCTATAATTTGTGTGTACTAATCGTCTGTAAGTTGTCTATACTACGCGTCCTTAATTTGTCTATACTAAGCGTCTATAATTTGTCTATGTTACCCGTCTTGAATTTGTACTAAGCGTTGTTAATTTCTTTGCGACCTTAACGCTCATTTACGAATCATAATTTAGATCAAGTCTCAGTTTTCTGCAATCGTGTCAAAACATCGTTGTTTTTTTTTCTCTCGAGGGATTTTAACTATTTCATTCTAGGTTTTTTTTTAGTCAGTGGATCATATGCATAAGTATAACCCAAAAGAAAGACGACCAAACATGCCCTATGTTGTGAAAGAGATGACTAAGTGATTTGGGTCCGATAAGCGTGATAGTGAAAACATCTTTTGAGATCCCCATCCCACCCCACTCCCGTTTTCTTTTTTTGTACGCTGTACTTTTATATTAGAATGAGCTACATATATTTTCAGCAAACAAAGGTCATTCTAAGGTCATTCTATACATATCCTGACTCTAATGTCTGTTTTAAAGAAATAAATCTGTCCTTTTATATTGTCAGACAACACCAGGCCCGTTTTGTTTAGATGACATGATAGGAAACAAGTCCTGGAACATTCAAGTCTTCCGCAGAATGGAGACTTTACTAATCACTAGAACGTAGTAATGCAACAACCAGCAGCCTATCTTTATATACATCAACCATATGTTGTTTTGAAATAAAACGTTTACATTCGACGTTTAGTCAACATTGAATATGCTGTCGGACTCCTGCATACACGTGTGTATTGTGCAAGGTAGTCAAACATTAGAGAAGCTGAAAAACAAATGGACGCTCATGTACCAAAAAGTTTAACGATGTCTTAAAAAGAAAGTGCCTAAATTTAAGTAATCTATGTAAAAAGTACACATCACCATTGCTGTCTTTTATAAGGCTCTCGGTAGTAATGAACAATAAAAGTAATACAACAATTAAATTTGCAATCCTATAATGAGGTTGATCCTGTAATCAAACTTAAATTTAGGGGTTGTTGTTGCTGAGGTACTAACTGAGGAGGGTTGTTGTTGTTGAGGTACTAACAGGGTACATGTTATTCTAGTCAGAAAGCTGGTTGGAGAGTATGAAGATAGAAAATTACATGGTCATCACATTATTTAGATAAATATACTTCAAAGTTGAAAATGATTATCTTTTATGTTTGTATTCCAGATAGCACGATTAGATTCGAAAAGTAATACTAGACATTAGATATGCCCTGCTCTTTCGAAATAAATTGATATATTTCCATTCGCTTCAATAGTAGACACACAGAACATCTGTCACTGAGAAATATAAATGATCAAAGACCTATATAGGCTACTAATTGCTGTAATTTACCTTTATATTATACATCGTCTAAACCCAGTGCATTTGAAGATAAAAGAACAGCTGTCACTTCTTTGTATTAATATGTCATTCGAGTAATAAAATAACAAATTGAAATAGGACCAACGCATCTGCTGAAGTTTAATAGACAACGAATAGCGCGCGCACACACACACACACGCACGCACGTACACACATACATAGACACACACATACATACATACATACATGGAAACATACACACACACACACACACACACACACACACACACACACATATATATATATATATATATATATATATATATATATATATATATATATATATATATATATATATATATATATATATATATATATATATATATATATATATATATATATATATATATATATATATATATATATATATATATATATATATATATATATATATATATATATATATATATATATATATATATATATATATATATATACTGATTAGGTCGGTTTTGTGCTTCGTTTAAAGAGAATATCTGACTTGGTAGCACATATATTTTCACTTTTTAAACATTTTGTTCTTCCATAGAGATGCAAAATATTTCTACCCGACGCGTCATTTATACTGGATGTAGGACAAATGTTATATTTTGTGGCACCTACTTTAGATTTGAATTTTTAAAATAGTTTTTACCGTTTCTACAACAACATTTCATACTTTTCCTTCTTTGAATTGAACTGCAAGCAGTTGTCTCACCCCTGTCTGCGCCGGTTCGAGTCTCGGATTCAGCCAATGTGGGTATGTGAGAAAGCTTGCCAGTAGCTTCTCGTGGGTCGGTGGTTCTTTCCGGGGTTTTCCCGGGTTCTTCCTCCACCATTAATACTGGCCGCCATGTATAGCCTATCGCGTGCTGAAAAATGGCTTTAAACCCAACAACAACAACAAAAGCAAGCAGTTGAAAATATTTTCGAAAGCTTTATTAAGTTTTCTATAAAAACCTTTCTTTAAAGTTACAATAAATGTATCAAAGGAGATAAAATATTAAATTTCTAATGTATGCATCTATTTCCATATTCGTTCATAAAACATCTGTTCCTACGATATTTAATGAACTAAAAACACGTAAATATTCAACAATTGCAATAAATCAGCTTAATTTAGGTTACATGTAAATGCAGTTCATTTTACAATAAAACAAAACTGATCAGCTGCAATCTCATAGAATTGATATCTAAAATAGACATACAAGACAATGTATTGTTTCAAAATCTATGAGATGTCATTGCGAAATTGTTTTTCTTGTGCTTTTTAAGTATTTGTGGGGGGAGGGAGTAACCACAATACATTACCACTGGGGATCCTAGAAAATGAAAACAGTCCATAATCCATATCAATCTTGACAGAACTGAATAAGAATATCGAACGACATATGCCACCTCTAAACGCACGACCATTTGAGATGCTTTGAAAAATTTATCTGAAAATACGTAATGTAACAGACAAGTTTTACTTGTGATGACCGTAACACATTTCAATTGTTTATCTTAGAAACTTGTAGAATGCATATTACTTTATACTGGTCAATACAGAGAATAATTAACATGGAGACAGCATAAGCCGCCTCTAAAATGCATTACTCTTGTGAATGTTTTAAAGAAATGTAAGCATCCTCCGACCAGTTTCGTTTTTCTTATACAGTTAGTAAAATAAATTCCATTTTCCAGGTATCTTTTTTATTTGTGTTATATTTACATTTTCACATCGTTTTCTTCAATAAAATATAACAATGTTAAATTCCTTAAAATTGCAAATGATTTAAAATAATTTCCAGAGATAATGGAATTTACCCTGCTGAATTTTCTTCAAATAGTAAATTAACATGCTACAGCGGTTACATGATAAACTATTTTGATTTGGGCAGACAAGTGGTAGTTTCCTTTTTTTACTTTAACATTTAGATTAGCAGATGGGTTTCAAATTACGATTCCCAATATCTCTCGGGACAGTGATCTGAGTTGCTGCAGAAAATCAGTTGGGAAATGTTCCCAAGTTTGTTACAACCAGTTGTCAAATTATATATCGATGTATTGTGTGTCAAATTATATCTGAATGAATCACGGGTTGCCAGTTGTTCTTCAAATATCACCAGGGAACCTAATGCGAAATAATTTTCGATAGCAAACGAACGGGTTAAGTGACTTATTGACAACAAGATGAATGTCATTTCTCTCCAAGATGATACTCAGAGAATTGTTATCTGACAAGATAATTTGTAAAAAGTATCGTTTTACGGTTCCATTGCGGCTAGGATTATTATGGGCTACAAGCAAATGGGACTATGGTCATTATGGGCTACAAGCAAATGGGGCTATGGTTATTATGTGCAACAATCAAATGGGGTTATAATTATTATGGGCTACAAGCAAATGGGACTATGGTTATTATGGGCTACAAGCAAATGGGGCTATGGTTATTATGGGCTACAATCAAATGGGGCTATGGTCATTATGGGCTACACGCAAATGGGGCTATGGTTAATATGGGCTACAAGCAAATGGGGTTATAATTATTATGGGCTACAAGCAAATGGGACTATGGTTATTATGGGCTACAAGCAAATGGGGCTATGGTTATTATGTGCAACAATCAAATGGGGTTATAATTATTATGGGCTACAATCAAATGGGGCTATGGTCATTATGGGCTACACGCAAATGGGGCTATGGTTAATATGGGCTACAAGCAAATGGGGTTATAATTATTATGGGCTACAAGCAAATGGGACTATGGTTATTATGGGCTACAAGCAAATGGGGCTATGGTTATTATGGGCTACAAGCAAATGGGTTAAAATTATTATGGGCTGCAATCAAATGGGGCTATGAATTCTATGAGCTACAAGAAAATGGGGCTATGATTATTATGGGCTGCAAGGAAATGTGACTACGATTATTATCGGCTACGAGGAAATGTTGCTATGAATTTTATGAACTAAACACAAATGGGGTTATATTTACTTTGGGCTACAAGCAAATATGACTATAATTCAATTACAAAGTCTTATCGAAATGGTTAGAGTTTGTTCCTACACCAGTGTTAAACTCGTACAGGATTTACGCCAGAATTTAAGTAGCTATGCCACTGTATCTGGCAACATTTCAAATTTTCAAATACATTTGAGATTTGAAATAAGCAACGTTTTTATTTTGAATATAACAAATTAAAAAAAAAAACAGTTTTCAAAGACCTAAGTACTACATGAGACCTACATTAGAATAAAACTTAGATTTTCCTACGAGGGCCTATCATGTAGGGATACATCCCTTTATTCATATTTTTGACACAAACGATCTTTAAGATCATTAAAACAAACATTGAAATCACTGAAACAAACTCCACTCGCCGCGAGACGGGGTCGTTATTGCACAGACGGAGTGAGAAGGACAATAAGATTACCAAATTTGCCGATGAAATCACCTTAAGGGACTATGCAAACACCGAAAGGACTGTTTATTACTGGAAGATACTATAAATTCATCGGCTCGTGTGCACATTACCGACATGAAGTTTTAAAGTCACCAAAATGGAACTCGTTAACAATGACAATGGGCTGTAAATCACCGAAACAGATTCAGAAATTAGAAAAACGGAAATCCTCACCAAGCATCGTGAGATCTACAGATGTACGATAAACGGGAGCTAAGATAAGGCCGAAACTGTTAAATGCATAGGGATCGGAAGTTAGTAGCGACAAGTGAGTGTGGTTTTGGAGGACTTGGTAGAAAGTGAAAAATCGTGTATTTGATTGTTTCTGAACTTTTTTATTTCTATTCAGGCCGTCCCAAGTTAAGAGCTTTGCATGAAAAAAGTCAACAATCATGGCTACAGGACAAGACACTAAAGTGCAATAAACCGTCGAAGAAATAAATATTGCGGATAAAGAGGATCTCAAATGGGTCTTGATTTAATATTGAGTTTACGAAACGAGTTGAATAATGTCCAGCTTTTGCGAGCTTTGGCGAGAAAACTAGACATTATTCAAGAAGTTTCATAAATTTAATGTTAAATCATTACACATTTGAGATTCTTTTTATCACATAGTTTTATTTCAGTTTATTTCAGTGGAAATTGTTTAGATAGAAAGAAGAACGAATAATTTCGTTCATTCTGACAGTCGTTGCACCTTTAAGTTGTTGTGCGTAAAAAAAGTCCCAAACAAAGTTGACTTGTATTAACGTTTAAAAGTAGATTTTACTTTTCTTACAATCTATAAGCCAAAGAACAAGCGTCCTTCCGAATAAACAGACCATTTTACACAGGCAAAGTCATTTTTAAACTCAGAATGTCCAATGATCGTATTGTCACACTGTTTGATGCAGTACCGGTTAGAATGCATAGTGTAGGCGGTCCATGCTTAGATTGTTTGCATGTCACTCTCACAACTAAACATTACATTGTTGCAATATTCATTTGAAAGAAGGTTTCGTTGATGGAGAAATTCCCGTATTTACTGTAATGTATTTGTGACCGGACATTTGCAGTATTTGACATAGAACAGCAGATAACAGAATATGTTAACACATTTCATTTTGAGTTGGAATTGAATCACATATTTACGGCGTAAATATGCAGCGGTTGTATAAACTTCTGTCAGTTTGGAGACCGGTTTGTGTTCACGTTCTTCTGTGAACAGAGGTGAATTTATTTACTTCTGTAAGTTAACATTTAAACCACGCTTGTATATAGGGTGGGTTCCATGCTTCAAACATAATTTTATGCCAACAAGTTTTTGTAATATTAAAGAACGCAAAATATTTGGAAACAAATGCTGCAACTTTTCTACCTTGTTAGCACACACACACACACACACAGATATATATATATATATATATATATATATATATATATATATATATATATATATATATATATATATATATATATATATATATATAAACCTAAGTATTTTCGACTTTTCTAGAGTCTTTCTCAAAGGCAAATAAAACAGCAATAAACAACAAATAATAAACACTAAGACAGAGTTTAGATGTTTTTACCTAATGAAAGTATTTTTTTAAAATTTGTAGATGTCACACTTGATTTGAAATAAGATGATTTTCTCTCTCTCTCTCTCTCTCTCTCTCTCTCTCTCTCTCTCTCTCTCTCTCTCCTTATTATGACAGTGCTAATCATGAATGCCTTGTAGATTACAGGGATCTAAAATGTTGAGAAACGCGTTAGCAATCTTTGCGCTTTGTATAAACTAAAATTTTATGTGGCTAAAAATGTTTCAACCAACCCCTATTTTAGAATTAGAGATATATGGACGTTTTGCAACTGTCATTCTTTTGTTTGCGGATGCTGGGCACGTGATATATCTAAACATAGGCACCCGCTGAATCAGGTCGTAATGAACCAAAAGTGCCTCATAAATCGGGGAAACGGTGTTTGTCATCACATAAATAGAGTCGTACATCACGGAAATGGAGTTTGTAATCACGGAATTGAACAGTGAATTCACTCAAGCAGACTTTGTAGACCTCTTCAAGGAAAAATTCTGACTCTTAAATCACCGAAATGGTGTTTGAAATAATCAAAACAGATGTTTATTTATTTCCCATGCAGACTTTCAAAACCGGAATACTGTTATATCACGACGAATTCTAAAACCACCGGGAAAAAAGCAAACAAACAAAATAACAAACATTTATATGGAAATCACAAAAGCAGGTTTTGCAATTATTGCCATAGTTGATGCAGTCGCAGAGTTTGCTATTACCAAATATGAACTCTTGGATCATCCAAACTGAGTTTGACTCGAACAAATAAGCGTTATGCGGTTTCATTAAAGTGTAACCAGTTTCATTATATAAACTAAGTCTATGAAATCATCGAATCTTTTATAAACCATAGAATAGTATCATCATCATCATCATCATCATCATCATCATGATGTTCCTATTGTTAATCTTCTTGTTCTTCGTCTTGTTTTGCTTCTTTCTTCTTCTTCTTCTTCTTCTTCATTATTATTATTATTATTATTATTATTATTAACAATTTTATAATATCATTTGTATCATTGTAACAGCCTGACAGTCATCCATTAATGTATAATATCATTTATATCACTGTAAAATTCTGGAAAGTTATATTCGGCCATAACCATTAGTTAAAGAGAAATTCCATGTGACTTTTTTTATTTGTCATGCAATATAAACTCCTTTGGAGTTTGTCCTGTAATAACCACAAAACATTTGTAACTGCACTGGTTTCTGATGCATTAAATTTGATTATCTGAAACGCGTGCATCTATCAGAAACGTGTTGATCTATCTGAAACATATTGATCTGTCTGAAAGGTGTGTATCTATCGGAAACATATTGATCTGTCTGAAAGGTGTGTATCTATCGGAAACATATTGATCTGTCTGAAAGGTGTGTATCTATCGGAAACATATTGATCTATCTGAAAGGTGTTTATCTATCGGAAACATATTGATCTATCTGAAGGGTGTGTATCTATCGAAACATGTTGATCTATCTGAAATATGTCCATCTACCTGAAATGTCTGCATGATTTTTGTTGTATTTTTTTTAGTGTCGCCCCTGCAGAGGCATCCGGGGGCAATGTTCTGTATGGGCACACCAACTTTACCAAAGAGAACAGTTTTCATGCCAGTTACCATCCTCCACTCACCCCCCGCCCAATATAAGTTTTGTGAAGAGTTGTCCTCGTTACACACCGAAAGAGAGGTGAAATACAAGTTTCACCGTACTACTTTGACTTTATTTAACTCGAAGACATAATATAGAAATTACTTATATTTGACAAACATACATTTAGCCATAAGAGACGTTAAGAAGGACTGTTGTTTCTGGTTTTGTCGCAATAAATGTTACTTAAGGTGGCAGGGACCAGTTTCGCATATTTGGCCTCTGGCAAATTTCTTAAGTTAAGGGTATGGTGTGAGTTTTTGAGCTATTATTGTGTAATAATTAAAGAGATGGATATATTTGTGTACTAGGTGTTTCGGGCTTGTGTTCGTTCTTGAAACTGATGTGAGGCATGTCCACCTCCCATAGTCGCTGCACAGTATCTAGCCATTGAAATACCGATAGTTAGCCAGGAAGTGGAGCTAGCCACCCATAGCAGTAGACACATGGGTTCAAGGCAAGTAGAATATCTCAAAAACGGCTTGGATGACAACTGTTCTGAATTGCATCAAACGATTTAGTAGACAATGTTTTTCAAAAGTATCACCCAGGGAAAGGGCTTGCGTTTGCACTGTGAGCACCACATTCTGTCAAAAATGGCCTTCGGATGTGAAAAATGTATGTATACAATAGGGGTTGGAGTGCATAAACGTTTGATTCTAAGAACTTCATTAGACTTGTCAGGTAAAGTGTGCAATATGATATGTTGTGCTTCATAATACCTATCCAAAAACATGGATCTTTTTGACCTCATTCATATTTTTTTTAATGAATTTTTGTATTAGGCAGGTGCATGTGACATAAAATTTGTACATAAAAACTGGCCCAGTTCCCCTTAATGTATTTTGGGACTTAGCTGTACAAGTTACTTCCCTTCGTGCACGAACTTTTTGGTTTGTTGGCGTGTTCAGTTTCATCTCCGAGTAATCAATTACTGATAACCAAGACAAATTCGGATAACTGAATACACCTGAAGCAGTACATTCCTGAGGCACAAAAAGGCATGATCGTTTATATAATTTAGTATTTACTACCAGTATGAATTAAATTTGGGTCGAAGTAATGAATTAAAGTTTTGTAATACTTATTCTTGATTGATCCTTCCAGTTTATCAATGTCGATAATTCTGCAATGGTTGCAAAGCATTTCATTTGCGGACCTTGAAAAGAAAAGACAAAAGGTAACTGCATTTAAGTTTGTCTAATGTTAAGCCAAGCATACAGAAACATAATCCAATTTACAATCACAATACCGTCGAGTCCATTGAATACTTTGGGCAATATCAATAACGACATTTCATCCAATTCATTTAGACTTCAGAGCGTTTTACTTGCTGATGGCCGACTCCTAAATGTTTTAGTGCTGATGCAATGTGCATTGATCCAGGCTGCAAATCACACTAATGTAATGGTAATGGAATAAGGGCTGTTAACTGTGAAAACTATTCATTTTACGTCCTGGTTTACTGGCAAATTATGGTGATTATTTAGGCAAGGAAGAGGCATCATTATAGTTGGATGGGTGATTACGTTTCCAGTGATAATGCAGGTGCTAATTGATTGTATAATCTTTTACTGCAATTATAGGTCCAAAACGAGTTTGTAATGTTTCAATTACAACTAACTTCTAAATGGAAGCAGAAGAAATGACAGTAACTTAAAGACTATACCCATTGTGATTGTATTATAACAGCGTAGCATACATTATTGATATATTTTATATTAATCAGCTAATGCGCATACACAATAGATTGCATCAAGCAAAATCATTCGAAGCCATTTTATGCAGTCGTGGTTGCTTTCCTTTTTCCTCCTCCTTCTCTTCATTTTATCTTTATAATTCTTTTCAATTCATGACTATACGTACATTCAATCATGCCATAGGTACTGCGAAATTTATGTTGTTTCAAATCTTGACAGGAATGATTTATATTTCTGAGGTTGATACGGCCATAAATCTGAGATCATTTCCATGACACAAATAACAGCTAGTAAACGGTTGGTAACACTTATAGTGGACCAGAGCGATCTCTTTGTTTTTGATGTGTGTTTTATCGCTCCTTCCTGACATATTGAATCGGGTATTGTTATACTTCATTGAATCACGATATCCAAATTTGACTCTTCTGAAGACAAGTCTGGTAATTAAATAATGTCGGTCCTCACTCCAGGATGCTAATTCATCGGGCAAATACAAGTCAAACCGGTACGTGCTTCCCCGTCTCAAGAGCACTCAAAGTAGCAGTGTTACTTTGTGTATGCATATAATGCGATACTTACTGAGACGTTTCTTTAAACGGTAGTTGTAAGTGGTCACATCCTAATTTTTAAAAGCTTTGTAAATTGATACTGTGGCCATCAAGCACATCCATCATCAGTAGCTGGCGAGACAAACAAGACAGCGTTTTGTTTCCTTCGAAGGGAGTTCCACTCAACTGAATGTATATGCCTGTACTAAGGAAAGTTTATTTTTGAACATTCTAATTGAAATCAATACAAAACTGGGGTTACATGTGGAAATAAGCACGTGTGCATTAGACAGATATAGTCGAAAAATCCAAAGGCACATCAAGCTATTTATTTCGAGGCAAAGCGAAAGTAACTCATATCCTTGGTAATTTATAATTCAGTATAAATAATACGTTATGATGTGTTTCATATGATTACAATATTTATTTGCGAGTTCACTGACAAAAATGTATAAGGAAGTAACATCCTTTAGAAACAGCATATGAAACAAAAGGGCTCTGAGTGTCAGGACTTAAAGGGCAACCGATATAAAGATATGGCCTTCCTGGTTGTGTTTTCTGACAGACAATTATCTTGGACTTTAAAAAAAAATAGTTTGGTTTTGTATGTCATGAATTTTGACTCTTGCTTTGTTGCCCCGGACATGAAAACATAATTACGAAATCGATCTGTGCATGTGCTAAATTAATTATTTCAGAAGAATAGACAGATTTATATTTGACGACATATGTTTTGTGGGATTTATTTCGGATATTTCGTGAAAAATTTGTATCCAGTTTCCACTGCGTATGGTAGCTTTTACCGTGATACCATTTAACACGAAATAAATATTCTACAACTTTATGTGGTCATTAACCGAACATATTTCCTGCCATTTAATAGGTGCGATAACAATTGGTATGAGGAACATGATGGAAAAATGAAGAAAAAAATTAGCTGGAGTGTGACACATTGTTAACTTTTATTATTTGTATGCATGCATGCTATCATTATCTAGATTCGCAAGAAACATTGGCATCATCCTCTGATTTTAGACTTATATGTATTGGTCCCTGTTGGATCCAGTTTTCTCCATTTCGTAGGCCACCGCAGGCACCCAGTTGCCATGTTATGGTGTTATTTCAACAAATAAATTATTGTTTTGATTCACGAGGGAGAGCGGAGATGGTTGATCATATGAACTCACTTTGTAGTGAACCGACGTTATCAATTTTCAGAAAGTATTCATCTCTACAACTTTTGTTTTATTCAAAATGACAAGTCTACGCTTGCGAACCAGTTACCTTTGCTTATAACAGTTCTTCGCAAAAATATTATTTAGAAACTGCTGTTATAATGAAAACCGATCCGTATCTCTGTAAAGTGTATAATTTGTAACACGTACATATTTTCGAACAATAAATTATGTGATATGGAATAAATAAATGACGAGGATAAATTTACACATTGATGTATATAATTTACGAAGCAGCGAAATGAAACCATGACCTGTCTCTGAAATTGTAGACACAACCAACTGTTATCTCTTCATTAAACATACAAAATCGCACAAAAGAGTCGTACATGTTTTTGTTTGACTGGAACATTGAACGCGATTGAAACTGAATCCGACCAATAACAGTAGTGAAGTGGGTCACCCTAGGGACAATGGGAATTACCATTACAGACACCCCTGGGTCACTCTGGGGACAATGTAAATTTAACATGGAGAAAAATCGTGGGTCACTCTAGGGACAATGGGAATTTTAACATGGGGAATAGGGTTTGGGTCTGTCTAGGGACAATGGGAATTTAACATGGGGAATAGAGTTTGGGTCTGTCTAGGGACAATGGGAATTTAACATGGGGAATAGAGTTTGGGCTTGTCTAGGGACAATGGGAATTTAACATGGAAGAAAAAAAAACTACTTTAGGGACAAGCGGAATTTAACATGGGATTTTTTTTTTAAATTAAAAAAAATGTGCTAGGCAATTGAAAGTCATTTTCTTTTCGAGAAATATGGGTGGCCCTGAAAAGGGCCTTTGGGGTTTTTTTTTCTTCTTCTTCTAACTCCTTAACTTCTTCCACCATCCTCTTATTTTTTCCATCATTCCTTTCTTCTTCTTCTTTTCTGTTTCTGGCATCCAGTCCGGGTGACCCATGGCTCGGAACTTCTCTTGGATTTTCATCCAGTTAGCGTTTAGTTTCTCTAGTTCTTCCTTTTTCTTTCTATTTTCTTCTTCTTTTCTTTCCTTTGACCACTTTTCTTTGATCTTCTTGACCTCTTCGGTCAGCATATTCCTCATTACTTCTTCCGCTTTCTTAAGCTTGTCTAAGCCCCACTTCACAAAAGACCAATCTGTCCATTCTACAATGTCTTCTAAAAAAACACCTTACACTCGTCACATAAACTATCGCTTCTTTCAACTTACCCACTTTCACATACGGTGGGTTAATTAAACCTCTGATTCTGTTCTCCTCATCCTCTATCATTTCTTTTACAATATCGATGGCTAAGTGGAGGCTGGTTACTTGTCTTGAGACGAAGTCTTTTGTCACTGCATGCCTCCATTCCTGTTCAAGCCTTTCTGCTACATTCAATCCATCCACCATCCAATACCAACTTCCCATAAGGTTGTTATACAAAGCTGAAGCTGCTGGCATCTTCTTGTTTGCTTATTCCGTAGAATGGGCTCCAATGGCAAACACTGTTAGTTTTATACTTAAAGCGCGGACGTGAAGGAAAACATCCCCCTAAAAACATAAAATTGATCTTACCTAGATCATGACCAAACAACGCGCGGACGTGAAGGAAAACATCCCCCTACTTTCTCATTTCGTATAATAAAGCCCAAACTATACTCTCCACATACGCTAAGAAACAATAAAGAAACCCATAATCTACTATTCACACAAACTTACGTGAGCAGTTACAAACACAAACACAAACACAGAAACACATACACTCACACTATAAAAAAGAGTTAGTGTTTATATTCACACTACTCTATCTACACACACATTGGCAAATTGATAGTTATTTCTTTTCTGGAGTATTGGGTAGCCCTGAAAAGGGCTGGTTTTTTTTCGAACTTCATGGACACCTGGTTAATGGTGGCACCTTCCAGGCCTGGCGCCACATACACATCTTGTTCTCCAGTTGCTTTTTACTTTTTTTGGGGAGAGAGCAGAGGGAGGATAAATAGCTTCAGAATCCCAATTTTCGGTCTCTGGGATTCTGAAATTTCTTCTTCTCTCCTTTTCCTCCTCTTCTTTGTTTCTTCTCTCCTCTTCCTCTTCTTTGTATCTTCTCTCCGCCTCTTCTTTGTATCTTCTCTCCTCCTCTTCTTTGTTTCTTCTTTCCTCCTCCTCTCTCATCCTTCCCTCTTCCACAATGGCTTCCGCGGCCAGTTCGTTCAACAGGCGCCTGGCATATTCCAGATGCACATGAAGTTCCAACAGTTTCGCTAGTCTGGTGTTCATTCTCGTGTTGATCAATCAACAAGGGTAGCTGGACTGCCGAACGAGTTTCAATTTATGCTAAAAGTGCGGAGGTGAAGGAAAACATCCCCCCTAAAAACATAAAATTGATTTTACCTAGATCATGACCAAAAACACAACGCGCGGACCTAAAAGAAACACTCACTCACTTTTTTATACTACTCATCACTATTCTAAAATTTTTTTTCATTAATCACTTCAATATACTATCCACATACGCAAAGTAATCAAACCCCAAATCTACTCTCCCCACACCTCAAACACCTAAAAAAGACATGATCTTAATCTACTATCCATACCAACGTACGTGAGCACTTACTAACACACAATCCTATACACAAACACATACCCTCACACTATAAAAAAGAGTTAGTGTTTATATTCACACTACTCTACCTACACACACATTGGCAAATTGATAGTTATTTCTTTTCTAGAGTATTGGGGGTAGCCCTGAAAAGGGCTGTTTTTTTGTTTGCTATGGCAATCTTTTAGTTTCTAAGAATGCGATGTCCTCTGAGGATAGACTTTCTGGCGATAGGTCTGCTTCTTCGGAAAGAGAAGAAGAACTCTTTGGTGTCGATACGACAGTCGACAAAGCCTCTGTCAGGTTCAGGTTGCTGCTGCTGCTGCTGCTGCTGCTGCTGCTGCTGCTGTTGTTGTTGCTGTTGCTGCTGTCTCTGAAGTCTGTACTTCTCTGTCCATTCTTCTTTCTCCCTGTTCACTTCTTCTCTGAAGAGCTCTTCTATCAGGTCTTCAGTGACTTTTAACATTCTCACATTCTCTGTCTCTTCTGGCTTCGGTATCAGACTGTGCCTGACCCTATGCAAATTCACGTAGGCTTCGTTTAGCTTAGCTAGTTTGGAGCACATCTTCGTAGGAGGATGAGTCGACAATGGATGGTTAGACTGGAAACTTCCCCGGTTCTTAAAGTCAAAGCGCGGACGTGAAGGAAAACATCCCTCCACGGTTTTCGAGCCGCAACGTTCAATGAGTGTCATGAGAGGGATAGTAAGAAATTAAAGAGCATGAATCCAACATTCTTATAGTCAAACAAAAGACAAAGGCATTTTTTTCAAAACACAACATTTTTATTCAGAAGTCACTTAACACTAACCAACAACAACTCTAACATTTTTTAACAATAATCCAACACTATAACATCAAACATTTTTTTTTTCAAATCACAAATATTTTTTCTCAATTCATGCTCTACTTTAAACAGGGCTGACAACGTTGTGAATGAAATTGTGATTTCCACTGTTGGAAATCATTAGGCCATTGATGGACACTACGTTTCCTAGCTTGAGACAAAAGATAAGCATAATGGTCACAAAACCATCGATCTACTTTCACATCGTTTCTAGAAGAAGAACGAGGATCAAAATGAGTCACTAAATGTTCTAAGGAATAGCCCAGGCTGCGATGATGCAGAAAATACACACAATACTGTCCACACACCAAGGAATCTGTGCCTTGTAATTTCACATTATTGAATCGGGTGGTCTGAGCATTTCTTCTCATAAAGTCGATGATATCGTCTTCCAAAGGGGGCAATCCGTACGAATCGAAATATTCCACACATCCTTCTTGAGGAAAGTAAACGGCTACCCAGTGGGTTCCTGGGAGATGACTGTCGTCCGTGTTGATCACGTAAGCTAGATGGTCTTGAGGTTTGCGATGAGGGAGTTCATCTTTAGCACAGACGACAGGATTCCAAGAAGCCGTATACGAACTGTGGTTCAAAAGGTAATAAAGTTCCCAGGTATCCATTTGTGTGTTTTTTTTCTTCACAGGTAATAATATGTCATCAATTCGATCCTGACTTTTTGCTTGAAAATGTCTGACAAACAACCGCTTCTTCGTTTCGTCTCCTCACTCTGATTCAGGAGAGTTTCGATACGATGGATCTCTTGAGTGGTTAATGGTGGACAAGAATGTTCACGCAAGTCTTTATACCACTGGTGCAACACGTCTTCGTCCGAGATGAGACTCCAAGCATCGTCCAGATACTCGTCCATTTTTTCTTCTTGGCTTAACATCAGGCATTTATCGTGTTGAATTTGACTGGGATGATCGTTTTGACATCCATAGCAATCTTTCTTGATCAATTCCGTCATTTTTTCGACCAAGTGTTTGGCAAAACAGGAGACTAAATGGGCTTCTTGTTCTGGCCATCTTGACTTCATCATGATCACTTCTTCTTTTTCCACGGTCTCCTCACATTTCATCTCCAAAGTTATTCCACTAGGTAAAGAGGGATAACAGTCTTCCATGGTTTCTAGTAATCTAGAATGACTTCTCTCAAACTGTTAATTTCTATGGTATTATCGAATTCTGCATACAGGATGACGTTCACTGTCTCGTCCAGTGGCTTTGCAAACTGAAGTTCCACACGAATCTGTCCAGATTTTATAGGGTGGAAATGTCCCTCGTCGCTGCCTTGGTCTGGAGTGAAATCGAAAGCCCACAAAGCGTAGCCTCCTGCATAATCCTCGTACGTAATGCCGTGACTGGTGTTGGTTCCTAACTGTCCCGTGGCTTCGTACAGTGACAAGTACGACCTCAAGTAATTCTTCTTGTCAAAGTTAGGTTCGAAAGGTCGGGTACACAAGGTCTTGCCATCGCGACTGACTTCAATCTTGGACACGTCAAAGTGTTGAAAGTAGAAAGGATTTTTAGCGATAGCTCCGTTGAAGGCTGTATTCTCGACCATACCAACGATTAAACGTTTGGGTAACTGTCCTTGGAACAGATGATCTTCGATCATGGATCGCTGTCCCCTAGGAATGGTGAAGGTTTTCACTTCCACACGTCGGATCGGATACTTGGCGGTCGTTCTGCTCAACGTCTGACTGATGTCGTTTCCCACTTTAGGTAACACTTCCACACGACGTACGTAGAGTCTGGCTTCTTGGATTTTGGTTTTGTAATTATCGTCACTATCAGCTATTAAATGGAAAGCGGTACTGCTGCGATTCAGTCTCTGTCGGACATCCACCCCGTTCAGCAAATACTTTTCTTGCAACCACATGTCCAAATGCAAACGATCCATCAGTTCTAAACTGTGTCCGTCTTTGATTTTGTCTCTTCGTTCTACAAATCCCGCATTGTGGTCTTTGGTTGTATCAGTTTTGAATGTTTCAAATTCGCCTTCAGCGTCAGCTTCCCATACCACACAGGCATTGAGATGAGTGTTCTTGGCGTCTATTCCGTACGTCAAGAGATTTTCCAGGTACGCTCGATAAGGGTAAGTATCCATGCTGCTACTGACTAGTTTGTTATTCAAGTACAAATCCACTCCGCTAAACAAGGAATGCATGAAATTGTTGACGGGAGCTACTGGCTCAGTGTCTATAGCATTTCCATCCTTATCTTGAACTTTGACTTTCAAGTACAAGTAACTGCTATTCAGATCGATGTAATCTTCGGACTGTCCTTTGATTTCAAACTCGATGGGAGCGGAATCGGTCAATGAGGAGACGGGATGAAATTCCACCCATTGGGATTCTTGCATGGTCATCATGGTGGGTGGCATGGCAAACAGATCCAGTTCCGTCTTGGAACAGGCGCAAGACTCTCGGTGCATCATTTTTTTTTTTTGTTGTTGCTGTGTCTCAATAATCGAAAACGTCTAAGTCTCGAACGGTTCTTCTTTTCTTGGTCTTTCTCGTTTTAGACGTGTGAAGTCTGGTGAAAGGATGTTTTCTTCGTCGTCTCTTTCTGCCTTGTCCTTGCTGAATGCCTGACTCGGTAGCGTGCAGGGCATTTATAGGTGTTTCTCGGCGGCCCAAAAGGTCTTTGCCCGTTTGCAGCAAGACATTTTTGCCTGCCCTCATGAAGGCTTCTTTAGGGTTTTGTTTGTCGATGATGACATTTTGGAGAAATTCTTTGCCTTGCGTCAGTGCCGCATCTTTCAAGGCGTGCAATCCGCGTGCCACCATCGGTTTCAAGACTGGGGCCACTGAACGAAAGGCCGATTTTAACATATCTCCTAAACCGTGTCCTCGCTGCCGAGCAACCCCTCGATACACTGGATACATGACTTACGATTCGTGAGAAAACCGTTTTTGAAAATGGAGTTTCACCGTGACTTTTCCTTTGGTGAATGGAATATTTTGTCCCAAATCTCCTTTTATAGCAATGTTGACCGTGTCCAATTAGGACTTGCTGACAGGCAAATAGTGAGGATGTACAAATTCGCGGTGGATGTGGTAAGTGTTTCCACCTTCCTGGTCACTGGTCGTGGTACTATCCACTTTGAAAGGAATGACACGCAGTAACGGCACAGAGGTGTGTCCCACCACGTTGTACTCCACCACATCGGAGTACACGAACATCAAATTCAGTCATTGGTTCAGTTCTACAGGGAATCGAAAAAACTTGTAAAATTCCGTATTGCTGTTGATCTTCGGTTTAAAATTTGGAGCCATTTTTGTGTCTCCACCTAAAATATCAAACAAGTCACGATTAAAACTGATGGACAACGTTTGGGTGTCCTGAAATTTCATCAGTAAGCGACGAGCCACTTTATGGTATTCCAGGGTGACACTTTTTTGATTCTGTTCAGGGCTTTGCCAAAGGCTAACTCGAACCTGGAAGCAATGGTGTCCACCAAATGTTGGCCACTAAAATAAAACCCTGCCGGAATTTTCAAGGTGTAGATATTGAAGGGTGAATTGTTGGATGGTCTTGTGTCCCCTGAAAACCCGATTTCATTTATGGTTTCTTGCAATTGTTGGTTCAGGATTTCGACCTCAAAAGTGTTTTGCTTTTCAGTGATGTTTTGGATTTGTGTAGGGTGAATCATTTCTACCAAAGCCACTTCCCAATGGGCTTCGTGATCTAACTGGATGGCCTGAGGTAATTTGGCCGTGTAACAGCACAACATGTTGTTGGGAAACACCTCCATGGAACTGTCACTGGGTAAGGTTAAGTAAAATTGGTTTTGGTGACTCATAATTCCAGAGTTCTGTGGCTGTCCGAGGGGTTACTGGACGTCAGAGGCGTGTCTCCGCCCAAAATGGGGTTGTTGTTGTTATTGGAGTGGTGACTGGCACTAGCACTGGACACTAGGTTCCCGTAGTTCCCGTTGGAAGAGAATTTCAGGGAGAGATTGGGAAGCAGGCAACCGATGCAACTGCTCAATAAAATGGTCCACAATTGTTTGTCTCCTTGTTGCAAACTCAAATTGGCAATGGCTGCTCCGATGACACAATACACCACGAAGATTTGGCAGAAAAAGACGATTTGCGTTTTAGGCACACGTTCTCCACACCACACGCACAAGGGTTGTTTTTGTAAATCTTGCACAGAAGAACAGGGTGAAGGAGGAGTAGTCGACGTAGCTGCGTCTGTGTGAAAGGGCATGATGGTCACTTCTTTTTATAGTTGATGACTTGCGAAGCGTCGATCCAAGAATCAAAAC
Organism: Sinohyriopsis cumingii; assembly: GCA_028554795.2. Classification (NCBI taxonomy): domain Eukaryota; kingdom Metazoa; phylum Mollusca; class Bivalvia; order Unionida; family Unionidae; genus Sinohyriopsis; species Sinohyriopsis cumingii. The sequence goes on from CM068824.1 coordinate 151,686,360, forward strand.
TGGGTGGATATCCTTTCCAACGTACTTTGACTTCTTTGACAAGTCGTTTGCCCACTTTACGGGTTCTGCGTTCGAGAATGCTTTCGATGTCGTACACGTCGTCTTCTTTTTTGGTGACACGTTGTAACTCGGGCAAATAAAACGTTCCTTTGAGCACTTCTCCGTTCATGTCTTCCAATTTATAGACGGCAGGATGACGACCATGCACTCGTCCAGTGACACGAACCAATTCGGTAGTCCAGTTAGGTAAGTAACCTTTGTCGAAAGTGCGTTTGGTTTTGCCAATGCGCACCCAATCTCCTACGGCCAACTCTCCACTTTTCTTGGGGACAGCCCTCGTCGGGGACGTACCAAACAGGCGCTCAATCACCAACACTTCGTTCTCGGGAGTCACTTCTTGCGGGGCACGTCCAATGCTTCGATGGTAAGATTGGTTGTACATTTGCACCATTTGCGGTAAGATGTCGATGTACTTCAGAGTGTGGTGATGCGTAAAATATTTCCACATACGTTCTTTCAAAGTGCGTTGAAAACGTTCCACGATGCTGGCTTTGGTTTTGGGATACTCGGTGGTAAAAAAATGAATGTCACGTTTCTTTAATTCTTTTTGGAAAGCTTGGTTCAGAAATTCGGTGCCTTTGTCCGTTTGCCATCGAAGAGGGTGACGACCGCTTTGTTTCAACACCCGTTGCAGGGCTCGCACTAACTCGCTGCTCGATTTGGAAGTCAAGGGCACAACCCAGGCAAATTTGGAAAAGACGTCGGTGACACAAAACAAATATTTGTAGCCACGATTGTAGCTGGCCAAATGAGAGACATCGGCTAAATCGGCTTGCCATTGATGATCGATGCCTTCCACTCGGGTGCGACTTCTGGCAAACTTGCGTCGAATGGGTTTGTGTAAAGTGTAGGTAGCTTGTTCTTGTAACCATCGTTGCACTTGAGGTAAACGGAGACTTTTCAGTCGAGTTTTGGCAGCACGATACAATTTTTGAACTCCTGCGTAACCTGCAGGATGCGAGGGATCGTAGTAAATGCTGGCTAAGACTTTTTCCATTTTTTATTTTTTTGTGTTTGTTTGTGTGTTAATAAGGCACCCACTCTTGGAGAATGCTACTCTTTTTCTCTTGGGGTATTTTCTTGGATTGCAATGCTTTGCGTGTGCGACCGGCAATAGGTGTTGAAGAGGAGGATGTCTGAGCGGGGGATATCGGTTCTTGTTTCACTTCTGTCTTCACTTTCTTTTTCTCTTGTGATGAAGAAGGGGTGGCCATCATCTTTTTAATCCATCCAATTCTGGAGGTAGGTGGTGTTGTTAACTTGCGTACTTTTTCTGGTGGAGTTTGAAACCCTTCTTCTTCTTCTTCTCCTTTTTCTGTCTTGGTAACTGGTAGTGATGGTACTGGTACTGGTGATGGTGCTGGACTTTTCAACAAGGTCTTAAAATCTTTCAAAGTGGGTAGAGCTGTTTCGTCTAAAGCTTTCTGGTGAAAGAGTTGCAGTCGTTGCAAGAGTTGACCGTACTTTTGCGATTTTTCTGTTTCGGACAAATCTTGGCGATCCATCAAGGACTGCAATTCGTGTTGTAACTGGGACATTTCGCTCAAATGGGGATTGGGAGGTAAATGCGGGGTGCGTTGTTCTTGTCACCGATGGTATTCCATCCATCGTTTGTAAGGCACTAAAGCTAGTTTTCGTCCTTCCATGGGGTTGTCAGGGGTCGATTCTGAGATCTTGGGACTTCCGAGGGCCTTTTTATCTTGCTAACCACCAGTCCTCCCAACATGGTTCCCAAGACTCCTTTCAGTATGGGACCTAACAAGAGGGGTAAAATTCCTCCACGTTGGACCAACATCTTCTTTTTTTGACGAATGGGAATTTTCGTTTGAACCATTTGGCGAAGAACGTGACGATGTTTGCCTAAGCTTTGTTCCTGGTGTTTGGAATGAGTTTTTTTCGTAGAGGTGGAGAAGCTTTGGACAGGACAGATAACATGTCCCCATGTTTGACTAAACGTGGTGGTAGTCCTTTCCTTTTCTTTCCTTGGGGTTTTCTGGAGGGTGACATCTTTGAGTCTTCAGGAGCACCAAAAACACTGATACCCCGACTTGGTCACAGGCCTTTTTTATACTGGAACGCGTCGCCACTGATTGTCTTTACGTCGTATCAACTTGAGGACAGGCATGACACGTCGTGCAGGGGTACGTAACGGACTAAATCGAGCCAGTTCTTGCTTGGACAAATCCAGTAAACTTTGTAACATGCCCGATCTTTCTTGGACTTTGATTTTGGGAGAAGGTACTTTGTGAGCAGCAGCCACTGCCACTAAATTGGAGGGTCCTGCCACTGGGGAAGTTCTTTTTGGGGTCATCAACGGAGAAGTTCTTGGTGTAATCAACGTCTCCAAGTACTCTTCAGTTCTTGGTGTCATCAACGGAGAAGTGGATGAACGTGAGGATGCCGAAGACGCAGTCACTGGTTTGCGAGTGTAAAGTTGCGTCCTGGCCGAAGTGCCTCTCTTGCGACTAGTTTTCTTCTGTGGACTTTTCTTTTTCTGGGGACTTTTTCTCTGTTTCTTTTTCTGGGGGCTTCTTTTCTTTTTCCGGGGTGGTGTCTGGTAAGAGGAGGGTCCCGCCACTGGAGAAGTTCTTCTTGGGGACCTGGTCTTTTTCTTTTTCTTCTTGGGGCTTCGTTGGACTTTTTTCTTGGGTATAACTTTGGGGGCATTAGGATCCCATCTTAAGAGAGAACGAATGATGACCCCTCCTAGAGTACCGCTCCCTCCAGGTTTCAAAATGATTTGTTTTTTGGTTTGAGTGTCGATGCGGGGATCGGCCAGTTGGACCAAAGCGACTTTGTTTCGATCGAAAAAGCGTTTGGTTTGATGAGGAATCTGAATGATTCCTTGGAGTATTTGACGTGCCGTCACCGTGAACCATCGTAAGACTTCTTTGAGACCAGCTTCTAAGACACGAGCTCGTATTTGTGGATTTTTTTCTCGACTGATGCCATACAAGGCACGAATCAATTTGACGGGAAGATGCGACTGAAGGGACGTCATGTTGACGTTGTGTGAGACAGACGAAAAAGGGTCTGAGGTTTTTATAGATTTTTTTATGTGGAGTGAAATGAAGTCGAGGACGGAGACGTGTACAGGACAGGCCCTCCGTCTTGGCACCAGTGGTGAAACAAGTGGGTACGAAATCGCAAATCCTCGGGGGTTGTAGGTTTCAAATCGACGAGTAAATAGGCGTGTGGAGTTTGAGTGGCATCGTCGTACGCCTGAGTCAGCCAAGCCGTTCCTAACTGTTTGGCTAAGACTTGCACTTGCGATTTATCTCGAGGGCTTTTAAACAAGACCACGTAATGCGCATTGAGACTGATGGTGCGATGGGCTTTACTTTGTTGAAACAAATTTTGGGTGATGTAAACGACACTGGCATTACGGTGATGCCCTTTGCGCGTGAACCACAGTTTAATTTCTTCTTCGTCTTCTCCTAACATGTCGTCGAAAATGACCAAATGGGTTTGACGGGAGTCAGAGACGATGCCGTCGTCTTCTTTAGGGATGCCTTCCACAAACACGATGGAATCGCCTTGACTTTCTCGCAAGAGGCTGTACGCTGATTGCCACTCTTTGTAACACCACACGATGCGCTGAGGTGGCCGATCGATCAAATGATGTTTATGTTCGATCAAACGTTTGACGAATTCGGTTTTGCCTGAACCGCTAGGTCCAGCAATGAGCATGTTAAAGGGATGGCGAAGATACAAAGCCTCCCAACTGGCACGATCTAAGTGTTCGTCGATGACTTTGACAGTAGAGGAAGAGGGAGCAGAGTCAGCAGAGGTAGCCATAGTGTGAGAAATGTCACTTTTGACACGAAAACAAACAAGACAAGAGTTTATATACTTTTTTCAGAACACGTTTATTGAATGTTTCAAACATGAATACGAAAGACAAAAATACATAAAAACCAAAGGCTTAAGTACAAGGATAAAAGGCACATGATAACCATTAACGTGGAATAAACACAAGTGTCTGTACAACATGTTTTGGGTAATGTTCTGACCAGTTCTATAGTAGGGGTAAGGTCACACAAGTGTCCTCCCGAAAGGGTCTTTCAGGCCTGTCCACGACAGTCCTGTCCTGGGTGACGGGTTCTTCTGGCACCGTCACTAACACGGCTTGAAAAGTAACTTTTTTCCTTGAACAACTCTAGTGTATACTGGGCCACTTCTTGGGTCCAAGCCTCAAAATCCCATTCTTTCCAGGCACGGACATCTGTCCAGTGGGGATGTAAGTCACAAGCTACACACACATCGTCATACACGTCTTGGGTAGCTAAAAATTGACGAATCTTTTTTTCCTGTTGAGGTCGAGAAGTATCCAGATGAAACCGCAAGGCTTTGAGCAAAAGGAGTCTTTCGTGACCATTTAAGGCCATTGAGGTGGTAAGTACTGATCGTAAAGAGTCCACAAAGAATCGGCTGGTAAACGAAATCCCAGAAAACAAGTCACTAAGACACACACCACTTGTCGACCCAAATTGAATGGATACAGTTCTTGTAATAATCGATGGTAATGATCCACGGTTTGAATATGGTCATTGAGTTCCTTCCACGGAATCTGTTCAATGATATGTGACATAAGCCGTGGCATGGCAGCCTGATTTTATAGTCTCTTTGTTTCGGAAGCAATACAGCTCTCGGTAAATCCTTTCTCTCAACTCCTCAGGCAAGCCCAAAATGTTCTCTTGTAAAGTATCCATAAGTATAGACACTGTTTTTGGAATCCTTGGGTGGTGGCCAATAGCCTCGTTTACCTTTGTGCCTAAAGTAATATCCACTCATAATCAGTCTTCTTGTACTTTGGAACAGAGCACAATTTAAAAACGGTTCAATAACTTTGCGTTTGCGTTTCACTTGTATTTTAATCAGTTCTCGGTAAATGCGTTCTCTCAACTCCACAGGCAAAGCACGAATGTTCTCTAGCAAAGTATCCATGAATAGGTCATACTAAATCCTCTTTGGTCTGACACAAGAAATGTACTCTTTGCACAAACATGGTTTTACTTCAGTATCGAATTTAAATCGTTTAGTCACTAATTTACACATTACAATTCGTTCAGAAGTTTCCTCTTTCACTAAGTTGACATTGTGTTCAAGATGTTGGTAATTCGTTAACTCTTCCTCTGGAATTCGATGCAGTAAGTTTACAATGATGTAGTAGATAGAATCGTCCATAACAAACCAATCCTTTTTAAAACTAGGGGATCGTTGATCAATGTCTGTCCAATGGAACACATTCAATCGAATCAGTCCTTGTATAGCCTTCAATTACCAGTGGTTCAAACACCGGTGACGTAACGGATGCAATTGTTCTTTACGTTTCACTTGTATTTTCACCAGCTCTCGGTAAATGCGTTCTCTCAACTCCACAGGCAAAGCACGAATGTTCTCTTGTAAAGTATCCATAAACAGATTATGGTAAGTTACTTCAATGTATCGGTCCCACTAAGGGTAAGTAATGACAATTCGGTGACCATCGAGCATGTTCTACGTAGGCCGAATCTTGCGGTTCCCAGTAATGAAGTGACACACCGCAACTGAAGCACCTGACTTTATCTCCTTCGCCCAAGTAGAAAAATCCGGCTCTGGCTAATTCTTCGGGGGTCGGGCCTCCAAGATACTTAGGCCATTTTCCTTTGAACGATTGAAGACGATTTTCAAAGTCGCAGTATTCCGACAAACGCACAGGAAACGAATATTCGTCTTTCACGGGTTCGTTTCGATGAGGGTTGGGTGACATGAACAGGAGTTTGCTCAGGGCTGGATGACATCCGTAGGGGGGGTAGACGTGAAGGTGAACATTCCTCTTTAAAACGAAACCCAGTAAAATGTCCAAGAGGACGAGCGGCATCGCTTTCGCATCCCTCAGGTTTGACACGCACAGCATCACTTTCCATGATAGGGGTAGTGAGAACAAAGTTCCCATGATGCTTTACAGCATCGCTAAGGTCACAACGTACAGCATCGTACCCATCGCAAGGCTCACAATCGCATTCCACTTCCGAAGCCTCACACTTGAATTGTGCCTTTCTAAACAACTTGTTCTGTGTTTCTCTGAAAGTATTCATCTTGTTCGCTCGGTCTTGGTAGTCACAATGAACTATCGATCTTGACCATAGCCCCCTTTTTATACTAGTCGCAATGCAGCCTCCAGCTTGTACATCTTTCCTTTTTTATGTTTTTTATGTCTTGTTCTGGAAGGTACCGTCTCTAAGGTACCGTCAACATTGTACCGTAGTGTGATGGGCGGAAAGGCCATAGAAAGGTAAAGGCAGTGCGGAGACCATCGAGTATGTTCCAGAATAGCTGAATCTTTATAGATACATAGATCCATTCGTAACTTCAGTCCGCAAGCGAAACACTGTACCTCGTATCCCAATCCTGACTCAGGTCCCAAGTAGACAAATCCTGTTCTAGCTAAAACATGCGAAGAAGGTAATCCTTCCCTATCCGTAGGCCATTTCTGATACGTGTCCAATCGACGGGCACAATCACAATAGTCAGGTAAGAAGACTGGAAAATGGTAGGGTTTGAACTTGGAGTTCTCATCGGGTTTCTCACTCGATTCTTGCTGTGGCGAAGTCATCCTTCTAGCAGGTGACTATCCTCTTACAACCAATGTTTTATACCAACGTGTCCTTACGGTAAGGTGAAATGATTGGGAAGTCGCACTCGCTTCTGGTACACGATTTGATAGACTTTTTCCAAGGGCCGACTGACGATGTGATGAGTGGGTAAACGTACAATCTTGTTCGGTTGATAGGTGGTCGCTTTAAAGTTTCCATCCTCTCCGGATTGCAAGGCTTCTTTCAATACCCCAAAGTTGCCCACACGACTGGTACGATAATTCAGAGTCAGTCCTTTCACTTTGCACGTCGTGTGCACTTCTCCTTGTTTGTCCCGGTATTCGTAGCCGTAATTTTTGGGACCGCCACTGACGAAACTTAGAATCTTGTCGTCGGGATGCTCGTCTGTCCAGGCTCCTAAACAGTCTCCTTCGATGTCAGGGTGCTGTTGACTCGGGTGATGGATGTAAATGCAACTGTCCGTGTCAAAGTACAGGACGCGTTCCCCTAACAGTTCTAAAGCTTCGTACAATTTTAAACGAGCATGAGCTGTCACGTAAGCCGCAGTGATGACATTTCCAAAAGGGTCGTCTTGTACAAAGTCCAGATCTTCTTCGTAATTGACCAAGATCAAATCCTCGCGAACGACGTCCACGTGTTTCATGTACTTGGTTTTGTCGTGAATCATTTGGAAGTAGCGGGAAGGTTCTGTCAAATATTCCGTCTTGGGTAAACACGGTCGTTGTGCCATTTTACCCCACAAGCAATTTAACATCACTTTGGCAAACGATCGCCTGCCTTCGTTTTTCTCGATGTGGTCTAAAGGGATGCCTTCTTGTTCATAGTATTTCTCTTTGAATTGTATTTGGTCTTCGGGAGTGTGACACCAGGAAGGATAGCCGCTGGCTTCTTGCTTCAGTTTCAAAAAGGCATCCACGTAGTCAGCGAAAATGCCTTTCTGACTGGGATCACCCTTGTGGTATTGTTGTGTCTTGGGAAAGTGGCAAATTTCGTACACTTCTAACAGTTGGTATCCCATGTCCAGAGCTTTGAACAATTCCACGCTGACCCACGTCCCCGTCAAGGCCCGTTCTTCCTGGGTGTGCTGGCAAGGTTGGTCTTGGTTGCACGTTTTGGCACAAGTACGGCACAATGGAAACATCAGTTTGCCTTGACAATGGTGAGGTAAGACGGGATGGTATAGGTTCGTGGGAGGCAAAACTTTACACTTGATAAAGCCTTCGTATTGTCGAATGTTTATCAGGTCGATGTGTTCCGTGAACAATTGCGGATGCCGTACAGGAAAGCGACAATATTTGCACACGTAGGGATACAGCGAACACACGTCCAAGTATTTGATTTCTTCTCCTTTCTCTTCGTCGGCTTGGTACAGCAAACAGGTGGCATTGGTCCTTCCTCCGTACAAACTATCCCTCAGGTTCAGTGGGTCCATGAACTGGTAACTTTCCACGAGGCGTTTAAACTCGGGATCGGTTTTCATACGGTGATCGTACTCGTGTTCCCACATTTCCACCACTTGGCATCCTTCCTGTTCTAACTCTAGGCGTCGCTGACAAGTGTCCTGGTACAAGTCTTCCATGGTTCGTTGCAAAAACTGATTTTTAGTGCCACGGTCAGGGTAACAGACGGGACATCCGTGAAATAAGCAACCGTTAAACTCGTACACGATCTTTGGGTTTTCTAAGTCCCAGCCATCTACCGAATACGTTCCGATGGTCTTTTCACCCCCTCCGTTGCGGGCATGCTGAATCCACTTGTCTTCCTTGTCGCACAAGTAATGTAACCAGCGTAGGGCTTTGACCGAGTATTGACGTTTGACATAGTGGGTCGTTTGAGGGCTGATGACAGCCACGGTGTTTTCAGGCATGAATCGTTGTCGATACACTAAGGAACACGCTTTGGCAATGGTGCAAGCTTCTTTCAAAGGATCGACCCCTCTGTGTTCCATGAACAGTTCTCGAAATTTTCCACAGCAACGCCGTAAAATGTCCACGTTGGAACGACAATACTTTAGCATTTCTTCCTGAAAGTCGAAAGGGTCGGAGGCGTGAGCCTGGTACCAAGCGTAGAAAGCTTCTCGTTGTTCGGTACGCATGTTGTCGGGGTCGTAATAGTGAGCCTCAGGTAAATGGGGTAGAACGGCGTGTTGATTGGCTTCCGTATTGAAAAAGTGTGGAAAGTACCCTGTAGCCATTTCTGTCATTCCAAACGTTTTAGGCATTCGGCTCAAAGGCATGGCCAAATAGCTCATCGAATCTTTAAACTGTACTTGTCCCACTTGCATCAAAATGATTATGGCTCCGTTCAAAGTCACTTTAGGACGCTCGGTGCCTTGTTCCGTATAGTATCTCAAAAGAAACTGTCCATCGTATCCGGAGAAATTGTGAGCCATCACCGTGGCATGACGATGACAATCTCCGTAACGTTCGATGTCCTCTTGGCTCCACGTCTTGTCGATGGGGTCTAAAACCCATTGGGCAAAATCGGCTAACGTGTTGGGTCCCCGAAAGATTTTTTCACGTCCTCCGGGAATCTTGCTGCAGTGAGGGCAATGACTGAAGATAGGTTCTTGAATGCACTTCTCGCACGCTCGATGAGCCACGCAGAAATTAGGAATGTGAATGCCAGTCTCTTGCATGCATTCGAAATCGAAAAAGATGAAATTGCCTTTCTTCTTGTGACCGTCCTCTTTCTCTGGTGGGGGTTGGTATTTTTGCACGTAGCATTGGTGTTCCAAATCCACGATGTGGTGACAAATGTGACATTTTTTCTTTCCTCGACATACGTGTGCCTTGGCATTATTGGTAAGTATGCCTTGTCCACACGTAGGGCACAATCTCAGCAGTTGACAAGCACATTTCTTCTGCGTCTTCAAACGTTGTTGGTAACAGGTAGGGCTGACAAACGTGCGCAGACAAGTTGAACAAGGCACTGGTTCTTCGCTCAGACAGGGTGGAGAGGCCAAACATCCTGAGCATTTCCATCCACAATGCTTGTGTTGCTCTCGATTATTAAAACCATAATCACATTTCTCACAATAATAAATATATCCCAGGAATGCAGTGATACTGGTAATGGTATCGAAATGGTCATCGTGATAATAGACATGAATGTATTTTCCGTCCTTAAAATCTTGGCCTCGAAACAACAGAGACCCACGCATTTCTTGAGGGTGCACTTTCAAGGTGTATCGTGGAGCTAGGGCATCTTGCAATTTTTGCATCTCAGGAATGCCACAGGGTATGTCTTTGGACAGTCCGGCTTGTTGTAACAGGAGTTCTGCTTCGTTTCGTTGTTTGGCTCGGTTCGATTTTCGAATGTTCTCCCAGGTTCTTTTCCATTCTACCGTGTCGTTCTTGTTGGCATAGGTTCGTCCCACCACGATGGCACGGGCTAAACACATCTGGTCTTGAGGGTTGTTAATTCGGACGAGACTTGTTTTGGTGTTGCGAAGGTTGTCCACCAATAACATCTTTTTGCGTCCAGTCCCTTGAGGAGGAGAGACGTGGGTCATGTCCAGTGTGGCTTTTCCATCGGTGATGTCAAACTGGTCATTAGATTGTTGTACGTGTTGAATCTTGTCCATGACTTTGGAAGCGGTCAATTCTGCAGGGGTGCTAAACTCGATCCAAACAGGGGATTTCAAACCGTCGTGTTGTATGGAAAGTCTCAAGCGATCGTCTTCTTTGGGTTGACATTGTCGCTTGAGTATGGTGAGCAAAGAATCCCACACCCCAGTGATAAACACTTCTGCTTTCTCTAACGGCACTTCAGCCTTGAAATCTCTAAACTTCACTGTGTATTTGTAAGCCGTGGTTCTAAATTTTCTAGAGGAGCGCTTTTCCGTCTCTCGAATAGAATAGTATTTTTCAGGGTTGACTAAGGGTGGTGAACTTGGTTTAGAGGGTTCGGATTCTGGTTCACTCATGTCCTCTTCAAAATCACTGGCATGAATTTGTGCCAAGATTTCAGCCCTGGTACGAGGCGATAGATCACGTTTCTGCCTCTTACTTTCTTCTTCTTTCTTCTCAAATGAATAGCATCGTTTCATCTTGAGTGTAAAACGTCAAATGACTCAAGTTTAAACACCATAGACTAATTTATAGTCATGGCAGACCAGCGTATATAAAAGGGTGTGTGTCTTGTCCTTTCACTATTCATTTCACTCTCAAGCCGAGCACAACGATGGAAGAGACTAGCCAAATCGAACGTTTCGTCAGAGCTTTGCGAGGGGTCATTAGAAAATTCTCTTCAGACCAACCCACGGACTATTCTCCTTCCTTTCGAGATAAAAGTCAAGATGGTTGCTATATCTGTCAGAAGAAAGGGCATTGGTCTACAGAGTGTCCAGACCGTCAAAAAAGAAAAAAAAAACAGGGGCTAAAAAAGACAAAAGTAAAGATACCTGTTATTATTGTCAAGAAAAAGGACATTGGTCTCCAGATTGCCCAAAAAAGAAACAAGAGGAGTCAGAAGAAAAGAGGAATTCTTCAGAAGAAGAGAGGGATTCTTCAGAGGAAGAGAGGGATTCTTCAGAGGAAGGAGAGGAAGAAAGAAGACAATTCTACTTACAAGAGGCAAAGAAACAGGAGAAGAAAAGAAGAAGGGAAGAAAATGAGGAGAAAGAAGAGGAAAAGACGGTGAAGAAATTCAAAAAAACAGAGAGACTAAACAAGCAGAAAGAAGAAGTCAATGAACTTTATATTAAAGTGTTATGTTGTGAATTGTGAATTGGATTGTAAGAATGGATAAAAGAATAAATTAATTATATAAGGTAAGTGTCTTTGAGTTTTGATTTTAAAATAAGAACGTACACTCACGCACTCATACAAAGACACGTACTAAAGGGGGTAAAATGGGTTGTTTTTTTTTTGAGTTATTGGCAAATTGAAAGGCTATCTCTTTTCGAGAAATGTGGGTGGCCCTGAAAAGGGCCTTTTTTGGTGTAGGGGTGAGTTTAAGCAATCAACTTTAACTGCCTTAAGCCTTTGCCACGGCCAAGGCCTACTTCTGGACTGCGTAATGTTGATGATGATTGGGTTGAAATCACTAAGGGTGGTACGGTAGGCTTAGTCACAGGGTTAACGTGTTTAGCTCGGGAAGGTCGTATTCTCTTCGGTCGTAATAAAGAAGTCTGATACATTTGTTTCAGACTTCTTAACTCCGCTAAAATGTCCAACAGTACCGTGACCGTTTGATTTTCACCCTCTTGTTTCTTTGCTGCTACTTCTTCTTGCTGTTGTTGCTGTTGTTTGTTTCTTACCTCTTCTTCTTGCTGCTGTAGGAGAAAAGCTTGTTCCGCTTCCTTTCGTCGTTGTATAAATTTCTCCAATTCTTCTTTCTGTCTCTGTCTAAAATTCTCCACTTGCGATAATGAAGAAGGTAACGAAGGTTCCGGAACAAATTCTTGCGAGGTAAGAAAATCCACAAAATCCCAATTTACCTCTTCTGAAAGTAAGTCCGGGTTCCCTTGGGCAGTCTCCCCTGCTGGTGCACCCCAATGAATCGTTTTCTGAGTTTCCGTCATGTTGAATCACTGTCGCATAGATTGACTGTACACAAGTGCTAGCGAATTTATATAGACCACGTGACGTCACAGACTGCTCTCTTCGGATTGGATGCGGGCTGACTGAATTTTGTAGCGCGTGTTCGGATTGGTGAATGAACTCAATCCGTTTCAATCCTTCCTCTACCTATAAATAAGCGCAGTTCACTGCATTGATTCACCTGTTCTCGTCGCTTCAAGATATAGACCACAGTCGAATCATCCACCCTTGTGTCTTCAATGATGTTTAGGACGGACATGCTCATGTATGTCCGGTCCAAGTGGACCGTTGTCGACAAGTCAGATACCAGTCTGTGGATACGAAGAGTGTACGTAGAAAGACAAGGTTGCCTCAAGAAGACACTGATTTATGGCCCTCGAGTAAGACGCAGCTTGAGGACAAGAAGATGCCGCAGGTGCCCTTTATGTTAATGGATACATTAACATAAACCCAAAGGCCCTTTTCAGGGCCACCTATATTTCTCAAAAAGAGAATGACTTTCAATTGCCTAGCACATTTTTTTTAATTTAAAAAAAAAAAATCCCATGTTAAATTCCGCTTGTCCCTAAAGTAGTTTTTTTTTCTTCCATGTTAAATTCCCCTTGTTCCTAGACAAGCCCAAACTCTATTCCCATGTTAAATTCCCATTGTCCCTAGACAAGCCCAAACTCTATTCCCCATGTTAAATTCCCATTGTCCCTAGACAGACCCAAACTCTATTCCCCATGTTAAATTCCCATTGTCCCTAGACAGACCCAAACCCTATTCCCCATGTTAAATTCCCATTGTCCCTAGAGTGACCCACGATTTTTCTCCATGTTAAATTTACATAGTCCCCAGAGTGACCCAGGGGTGTCTGTAATGGTAATTCCCATTGTCCCTAGGGTGACCCACTTCACTGCTAATAACTATTAAGCTTTACTTCAGCTTCCGGGAACTATAACAAAGTTAATTTCACAAACGTATATATACGGGCAAATATGAAAGTCAATTAGGATTACCGAAATATATGGAGAAAGGAGAATCGTGTTCAGAAGCTGTTGTTGCCCGCACTACTTACCATCTCTTAAGACAACCCAGAGATGACTCGTAATAAGACGAATTTATCATGTACCAATAACTGTACAAATGCTTCAGATTTAAGAGTTGCTAAAGGGCAATAGCTTCCTATCTCCACGCTTTCAGTGACGTACAGGGCGCTAACAATAAAGAAACTCATGTAGCCACAATCGTCAAGATTTCCTTGATTGAAATGGCTTTCGTTTGTTCTTCCTGGTGGTATGAAAAAACTGGAGAAGTTACAGGTGCTGTCTTTGAATGATTCTCAAAGAGAGATAATGTTTATCCTACTGTACATGTTGATTACGAATAATTAATGTATGTGAGGGTTGTGTTTGGTAATTTTTCCTGAAGACAATTTAGACTGCACAGAGAGAGAGAGAGAGAGAGAGAGAGAGAGAGAGAGAGAGAGAGAGAGAGAAACAGAGAGAGAGAGAGAGAGAGAGAGAGAGAGAGAGAGAGTCATAACAATATTGAAATAAATTATTTTGATTTGAAATTAATTTGGATTTAAAAGCTTCTACCTTTTCGGTTCTAGCAACTTGAGAATACGCAATCTCATGGCTTGTACCACGAAGAGGCAATCATACATTTATAGCTGGTCTTCAGTAAATGAAACTAAGTTAATTTATTTGAATGTAAATAAAACAAAATGGACGCTGAATGTCAACAGTAACGGCACACTACTACTACTACTACTACTAATACTAGTACTAATGATAATAATAATTAATAATAATAATAATAAGTAGTAGTAGTAGTAGTAGTAATAATAATAATAATGCTTTTTGTCGTCATTATCATCACCATTCTTATCATCTATGGAGGGCCCCGAGTGGCCTAGTTAGAAAGCCTGCCAGTAGCTTCTCGTGGGTCGGTGGTTCTTCCCGGGGTTTTCCAGGGTTCTTCCTCCACATATTAAACTGGCCGACAAGTATAGCCTGTCTTGTTCTGAAAAATGGCGTTAAACCCTACAACAACAACTTATCATCTATGAAATGTACAACAGCTTTACCCTACTGATAAGGAGAAATCTTGCAAGAAACACCAATGAACTGGACTTTGAGTTTGTATTATTTTATGGCCCTGTATCATCCAATTAAAAACAATGTACTGTAATTAGCCACTCATAAATAATTTATCTTTCAACTTTAGCAATATTCCTTACTTTTAATGTTTAAGAAATCTGTCGAAGAATTTCGACCTTGCATGACATTGGAGATGAGAACATGTACCACAAGCTGATTAATTTTCAACTTTTCAAATATTGTTCCAAATAATTGTTAGCGACGTAAGTGTTTAAATAATTTATTTCGAAATAATAAATAAATATGTCCATAAGACGCACTTGTCTGTTAAATTTACCTTCAAAATGTCGTGAACTATTTCTGCTCCCTCCGTAGCTGACTTGCCTTCAAGTAATATGACTCCATAAAACAAAATTAATATTGTTTTTCAGTGACGTAGGTTTGCACACCATCAATAAATATAAACAAGACAAATGTGACAAAAGCCACATACCACATTTCGGCATCGGTTATTCTTGCAACTGTATCAATTTCGTACATTCTTTATCTCGCAGGGAGGTGAGTTGTGCAATGGTGAGGGACGTGGGTGCTGAAAGAAAGAAAGAAAGAAAGAAAGAAAGGTAGGTAGACTGGTATTGAGTATATTTCGAGTATCGTCAGGTCATAGGTGGGTATTCAATACAGTTAGACATTTTATCCCCATTTTTATTTGTAGGTATTTTTGTAATAAGTACCTTTCGTTCTTATTACACAATTTTACTTAAATAGTGTTGACACTCAAGACACAAAGAGTCATACAGTCCTGTTTTGGTATTGTACTATGCATTTTAGACGCGATTGATGTGTATTATCAGTTAAAAAAATCATATTTATCAATTAGAGACAGGTTTGTTTTTATCCTTTACAAAATATCATACTTTACTGTCTTTTTTCAATAACAACGTAGTTCATTGTATTGTTTACAATATAGGCCGTACATGGATTTTAATCTTTTTCATGTTACCGGTTTTGAACTTACTTAAAACAGTTTTGAATTACGAGAAATATAAAGATATTAGATTTTAATAAATATGTATTTGACATCGATAAGATCTTTATCAAAAGGTAAACATTACAGTCCTCTTAAATATCAAAGACCTCGTACTTCCCTCATTTATCTGTGATATCGCATAATTGACATTTGCTTTCAAATGAAATTACGGACACGGAAAAAGGGCACAGATGCTTGATGCACCATCTAACTTTTTGAATAGTTATCTACGATCCATTTCTTTTTTAATATTATTACATCGATTCAACACAATAGAAAATCCTGAATGATCCGAGTGAATAGGGAAATTCTAATTTCATCAAAGTATATAATTTTACATGTGACATTTGAAATAGAGATGGAAGCAGTTATTTGAAATTTCAGTCAAGTTTTTATGCTGAAATATGCTTAATTATTTTCTTTAATAGAGATTAGCAGAGTAGATACGGAAACAAAATCATTTAATTGGAGAGGAATTTGGATGTTGTACCACCTGTTTCCAACTATTTTGTCTTGTATAATAAAGTTTTGGCAACAAAATATATTTTGAATAGCCTAAAACGATTTGATGTGTGTATTATTTTCACATTCCTTCTAAAATAATACAAATTATCCGACTGGACAATAGGTCAACAGAATGTATTTAAAAATAGTGTCGATGAATGATTTTAAAATAGCTGAGTTTAACGACAAGTTATTAAACAATACTGCCATGAAGAGATTATTTGCAACGAAATTAAGTGATTCATTCGAACGTAAGGATGCATACATGCTATCATAGGTATGTTGTACAAAAAAAAATGCAAATATTGGTCAGATTCTCGGACTGGAAAATTAACATGGAAATGTTTGCCTGTAGGTTTTCATTGTTACAATGAATGTGCCAATTATGTGGCCAAAGACTCTCTTTCTCATGTATGTTTCGTAATGTTTGAAGACTCGATCATAACTTTGAAAGAGAGACCAAATTTAGGATGTATATCCTTGCGTTGAACAGTCATAGAAGAGTTATCTATGCGTTGAGAAGTTCCAAAAGTATGGGACAGAGGAAACGGTTACAACGTACATGTGATAAATTGTAAAATGTATATAATTTTAAAGTAAGAGGTTCTAAATTATACAAAATTGCTGACCCCTCCGGTGTCCTAGTGGTTATAGCGTCAGCCTCATATGCGGGAGTTCGCAGGTTCGAATCCCGGCCGAGTCATACCAAAGACTTATACAAATGGTAATAACAGCTGCATCTCTGGTCGGCTTTGTGTCAAGATAATGTTACTGGGTGGGACATTATGTTACATGTCTCCGGCATTATACCCCAGTGCAGGACATCACTATATACTGCCACACTGCAGACATCGGAGCGATATGCTTGGAAAATTGTTAAAGCTACATTAAAAATCCAAATCACACACACACACACACACACACACACACACACACGAAATTGCTGAATACATAATACTGTCTTTTCAAGGGTTAAGTTGGCAACGCTTCAAAGAAACACTATGTTGATATGGCGTCAGTAAGAACAATTATGAGAATGCAGTCATGTTAAGAATTTAGTTTATATTTTGCAATGTTTACAAGTGGTGATTCTAATATGACAGCAAGACTTTAAGAGAGATTTTGAAATTAAAATGGTTATAAAACCGGTTGACTATAGGTGTACAGGTGTTAGGCCAGGCCTAGTTCTTAAATTATTAGACATATAATATAATGGCAATCAGGTACCTATATATATATATATATATATATATATATATATATATATATATATATATATATATATATATATATATATATATATATATATATATATATATATATATATATATATATATATATATATATATATATATATATATATATATATATATATATATATATATATATATATATATATATATATATATATATATATATATATATATATATATATATATATATATATATATATATATATATATATATATATATATATATATATATATATATATATATATATATATGTATGTATGTGTGTGTGACTGTGTTATATATATATATATATATATATATATATATATATATATATATATATATATATATATATATAACATGTTAATTTTTTACATCATCATTAATAAAAACAAAAGACTAATGCCATTTCTAATTGTATTTTGTTCTTCTCAAAAACTTGCTGAACAGCATCACTTACGTATGATGATTCAAGATAGTAATCGTATCATTCCATTTCTGAAATTTCTCACAATATGCCTGTTGTGGTGTCCAAGTGTCATCTTTCGTGTCCGTATTAAGAAATTCAGCAAAAGGAATGCAAGGAAGAAAATTCCTACGTGACGGCATGGATATGTAATTGATTCCGTTGAATCATATATTCCTTGATAAATTGATTTCTTTCTAAGTATATTATTTCGTTTCGATCGATAATTGCAACATTGTCCATTTGACTATAAAAATCACAGCTGTGTATTTTAAATGCAATTTTATTACGATCATTAAAAGAACTGCATCTGTTGTTATTATCGTGACTTTACCTTAGAATACAAGTATCAGAATAATCAATCTGATTGAATACGAATCTGTTGCAATTGATAATTGCATATATTACTTAAGCATTTAATCATACACGTTTCATCTGGCGTTAGATACAACTGTTCGATCCTTATTCCCGTAGCATATACATAAATTCTGTCTTCTTTAACGCTCTCACGTTAATATTTTTAGATGCAGTGATTCAAACAAGTGTAAACCCCAATTCGTTTTGAATTCCATTCACACAGTAAAGCTGACAATATTTCGGAAGCATTAAAGAGGTCGTATGTAATAAATACAAAACCGTATTCGTGATTTTTGTTTTTTATCGAGTAGGGGGAAAGATCTAGTTCGATATGACTAACGAATAGGTATCGACATGTTGGGCTCCATTTAGCTATATCAAACAAGTTCTTTCTGCCAACTCGGAACATAATACGTATGTAGTTCTGAGCATTTAAAAGCATCGTTTGAAATAAAAAAAATTGGTGTGTCAGCTGTGCATGAATAAAAAAAGAAGAAACAGACTGGAATGAACTTACCGATTGTCACAGGCGACGTGAATGAATCGGCTTTCTATAGATCAGTATTTTTTATTTGCATACAAATGGAGTATAAATCAAACTGTAAGCAATACTTATAGAATATTCATAGTTTGGTGTCGCAGTGAATTTTATGAATGCTGTTAAAAATATTAACTTTTTTAAAATTCATTTCTTAATATGCGGCTACATCCTTAATGAATTACTGTATTTGCTTGTGCGAATATAATTCTTCTATCTTTCATAAAAGGCGATAACTGAGGGTACATTTTCATTTATCAGAACAATTTTGTAAGATATGAACTACTGGATAGGTCCAACTAGCTAGCTTGACCACTTTCTGCTTACTGAACCGTAAATCGATAGAAAGGTGTAAGTGTGGGAAAATGATCACTCCATTAATTTGATCAGCTAACTTCATAGCATCTAGTTTACTCGTATTTCATAACAGAAACATCCTTTCAAGATCCCTTAATCATACCAAAAGAATTTTTTAAAAAATTACTCTGACACATTACAACTCCCACTGCATCGTCCATGCAGGAGGTGTCACTTACTTGTCAATAATTCTCCGCGATTCGTCCGTTCTGCATCTCTTTGCGTATTACAAAGTGTCATATTTCCCTAGATTTACTACAACAGAATAATTAGATTTAATTTGCTACTTTATCTGGCGTGTAAGCGTAAAACTTAACAAACACAGTCCCAATAGTCGCACAGGAGTGAGTCAGGATTGATGAAATATCATCCTTACAGGAGCTGGAGCAACCGATCATATTGATAACTATTTCCTAATATCAACAGTCTGTACAGTTAAACCGAAGAAGAACAACCATCCAAGTAGCACAGTCTAATGCAAGCGTGAGGAGGTGGAAGGTGGGGTCTCTCTCAAGAAACTCTTTTTAACAATAAAGTTTCTTATTATGTTTTTGTCCAGAACGTATAGCATGGGTGCACAATCTTTTTCGGCCAACGGCTAGACTGCATTTTTTAAGACCACTCGAGGGCCGCAAACACTAATTTCTTTGATATAATTACTGTTCACGGGCCAGATTTCTGTGTTGTTTTAATTTGCCCTGAGGGCCGGACAGAACACGTTCGCGGGCCGGATCCATCCGCGGGCCGGGGGTTGTGCACCCTTGAGGTATAGTCTTGACCAATGATAATTCAGAACTCAAATTTTTGTTGTAGTGCAGACAATATGATGTTATAATAAAGTATATTACCGCTCCTAAATATTTGTAAAACATTATCCAAATGGAATGGTGATCGAAAAGCTTTATTCATTAGGTATTTGATAGCTTACAAACATTCCTGCTATCCATTGTTCTCAATATAATACAGTAAAAGCTATTTTGTGCAGCAATTGTAAACAATAATAGTCCTATCAACTGGCGGATGACTTAGGACTTCCTTATTTCTAAAGCAAGAAAAAAGTAAAATCTATTTATCTACTTCAAACTTCGGTTTTTAAATTTGTTCTTGTCCTTTCTGGGAGGCGCGGTAGCTCTGTAGATTGAGCGTCTGTCTTGTAATACAATGGTTACATGTTTTATATACCCGCCCAGGCCAGTCTGGGTTGGCTGTCTAGGTCCTTTGGAAAGATATACTTTCTTCAGCATGAGAATGTGTGTGTGTGTGTGTGTGATTTGGATTTTTAACATAGCTTTTACAATTTTTCAGTCATATCGCTACGATGTCTGCAGTGGCAATTTATTCTGATGTCTAGCACTGGGACATCATGCCGCAGACATGTAGCATGATGTCCAACCCAGTCACATTATCCTGATACCAGGCCGACCAGTCCTAACACTAACCTCTTAATGCTGAGCGCCAAGCGAGGCAACTGTTAGCACCACTTTTATAAGTTTTGAACCCACGACCTCCCGGACACTCTAACCACTAGGCCACCGGAGCGGTAATAATGTGTTGACAGTGCCCGTTACAAAACCAAACAACCAGCCCATCTATCCCTTTCTAAATTCTGTATCGTTTTCAAAATGCTGAAAACTGCAATAATAATAATCATAAACCTATACCTGGCTGTACTTTATGCGACGTCAGACCAAGATCTATGTTATTGTTTATTTTTGTGACTTTTATGTGAATCTAGCTGAGTCTTATCTGTCGACAGCTCTGTTTTTTTTTGAAGGCATATTTGGGACTGAGTTTCGCGGAATGGTATAACCAGATAAAATGTCGAAATAAGGAAAATATCGTTCGTTACTTCTAATTTATTGTCCCTTAACTAGTTTAGTCAGTCTCTGTTGTACATTTGGCCGATAATAGCATCCAAAGCTATACATCGACACAGTGTCTGTTTGGGTTTATTTCAAGCCATTTTTATCAGTAATTCTGACAACGTAAATATCAATGACAACCTCATATTGTCTACTACTAGTTATTATAATCAATGCTCAGTAAATTAGCACGCATTGTGTCCTATACAATCGAATTACTGCTGTAATCTGTAAAAAAAATATATAAAAAAAAATATGTAAAAAATTCGGTGGACCTGAGTTTCGTTAATGCGATTTATAGCACCTTAGTCACTTTACGTATATACCTTTGATATGTGTCGCCTGAGAACAAATACAGTGTTACAAATAGTAATCTTTAAGGCACTTATCAGTTAGTAGACGTTTTGACAGATATAGATGAAAACTTCAAAGGGTTTGGTAAAAAGAACATGGTGCAGACGATAAAATAAATAAATTGTACTTTTGCAACTATCATAGTAATTTGGAGACAATAGCATTCATTTTAGACTTGAATCACTGGGGCTATTTTCGCCAAGCTCTTTCAAGCAGATCAGAAAGATCAGTGAGAATTACAACTCTTTGACAATATCAGCCATCAAGGAATAATTTGGCTATTAGTTCTAATTTATGTATTTATTGCATAATTACATTTTACTTTTTAACGGATTGGAATTACCAGGATTAACAATAACTACCCAAAAATTGATCATGCTTTTCATACGACTCATTTGTTCAAGAAAGCAAGCATTTTGACTTAAAAATTCTGCTATTAGTGGATTTAAAAAAAAAAAAAAAATAATAATAATAATAATAATAATAATAATAATGATGATGATGATGATAATGATAATAATCATCATAATAATAATATTATTATTGTTATTATTATTATTATTATTATTATTATCATGTTGGTGTTGTTTTTGCTGCTGTTTCTGTTCTTGTTATGGATGACGTTGTTGTTGCACTTATTGTGGAAGTTGTAATTTTACAAAATCGATAATTTTTTATGTGCCTTCTCACGTACATGCTTATATATTACAACTGAATGACGAATTCATATGAAAACAAAATACATTATAAGAGTGAAGAAGATAACATGAAACAGTAAAGGAATAACAAATTATGTTCCTACGACAGTACGTGACAATATGAATATTATTCTGATCTACGATTTACATCACATATTTCTAAATAACATGTCCAAGTTAGTTACAACCTAATGCTATCAAAATCATATATTGATATGACCTACAAATATATTATTTTGTAATTAAGCAGGCTTCACAACTGAAATATGAACAATTATAACATACTGAGTCCCTTTATGAAATGGCAAAACATTTTTAACAAGAATGATAAAAGCAGTTTTCTGCAATTTCTTTAATAATATATAATTTGCACTATATATGCTGTGAGAATTGGCACTCAACATGGGTTTCTAATGTTACAACAAGTACATGGATACACGTTTTCCAATATAGATTCAGTTTCAATAATACTTTATCAGCAAAGAATGACAACACATTCATTATTGACAAAATTTCACTTCAATTACATAATGCTCTAAAAAAAATTGCATAATATCGACTTTGCGGTAGTTTCAGGACTGCGTTCTAAATCTCGAAAACAAACGTATACAGAATGAAATCGCAAGAGGCCAATAACCTTATTTCCTTGTTTCCTCTACTCTTCTATTACAAACAAGGTTAGCAAATAATTTCGCAGTCACCATCATGATTTACATAATTTACATCTTTAACATTGCTACAGTTATAGAAAGTTCCAATTCACGTTGAACTTTGCATCTTTGTGTCTGCCAGAATTCCGAATGTAACAAATACGACCAACATTCCCCGAAGACACTTAAAGATGATTCGGAAAACGGGAGAGTTCCGAATCATTTTGTAAGTGTCTTCGGGGAATATTGTTCATATTTGTTCCATTCATCTGCCAGAAGAAATCTAATCAAACTCACTAGGTCTAATTGCTGCCTGGACGTTGTGTATCACAATTAGGCAATCTGATACCGAATAATCAGTGAAAAGTAACTTAGCAGATAATTCTCCAGGATTTCTTGACAAAGAAATGAATGTCATTGCCCGCTGGGATGGTACCAGGGGAGTTGTAGTCTTCCATACTATTCGTAAATATATCATTCCAATGCCATTTAAGGGTTCTTTTGGAGCACTTACCTTTATTAAAAAGAAACAAATGGATTTATAATTAAGTTTGCCGGTCACATCAAACAATGTGAATATCTTCTAACATGAGCCCTTTGTGGGAAATTGATATACAACGACAAATAGAATATTCAATGTAACCAATTCACACATTTGTTTGACATCCTCTGTGAATTGTCTTTATCATATAAGATTTGTCATTCATAACAGTGTGATATTGATATTAATGTAACGTTTATAAAAGTGTCTGTCCCATGAATTTGAAGATAGTGCCTTAAATGTTTACATGTCCTGAATTGTGATAAAATTGTAAAGGTTTTAATTTATTCCTAATGACAGATTAAACGCTGTTACGATTTCAATATTATTATGACTCTATGGTCGTAAAATAAGTAATAGAAAAGAGTGAGAATCAACAAGCTTTGTACAATTAAACAGATAATGTATTTTCTAGAATATAGAGGGAAACGGTAAAAAAGAACGCACGGTATTGCGAATTAAATCCCAAATAATCCTAAAATTACAAGTCCTAATGATTAAAGTACTGTATAAACTTTAGTGGAAATTCAAATTAAAGCCAACCCTGGAACTGTTGATGTGCCTGTGGTGGACCGCGTAGTGGTGATGTGCCAATAGTCTTTTGTTTGATCACAGTAATACATTCCAAGAATATATCCTTTTTTGAAGCAACTATAAATTCATGTTTCTATTTCCTAGAATTTTATTTTTTGAGCACTTCGTATTTTCCGAAAAGAATAACTTGAATTAAACAATTTGAATAAATAAATTCCAGCCCAAATGAATTACTGGACAAAACAATAATACAACTGATTCTGCTATGATCTTACTGTATGAATACTTAACTTCTAGAAAAATAAGATATATGTTTAAAGGTGATATAGTGTGCCACGACATATGCTTAAAGGTAATATAGTCTGCCATGACATATGCTTAAATGTAACTTAGATTGTCACGACATATGCTTAAATGTAATATAGTTTGCCAGGACTTATGCTAAAAGGTAATATAGTTTGCCATGACATATGCTTAAAGCTGATAAAGTTTGCCACGAAATATGCTTAAACGTGATATAGTCTACCATGACATATGTTTAAATGTAATGTAGTTTTTCACGACATATGCTTAAATGTAATATAGTTTACCATGACATATGCTTAAGGTGATATAATTGCCACGATATATGCTTAAAGGTGATATAGTTGCCACGACATATGCATAAAGGTGATATAGTTTGCCATGACATATGCTTAAAGATAATATAGTTTGCCATGAGATATGATTAAAGGTAGTATACTCTGCCATGACATATGCTTAAAGGTGATGTAGTTTGCCATGACATATGCTTAACGGTGATATAGTTTGCCATGACATATGCTTAAAGGTAATATAGTTTGCCATGGCATATGCTTAAAGGTGATACAGATCGCCATACCATATGCATAAGGGTAATATAGTCTGCCATGACATATGCTTAAAGGTGATACAGTTCGCCATAACATATGCTTAAGGGCAATATAGTCTGCCATGACATATGCTTAAGGGTGATACAGTTCGCCATAACATATGCTTAAGGGTAATATGGTCTGCCATGACATATGCTTCAAGGTAATATAGTCTGCCATGACATATGCTTAAAGGTGATATAGTCTGCCATGACATATGCTTAAATGTGATATAGTTTGCCACGACATATGCTTAAAGGTAATATAGTTTACCATGGCATATGCTTAAAGGTGATATAGTTTGCCACGACATATGTATAAATGTGATATAGTCTGCAATGACATATGCTTAAAGGTGATATAGTATGCCATGACATATGCTTAAATGTGATATAGTTTGCCATGACATATGCTTAACGGTGATATAGTTTGCCATGACATATGCTTAAAGGTAATATAGTTGCCATGACATATGCTTAAAGGTGATATAGTTTGCCACGACATATGCTTAAAGGTGATAGAGTTTGCTATGACATATGCTTAAAGGTGATACAGTAGTAGTAAATAGGGATACCGTAGGGACTATAGGGCATACCATTAAAAACACCCTTGGGTCAATATAGGGACAATGTAAATTTAACATGGGAAAAATGGCTGGGTCAATATAGGGACAAGGGGAATTGAACATGGGTAAAATGGCTGGGTCAATATGGGGACAAGGGTAATTGAACATGAGGAATAGATCGTGGGACTGTCTAGGGACAATGGGAAATTTAACATTACGGAAACCCCTGGGGGATATAGCCTCAAGGGAATTTAACATGGGAAAAAGTCTTGGGCAACTCTAGCCTCAAGGGGAATTTAACATATGGAAATTGAACATGGTTTGTCTGTATAGCGTCAAGGGGAATTGAACATGGTGGGACTGTCTAGGGACAATGAGGTCGAGGGTCAAACACAACAGAGACAGAGACATACATACACTAGTACAAGCGTGAGATTTATATATAAAGCATTACCAAGACCTGAAATCTTGCTGGGGTGTTCAAAAATTTGCATAATTGTAATGATGCTATAAATAGCTATAATCACGGAAATGCTCAACGACAAAATGGATGTGACTAAAAGTAACGCTAAAATGACGAAATTGTCCCAGAATTTAAAGGAAAATAAACATATCCCCGAAAATTAAGTTACAATGGTCTAGACTAAAATGGATAAAATTAGTAACTACTTACAATAACAACTTGTGTGACGATCGTGGATAAATACCTATGTATCTATAATCAGCTGAAATTCATATGAGATCCCACTATCTATTTATAGCTCCAACTTGTGGGTTATTCCTTTGGAAAATCCCACTATCTTTGTATAGCCTCAGCTTGAGTGACGTTCCTGTTTATGAACTCTAGTACATATGTATAGCTACAACCTGTGGAAATCCCCAAGTCCATATTTATAGTCTTAACATTTCCAGCGTCAGTGACGTCACTGTACTGAACACTAGGGATAAATGTCAACAGTGTTGCAAGTGGCTGACCTGAATACACGCTACTGTAGGTAGGTAGGTAGAATGTATTTGATAAGGATAAAGGGAGTTTTATAGGGACAAACAGAGACCAATGCACACACACACACACACACACACACACACGCACACCACAGAGGGAAGAAGAAAAAACAAACCCAAAATATACTATTCACACAGGGAAGAGGAAAAAACCAACAAATATACTATCCAGACGTTCTTACACTAACACACACACACACACACACACACACACAGAGAGAGAGATCGAAGAATAAAACCAAAATTAAAATATACTATCCATACAAGCGTACGCTAACGCATACAAACCCCAAATATACTATCCATACAAACGTACGCGAACGCATACAAACCCCAAATATACTATCCATACCAACGTACGCTAACGCATACAAACCCCAAATATACTATCCATACAAACGTACGCGAACGCATACAAACCCCAAATATACTATCGATACCAACGTACGCTAACGCATACAAACCCCAAATATACTATCCATACAAACGTACGTGAACGCATACAAACCCCAAATATACTATCTATACAAACGTACGCTAACGCATACAAACCCCAATATACTATCCACACAACGTCGCTAACGCATACAAACCCCAAATATACTATCCACACAACGTCACTAACGCGTACAAACCCCAAATATACTATCCACACAAACGTACGCGAACGCATAAAAACCCCAAATATACTATCCACACAACGTTGCTAACGCATACAAACCCCAAATATACTATCCACACAACGTCGCTAACGCATACAAACCCCAAATATACTATCCACACAACGTCGCTAACGCGTACAAATCGCAAATATACTATCCACACAAACGTACGCGAACGCATACAAACCCCAAATGTACTATCCACACAACGTCGCTAACTCATACAAACCCCAAATATACTATCCACACAACGTCGCTAACGCACACAAACCCAAAATATACTATCCACACGGAAGGGAGGGAAAACAAAACCAAATATACTATCCATACAAGCGTACGCGAACGCATACAAACCCCAAATATACTATCCACACAACGTCGCTTACGCATAAAAACCCCAAATATACTATCCACACAACGTCGCTAACTCATACAAACCCCAAATATACTATCCACACATTGTCGCTAACGCATACAAACCCCAAATATACTATCCACACTTGGGAGTAAGAAGAAAATAAAACAACCAAATATACGATCTACACAACGTACGCGAACACACACACACACACACACACACACACACGCACGCACACCACAAAGGGAAGAAGAAGAAAACCATTATACACTATCCACACGGAGTGAAGAAATAATCCTTTATATATACTATCAAGAGAGAGTGAAGAAAATAACCCATTATATTCCATCAACACAGAGTGAAGAAGAAAAAGATTTTGAAAGCACCTAAGCCCTCACCTGCAATGACCAACTCTGCCAAACACCTACACCCACCCCCAACACTACAAAACCCATTTAATCCGTTATTTTATGGCATCAGTGTGTGATTTAGGAAACATCAAGACACAAAATGATGAATGAATAGACTGACTATTGTTTTTCGACTTGCATGCCTAAAGAGCGTGCGTGAAGGAAAACATCCTTCCATTTCAATTCTAACTAAAACATGATCCAGAGGGATAGAGAGAGGTGAAAGAGCACAATTTCATAAAGTGTGAGTAAAAACAAAACACGCCATCCTTATTATACAATGTCAAGACCAAGAGTTACTTACGTTTTCTTTCTGGTCTATTCTCTTTCAGAAGGTGGTATGAAATTTCACATCAGGGCCAACGGATCGGCTCACATTGTCAATTTTTCCATTTCCATGTCTTCACTGGCACAAGTTCTTCCTCATCTTCAATTTCTTCTTCTTCTGAATCCCTCTTCTCTTTTTCGTCTTGTTTCTGTTTCTTCTCTTTTCTCTTAGGGCACTCTGAATTCCAGTGTCCTTTCTCCTGACAACGATATTAGATATCTTGACTTTTGTCTCTCTTTCTTAGACGAAGCAGGTATTCTGGAGACAAATACCCATTTACCTTTGCAGATATAGCATACTTCATCAGCACTTACACACTTTCGTATGACTCTCATCAAATCAACGACCAAAAGAGTAAGTTTGTTTGCCACTCTCGCCTGTGAATTATGCTTTCGTATGACTTTTAGCATATATTTGACCAGCAGGTCGATCTGTGCTGACTCTTCCATCTTCTTGATCGTTTGAGAGTGGAATGAATACTCTGACGCTAAGACACTCTCCTTATATACAGGGACCTGCTGCGTATGAAACCTAGTCAAATGTAATTTTGCGATAAGATGAAACGATTTCATTGAGAAAGTAAAAGGCAATGACATGCCGTGTCGCCTCACACAAGACCTGAAGTGTTAGCTCAGATCCGTGTCAGCGATTTCGAAGACGACATAACTGAGCTTTAATCAATGCTCTCCAATTATACCACAAAACCACGAGTCCTGATTCACGCCAAAAGAAATTTCGTTCGGTCCATAAAAAATAGTATCACATCTGAGAAACGCAAAAACGAACTTCCAGAAAACTGAGAACGACGGCTTACACCTACAACGTGAAATGTATGAGTTCAAGTAGTGCGTAAAACTTAGTCAAATGAAATTTTTATAGTCAAGACGAAACGATCTCTTTTCGAAGAAGAAAGCAGACACCAAGCGACGATGGCGATCAGTGTCACACAACACTTTTCAAAATGTGTATTATTAGAGGTTTGTTCTAGCGATCTGCACGGTTAAATTAAATGTTGATGTATTTTGCAATAAGACGGACACAATTTCCATGGGATCGCCCATGGTACCATTGTTCGTGCATTAGTTTAATTTTTTTAAATATTTTTTTTATATAAATCGCCTATAGGATAGACCCAGCAAAGCATGGCCATTCTCGTCACTGTGTGAATAGCTACTCAAGTCAATTCGAAGTGAATGAGGTAAGAAAATAAGTACAGCCAATGAAATGGCTTACAACGGGTGATGCATTGTTTTGTTCCAGGACTGTGTGGCATAATAATCCCTACACTCTTGCGTTGTTACCATTACAGTGCAGACAGACTGTAATGTGAACTTACAAGCCCTCTTTGTGTATTGTACCATTTCTTCTTACCACATCAAAGTACTGAGCGTCACAGTATTGGTTCGCGTTTTCAAGCTGACCATTTTTTTATATCTTACTTAAACATTTTAACATAAACACTCACACTCACATCGGTAGAGTCAGAACAGACGTGTTACAGTATTGAGGGGCATGTTATCTTTTTTATTTCTTCAAACTAATAAATTTTGGGTTTGTATGAAGTAAAGAACAGAAAGAACAGTGAACCTCAAGGATGATGACCCAATCTGTCTGTCTATTGATGCGTGTATTTACTTAAGAAGAAATATGACCTCTAAAACACAAACAGATACGGCAAGCATGATTAGAATGAACACAACGATGTTTTCCTTCACGCCCGTGTAATTCAGAGTTTCAATCCTCTTTCAAGACAAACTTGGTCTCCTTTTGTAGGGCTTGAAATAAAAAAAATGAAAAATCTTAAGCACTTTGCTATAGATAATTTCATCAACAGACTAAACAACATAAATACCGTTACAACACTAGAAAGCTTTAAATCTTCTATCAAAAAGAAATGCATCAAAAAATTAAAGATTAACGATAACTAACCAATGAAACCGAATTTAACAAAGGCAATGACATGTGAAGAAATGTCTCTCACTTTGGAAAGGTAGGCGAATGTAATCTGTCATGCACCATCAACTTGAAAAAAATTAAAAACAGAGAGAAATCTGAATTCAAAATTCAGTTGTTTTTTTCAAAATTGTTTCGTTTCTTTTTTCTTTTTTGGAACAAATCTAAGCACTAATATAGAGTGGAAAAGGGAAAATGCACATAAAAGCTTTGATATTTCTGAAAAAATGAGGGGATATTCCTAATGTTCATAATCACCTATATATGTTTGGACTTGTCTGTGACTTATCCACAAAACAAGATGTACATATTTCTGGTCAAGCTGCAAGTGTGTGCGTGTTTTGGAAAATGGTAAAAATTGGATATACAATTTTCTCGTGACACTTATAAAGTGAAGAGTCTGTGCAAGTGTCAAAAGCCAAAGTCATATAAGTTTTGTATTTTGTACGGCTTGTAAAGATTTCCACTTTATTAAATGTGAAGTATCAAAAGTTATTATCACAAACAGAAGTGGGACATAGGGGCTTGCAAGAAAGAAAATAACCCAGACAGTTGGTGTCATCAAGAGTGCTAGAGACGGTACCCGAACTTGCTTGCTTGCTTACTTGAATTAAAGTGATTTTCGCTGCAATGGAGCATGTATCACTGGTTTAATCACGCACCGCGTGATTTTTAATTACTCCTGGGGAAGGAAAGAGAGCCTCATCCCCTAGGCTTTTATGTACTCACAGACTACTTTTAAATTTAGCCACTCAGGTGTAGGACTAACTAGTCCTTAACAACCTGACTGAAAGGCTTTAAACATGAGTGGGAATAGTCTCACCACACACTCATTTTTCTTAGTTGGTTTGAAATGCCTCAGGTGTCAACCCAAGCAGTATGTAAAGCCCGCTACGATTGGTCGGTAGCGATGACGTCACATTAGGACACATGGGCGTGTGGCAGGTGGAAATCGTTCCACAATCTGCCACGTGTACGATGTCCGAGCGTGGTAAAGGAGGTGTAAAGGTGCTCAGCAAGCCAGCGATGGATGTTAAGTACTCCCCAAAATGCCAGCCCGTACTTATTTCAAATCAAGCCCCGTTTTTGCTAATGGACAATAAAAAGTACCAATAATGTGTTTTCCACCTGTGCAATTAGTTCAAATATAACGAGTCTCTTAAATTTTCTACTTCCTAACGTATCTATCTAATATTAGTACTTAGTATACAAAAAATAACCATACTGGTCTTATTTAAATTAATATGTCTAAGCAACATATACAAGTTTTGTCACTGTTAGGTTTAACAAGTTAAGTTTGTTGTGGTGTTCCAATGGGTCAAGTTTGTTTCGAGAATAGTTTAGTCAAGGATGGATACCAAGCTAAATATGGTTCCCTATTTAATAAAAGGCAATCTTTTGGAGCCCTAAAAAGGGCTGTTTTTTCTGCTAGAAGGTACCACGTCTCCATTGTTCGTGCATTAGTTTAATTTTTTTTAATATTTTTTTTTATATAAATCGCCTATAGGGTAGACCCAGTAAAGCATGGCCACTCTCGTCACTGTGTGAAGTTTTACGCACTACTTGAACTCATACATTTCACGTTGTAGGTGTAAGCCGTTGTTCTCAGTTTTCTGGAAGTTCGTTTTTGCGTTTCTCAGATGTGTTACTATTTTGTATGGACCGAACGAAATTTCTTTTGGCGTGAATCAGGACTCGTGGTTTTGTGGTATAATTGGAGAGCATTCATCAAAGCTCAGTTATGTCGTCTTCGAAATCGCTGACACGGATCTGAGCTAACACTTCAGGTCTTGTGTGAGGCGACACGGCACGTCATTGCCTTTTACTTTCTCAATGAAATCGTTTCATCTTATCGCAAAATTACATTTGACTAGGTTTCATACGCAGCAGGTCCCTGTATATAAGGAGAGTGTCTTAGCGTCAGAGTATTCATTCCACTCTCAAACGATCAAGAAGATGGAAGAGTCAGCACAGATCGACCTGCTGGTCAAATATATGCTAAAAGTCATACGAAAGCATAATTCACAGGCGAGAGTGGCAAACAAACTTACTCTTTTGGTCGTTGATTTGATGAGAGTCATACGAAAGTGTGTAAGTGCTGATGAAGTATGCTATATCTGCAAAGGTAAATGGGTATTTGTCTCCAGAATACCTGCTTCGTCTAAGAGAGACAAAAGTCAAGATACCTAATATCGTTGTCAGGAGAAAGGACACTGGGATTCAGAGTGCCCTAAGAGAAAAGAGAAGAAACAGAAACAAGACGAAAAAGAGAAGAGGGATTCAGAAGAAGAAGAAATTGAAGATGAGGAAGAACTTGTGCCAGTGAAGACATGGAAATGGAAAAATTGACAATGTGAGCCGATCCGTTGGCCCTGATGTGAAATTTCATACCACCTTCTGAAAGAGAATAGACCAGAAAGAAAACGTAAGTAACTCTTGGTCTTGACATTGTATAATAAGGATGGCGTGTTTTGTTTTTACTCACACTTTATGAAATTGTGCTCTTTCACCTCTCTCTATCCCTCTGGATCATGTTTTAGTTAGAATTGAAATGGAAGGATGTTTTCCTTCACGCACGCTCTTTAGGCATGCAAGTCGAAAAACAATAGTCAGTCTATTCATTCATCATTTTGTGTCTTGATGTTTCCTAAATCACACACTGATGCTATAAAATAACGGATTAAATGGGTTTTGTAGTGTTGGGGGTGGGTGTAGGTGTTTGGCAGAGTTGGTCATTGCAGGTGAGGGCTTAGGTGCTTTCAAAATCTTTTTCTTCTTCACTCTGTGTTGATGGAATATAATGGGTTATTTTCTTCACTCTCTCTTGATAGTATATATAAAGGGTTATTTCTTCACTCCGTGAGGATAGTGTGTAATGGTTTTCTTCTTCTTCCCTTTGTGGTGTGTGTGTGTGTGTGTGTGTGTGTGTGTGTGTGTGTTCGCGTACGTTGTGTAGATCTTTGGTTGTTTTTTTCTTCTTCCTCCCGAGTGTGGATAGTATATTTGGGGTTTGTATGAGTTAGCGACGTTGTGTGGATAGTATATTTGGGGTTTGTATGCGTTCGCGTACGCTTGTATGGATAGTATATTTGGTTTTGTTTTCCCTCTTTTCCGTGTGGATAGTATATTTTGGGTTTGTATGCGTTCGCGTACGTTTGTGTGGATAGTATATTTGGGGTTTGTACGCGTTAGCGACGTTGTGTGGATAGTATATGTGGGGTTTGTACGCGTTAGCGACGTTGTGTGGATAGTATATTTGGGGTTTGTACGCGTTAGTGACGTTGTGTGGATAGTATATTTGGGGTTTGTATGCGTTAGCGACGTTGTGTGGATAGTATATTTGGGGTTTGTATGCGTTAGCGTACGTTTGTATAGATAGTATATTTGGGGTTTTTATGCGTTCACGTACGTTTGTATGGATAGTATATTTGGGGTTTGTATGCGTTAGCGTACGTTTGTATGGATAATATATTTGGGGTTTGTATGTGTTAGCGTACGTTTGTATGGATAGTACATTTTAATTTTGGTTTTATTCTTCGATCTCTGTGTGTGTGTGTTAGTGTAAGAACGTCTGGATAGTATATTTGTTGGTTTTTTCCTCTTCCCTGTGTGAATAGTATATTTTGGGTTTGTTTTTTCTTCTTCCCTCTATGGTGTGCGTGTGTGTGTGTGTGTGTGTGCATTGGTCTCTGTTTGTCCCTATAAAACTCCCTTTATCCCTATCAAATATATTCTACCTACCTACCTACAGTAGCGCGTATTCAGGTCAGCCACTTGCAACACTGTTGCCATTTATCCCCTAGTTTCCAGTACAGTGAATTCACTGACGCTGGAAATTTTGAGACTATAAATATGGACTTGGGGATTTCCACAGGTTGTAGCTATACATATGTACTAGAGTTCATAAACAGGAACGTCACTCAAGCTGAGGCTATTAAAAGATAGTGGGATTTTCCAAAGGAATAACCCACAAGTTGGAGATATAAATAGATAGTGCTATTTCATATGAATTTCAGCTGATTATAGATACATAGGTATTTATCCACGATCGTCACACAAGTTTCTATTGTAAGTAGTTACTAATTTTATCCATTTTATAGTGTGTGTGTATGTGTGTGAGTATGTCTGCGCGCGTACGTTGTGTGTGTGTGTGTGTGTGTGTATGTGTGTGTGTGTGTTTGTCTCTGTTTGTCCCTATAAAACTCACTTTATCCCTATCAAATGCACTCTACCTACCTACCTACAGTAGCGTGTATTCAGGTCAGCCACTTGCAACACTGTTGACATTTATCCCTAGTGTTCAGTACAGTGACGTCACTGACGCTGGAAATTTTAAGACTATAAATATGGACTTGGGGATTTCCGCAGGTTGTAGCTATACATATGTACTAGAGTTCATAAACAGGAACGTCACTCAAGCTGAGGCTATACAAAGATAGTGGGATTTTCCAAAGGAATAACCCACAAGTTGGAGCTATAAATAGATAGTGGGATTTCATATGAATTTCAGCTGATTATAGATACATAGGTATTTATCCACGATCGTCACACAAGTTGTTATTGTAAGTAGTTACTAATTTTATCCATTTTAGTCTAAACCATTGTAACTTAATTTTCGGGGATATGTTTATTTTCCTTTAAATTCTGGGACAATTTCGTCATTTTAGCGTTACTTTTAGTCACATCCATTTTGTCGTTGAGCATTTCCGTGATTATAGCTATTTATAGCATCATTACAATTATGCAAATTTTTGAACACCCCAGCAAGATTTCAGGTCTTGGTAATGCTTTATATATAAATCTCACGCTTGTACTAGTGTATGTATGTCTCTGTCTCTGTTGTGTTTGACCCTCGACCTCATTGTCCCTAGACAGTCCCACCATGTTCAATTCCCCTTGACGTTATACAGACCCGCCATGTTCAATTTCCATGTTAAATTCACCTTGAGGCTAGAGTTGCCCAAGATTTTTTCCCATGTTAAATTCCCTTGAGGCTATATCCCCCAGGGGTTTCCGTAATGTTAAATTTCCCGTTGTCCCTAGACAGTCCCACGATCTATTACCCATGTTCAATTCCCCTTGTCCCCATATTGACCCAGCCATTTTTCCCATGTTCAATTCCCCTTGCCCCTATATTGACCCAGCCATTTTTCCCATGTCAAATTTACATTGTCCCTATATTGACCCAAGGGTGTTTTTAATGGTATGCCCTATAGTCCCTACGGTATCCCTATTCACTACTTACAGTTCGCCATAACATATGCTTAAGGGTAATATAGTCTGCCATGACATATGCTTAAAGTGATGAAGATGTTCTGTCAAATTCTGAAGTACAACATTAGAAGCTCTGACCTTCGAACAGTGGATCCTTGTACGTGATAACGTTTTCCAGAAAGAGATCAAACTCATTCCGCTTGCTTGCTTTCTCCCAGATACCTCTCGAAGCACTAACTTTGACCAATTATCTTTTAAGTACCTTGAAGTTGTCTGTTTAACATTCTATGATGACGGCATCATTTGTAGGTTTAATGGTATCTCAGCTGTGTCAATTTTAGCGCCCTTATCATTAAAAAATGGCGTTCTTGCTCAGTAATGCTCTGGATCTCTTGTGAGCATTCTTGACCAGTCCTCGTGTGAGGGCAGCTATGACAGACAAACAAGTAGGCATTATGACAGCCTTTCCAACACCAATGAGTTTTCAGCCCCTCTTTCTTGGACGGACTGTTTTATGTCTCTGGCATGTCACTGTTCTCCTTGGCGGTCTTTGCTTTTTCCAATTTCATCTAGCTGGGTTTTCCAGAGCAGACACAAAGAACAAACTCCAGTACAAACGTAATGGCATATCCATTTGCTGCTTGAGAGCTACAAGAATGCCAACAGTAAAACATGAATTTAACAGTACTGGCACGATTTCACTGATACAACGTCCTGACAACCTGTCCAAACATCGACAAACCTTCTTTGCTGGCATTTTGTTCCTCAGGTGTGTCAACGGGGCTAGGGGGCTAGTGCCATCTGTCACCACCTGCTAAAGGATAATATAATGGACGATGCTACAATGAAACATTAAGTCAAGAGCTTAATGCCAAGGTTTACGACTAATACTATTGTACTGTCGAAATGACATATGGACACAAACGGCATAATAATAAAAATATCGACTTCAGAGCTTTCAAGAGCATACCACCCAAAGCACCACACAGATAGAATCAGAAATCTCAGATTTTTCGATCACGCTGGCTCCTTTTGGAGTCCACTTTCCGAGGTGATGCATACCATGTCCACATGGTAAACGCATGGTAGTGTTGGGATTGCCGGCTACGATAGATCCCGCTAACACCATTCCAGGCCAGGGCTACAGATCACCACCAGGATCGCAGTTTATCTTACACGCGATCCCGTGAAGAAAAAAAAAAAGGGGGGGGGGGGGCTCCGACGTGGACTCGATAAGGCTGGTCATGGCCTATACTGTATAGG
Source organism: Sinohyriopsis cumingii (assembly GCA_028554795.2). Classification (NCBI taxonomy): domain Eukaryota; kingdom Metazoa; phylum Mollusca; class Bivalvia; order Unionida; family Unionidae; genus Sinohyriopsis; species Sinohyriopsis cumingii. The sequence goes on from CM068824.1 coordinate 151,722,424, forward strand.
TTTACTCCAGTCCCAGTATACTCATATTGTTTGCACCACCCTTGGCAGTGTACTTGCCTTGCAAAAGTATCCGCATCAATAAACTGAGCTTTATGCTGAACGACCAAGATTTTAACCTGCTCGACCTCCTCAATGAAACGCTTACCGTTGACTTCTATGTTCAAGAGCGTCTGCCCCTTTAAGTATATTAAACGTTAAGGATCCGCAGTTATCTTTTCAACCTGCAGCTTGCCGATTTTTCGTGTACACTATGGTAATGGACTCGATGACTTTATCTGAGAAGTAGTCCGAACGCTCCATGAAATCACCACAAACTTGGTCGTGGGCGCAGGCCTTGGCCTATCATAATATTAAACGATGGTTGCAAAGTGCAAAGGTAACATATTGCATTGACGTCCTTCCAATGCGTGCAAGACCCCGCCCTCGACATGGGACTCATATGCTCCATGAACGTAGCATCCACGAACTGCAATTTTACTAGTAGCTCGCTATCCCAATAAATAGGGTCTTGTTGAGCTGCAGATAAAGAACACCTCGCGGCACTTCGAAACCTATGAAGCATTTCTTGAGGTTTTCACCTAACTTTTAATGGAAAATGGGACAGATTATTCCACACCAAACAATGTTGCATTTGTCAACAAGGGTGTTATGTCTCTGTCATGTCTCTGTTCACAATGATTGTTATCACATCGATAAGAAAGAAGTTGAAGCGCATTGTAACTCTTCCTGCTCTAAACCGCAGTCCCATATCGTAAGATTTTTATTGGGATGTGCGTAAGGTATTCCTGAAAACTGAAAACCATGCAAAAGAAAAAAGAGACGGCGACATCACGTCCTTGCTCATCTTTGCTATTCGAGCTCTGGTAGCTTCCGGCAAGCGAGGCAGTGGTAAAAACAAATGGGAAAGGCATGCACCTGCCAGGGCTGTGGTTCTCTCCAACATCAAGCCACTGGATATGGCCAAGCCGTGAACGCACGTTTCCCAAATAACGTTTACATTGGCTATAGCTATCCTAATGAGGTATTCTCGTGTATGATTGGCTTGCCTACAGTGTAATGTTTGGGAAAAAAGTAGAAATTGTGGACAGAACTGTTCCATGGCCAGTAGCTGTGCCCTGAACAAACTTCATTTCTGACATTTTTTTAATATCTGATTCAAATAAAATCGCCAAAATATGTGAAGAATGCGTATGTAATTGGACAGAATGTACTTGAAATGAGGCGATGTAAATTTCATCTAGCATTCTTACATTTTGTTTACTATTGTTGCAGCGTAGAACTAGCCTTTACTACTCTTTTTTGTTGTTATCTCGATCATGAAATAGAACAACACAAATAACAATTCTTCAGGACATATTTTGTGAAACGGTTGACCATGGTACAGAAATCTTAAAAATGATCCAATATAATAAATGACATTGAAGGCGACATGTCACTAAACACGACGTATTTACTAGAGTGAATGTCCGGTGGCTTAGTGGTTGGCATGGCCCATTCATAGCCAAAGGGACACGGGGAAGGTTTTAATGTATAACGACAAAAAGAATATTCAATGTAACCGCTGTTGTGTCTCTTCGGAAGCCGCGTTACTCCACTTGCCTTTGTATGATATAGCCTCTCACGTTTTAATGTGGTCTTATCAATCAATCAATCAATCAATCAATCTATCTATCGATCGACCAATCAATCAATCAATCAATTGTGTGCTTATAACTTTCAGTAACATCATTTAGAGGAGTTATGGCCCCTGACAGCCCTACTCCTAACTTTGGCATTCCATATCATTCACATCTTTCCGCTAAATTAGTGATTCCCGCGTGCCTTTTGAGAAGAACAAACCCCTGTTGAAAAATTCGTAATAGTAACCCTTTGAGTCGAAGCGCACTCTTACTATGTGGGGACTTATGCTTTATCTCGCCAAATCAAATCTATATGGAGAACCATTCTGCTTGGCAGTTAATGTGACTAATGCGACAGACTAAACAAGAACTCATAGGCGACATATCTTGTTTAAAAGGTTACTGAGGACAGAACACGGGATTAATGTTTTCCCAAGGTCAGATTGCATGTAGAAGTGCACTGCTTGACTAGCTAGTCGAACGCCATATCAATTTGTTTCATTACTATTTATTAAGTACGTGTAGATCTGCCAAATCTGATTTCTTTGAAGCAGAGTAGAGCAGTGTATTTGGGTTCATTCTGAAACGTACAGTAAAACTGTTGTTGATATTTCTTAATATTTTACTTGTGTGGTACATGAAGTGATTTAAATCCATATGGATAATGTTTGCTCAGTAGAAGTCTTCAAGGACAGTTAGATTTTTTATAACGTAGGAGCAAACAAGATTACATTTGTACCTATTAACTGGTCTTTGTAGGAATGCTATGAATTTATTTTTGTTTGCTTTAGTACTAGGTGGGCACATTACAGTTCCATTAAAATGGGCAACACTCATGCTTGGTTTATCTTGACCGAGCTGTAGTTGCACTGTTCATAAGGGAATAGTTCTCCCTACCTCATGAGTGCCCCCCCCCCCCCCCCCGCTTTGTGTCTGATATCCCCAAATTTACAAATTTCTCTTCTTACATCGAATAGAAATTAAAATTGTCTAATTTTGATGAAATCAAGCAAAGTAAAAACGCACTTTGTAAGGAAAATATTAAATAATTCACAGTCTTGTTTTACTTTATAATGATAATAGGAGTTAACAAAGTGATGGTGAGGAAGGGAAGTAACTCATTTTGAAACCAGGGAGTCTAAGGACAAATCGGTACTAATGATTTGGAAAAATGGGAACCAACCTGGAAATGGGTGACATAAGATAGAGTATATATGGGTTTGGCTGACTAGGATTGGTTAATAATGTAAGTTATGTTTGATGAAAAAGAATCTTTTGAGAGCTTATCCTAGTTGTAAATGAAATAAAAATAGAGACATTATTTTCTTGATGGAATTTCAGTCCTTAAACAGTCTTGAGTTTGGAACACACATTACTAAAATTGGCTCTTTGGTGCGGAAATGAAAGCATATGTTTCAAACACATGCAGGTCCAGAAAATGCCGCGGCTCATATCCTTTCTTCTATTCACAAGCTGACGCCCAGGTTTCATCTATACTGATAAATACAGGTTTGATCATGAGCACTGTGAGTCCCTCAGAGACTTTCTTGCAAACTGCTGCTCTGTGTTATCTCCACCGCAGATAAAAGTAAACACTGACAATATACTCAAGGAAATTCAAATCGTTTTACAAAATCGTCACATATTTTAAGTAAAACATCTCTGGAACATTCGTATTATATCTAATATTTTTGGAGCTCTCGATGATTGGACACACTTGCGTACGATGAGTTGATGCGGATTTCATAGCACTCTCTTCAGGCTGATAACCAAATCCTCATAACAGATGACTTAACTCACCATCAGTGTAGCAAGAAAACTGATGATGATGGCGGGTCGATAAATATATCACTATCATCGACATCATTTATAACCAAGATATTAAATTATAATGAACAGCAGGAAATAAAAATAACAACAACAGGACTATAACGGAAAAGATCCCCCACCCTGCACGATAGCAATGAACTGTTGCTGCTGCTACTACTACTACTACAACTGCGAATAATAATACTAACAATAGCAATACTAACAGCATCAATAGAAGAAACTACGATGACAACTGTAATAATAATAATAATAATAATAATAATAATAATTATACTACTACTACTACTACTAATAATAATAATAATAATGATAATCTATGCAGTGGCGTCGCTAGGGGGGTGCGGGGGGTGCGGACCGCACTGGGTAACACCATCTCAGAGGGGTGACACCAAAATGAAAAATTGCAAATTTTACAGAGCGCACACTGCTCGGTCTAGTCGGATTTCATAAGCGGATAACCGATCATAGTTAAATACATGAGTAGCAGGCACAGCAGTGGCGTCGCTTGGGGGATGCGGGGGGTGCGGACTGCACCGGGTGACACCATCAGAGGGGGTGACACCAAAATGACATTACTAAGGATTCTGTATGGCCTGTTACGGAAGGAGGACCATGGGGGTGACACCATGAGCTACCGCACTGGGTGACACCAACCCGAGTGACGCCGCTGAATCTATGTCTTAGAAATTATGAATAGTGGTACTAGGGACCTGCATAGTTAAAGGTTGAATCATATTACAAGTATCTTGGATCCATAATTTCTGGAAAAAAACCACTGGACGCGTGTGCCAGAAAACTGGCAAAATATCTGTTACTGGTCCGTTCGTCTGTCTGACTCAAAGATAGTTCCCATTCTCAGGTATCGGTCTCAGGTTCGGTGCTTTTATGATGTCAATAATGATGATAAGTTCATCTGTCATTGCAAAAATATATTTTTGGTGTATATCTACATTTAGACCAAATACATTCATATATATATTCAGTTACTATGCATTCGTATATAATGGATTAGTATACATTCGTATATTTTATCGATTAGTACGCATTCGTATATTATGGATTAGTATGTGTTCGTATATCATGGATTAGCATGCATTCGTATATTATGGATTAGTATGCATTCCTATATTATTTATTAGAATGCATTCGTTTATAATGGATTAGCATGAATTAGTATATTATGGATTAATATGCATTCATATATTATTATGGATTAGTATGCATTCGTATATTATGGATTAGTATGCGTTCGTATATTATGGATCAGTATGCATTCGTATATTATGGATCAGTATGCATTTGTATATTATTTATTAGTATGCATTCGTATATAATGGATTAGCATGAATTAGTATATTATGGATTAATATGCATTCATATATTATGGATTAGTATGCATTCATATATTATGGATTAGTATGCATTCGTATATTATGGATTAGTATGCTTTCGTATATAATAGATTAGCATGAATTCGTATATTATGGATTAGTATGCATTCATATATTATTATGGATTAGTATGCATTCGTATATTATGGATTAGTATGCATTCGTATATTATGGATCAGTATGCATTCATATATTATTATGGATTAGTATGCTTTCGTATATAATAGATTAGCATGAATTCGTATATAATGGATTAGTATGCATTCGCAAATAATGGATTAGTATGTATTTGTATATTATGGGTTAGTGTTTGTATACAATTAATTAATACGCATAATATAAGTAAAGATGGTGTTTTGAAATGTTGGCTTAGAATTCTAAAAATGCCAGAAGACAGAAGTCCTAAACAATGTTACAATTTACAATTAAGATGGGGCTAAAAATGTCAGAAAGTTTTTATTTACTCCTTACTGATTTGGCAATGTCTGGTGTAGTCGGGTGGGGTTGGGTGATGTTTGAAAATGCATTGCTATGAATATTTAGTCAGTGATGTGAAGATATTTTGAGACAAACACTTCATTGCGAGACTGGATCGTTAAAAAGGCTGATTTTATTTAGGCCATTGAGAATATAATTCACTTGTTAAAAATATCAAGAATTGTAAAGGGGATACAGAATTTTGTTACATAATTACCGGCTTGGAGCAAGTAACTTGTAATAAGAGGTAATACAGGAAGATAAGAAAATGTTTCCTATAAAGAATGATTGAGTCAAATGTAAAATGTTCCTCTTTCGTGTCAGATACATATATTCTCACCTGAAGATAACATTTGGGGTTCATCAGTTTTCTTGAACACAAAAGTCAGACGAAAGCCAACAGTTGGTTCAGAAGTTAACACATGCATGCATCGTTTCTCGCCAGTCTGTTAATTGTACTAAATTATATTTTTATTATATCTCTTTTTTATTAGAACATAAAATTCCCGTGAAATGAAAAGAGAATAGTGTAGCTCACAAATGGTCTCACTACCGGGCGAATCAGATAATACACGTGTGAGCCTGGCATGAGGTCCCATTTCCAAAGACCTCACGACAACAGTCGTTGTCATCTGAAGGGTTCTCGAACGCACAAATACCACAAATAATTTTATCTAATCAACAAATATTCACACATTCACGTGAAACTAATTTTACAATTACATGGTTTTCTTTCTTCATATTCGTATGACCCATCAGTAAATCGTTCCAAGCCGCAGTTCGGTACTTCACACACCAAACACGACCCTAACACCTAATACAAAGAGTTATTCCTATCTCAAATTACTAAACACGCATAAGTAAAAATATCACGATAGTTCCTTGTGTTAAGAAGTTAGGGATAATTCATTATACGAAAATAATCGTTGAGACAATAACGTCTCGTGGGATTGTACCTTAAGACATCTCCTCCTATTAATTGTCTAATAACACGGTTTGCCAACTAACTTCTCAACACTTCAATTAATCAGAGAAACAATTACGCAAATATAAGGAAGCTATAACGAGGAATTAAATACAAGTAACACATACCCTATACTTGCTATCATATCTTCGCAACAATTAGTTTAACATTATTGTAGGTTACTTCGTATCGGCTTAAAAAATCATTATCTGCTCAATAAATGACGCAAATTACTGTTATTATGTCAATGGGACAATCAGAATTCCACAGAGAATGCACTGGAAATAAACATTGTCATGTTATTATGATCATGAATTAGGTAACTTTAATGTAAACAAAATCAAGTAAATGTGAATGTCAATGCCCGAATATTGTACTTTTTTGTCACGTGATTTTTCCCATTGTATAAACCTTGTTGAAGCTTGAAAAAAAACCCCGTTATTTTGTATTCAACGAGTCGCATGGGAAATTATAATCCCATAAAAGGTTATGTAAATGTGGTGTGAACGATCATGTTGTCATGATTAAATTCGACTCTACGTGCATGAAAACAAAACTCATTGTCCAAATTCATTTCTTTCTATGTCAGCTGCATCATCTTTGCACAATTCATGGCTAGAAAGCACGAATTACGTTCAATTTTAACCTCTTCCAACAGTGCAACGTACCAGAGCTGTTTTGTTTCCAATTCGGTATTGCGTACTCAGGAAACGAGATCATAAGATTATGCGCATTTACGAAAAGAAATTTGTACTGTTTGTATTTGTTTACATATGATAAATGTAACGAACAAATAGCAAAATGAGGCAATTCTCTCAGACGACCAGACCAAATGTCGCAACAACATAAGACGTAATAGCGGCTGCAAAATGTATCAGATACATAACATATATGAGGGAATAATGAGTGCCATGTTTAAACTCAGATAAAGCAATTTATTCAAAGTATGTATCTTTTTAATATTTAGCAGACATGGAAAGCGATTATAAGGCTTATGGTTTCGAAAGCAAAGTACAACATTAAATTTTCGATATTTATGTATTTTCTGTCGTAAAACTTGATTTCGGATAAAGACTGTGAATTTTCTTGAGTACGTATTTAGAAGTTCAAACGCTCCCGAGAGCTTAGAAACTAGGTAAGTACGCAATAACCGAGTTAAGTTATCTGTAACGATCCTAGAAATGTCTGCGCATGTCCGTTAGATGATTTCTACGTGTTTTTCAGAGTTTCGTGAACCCATTTGTGTAATACATGTCTGATTAAATAAACATGTTTTTCTACGGCCTGGTTGTTCCTGCTTATTTCTGAATGAGAAGCACCTACTTTAAGAGCTTAGGGCTCACACCACTACTAAACTGCTAAACTGTAGTTTTACGCCAAGCTTGTGATTATTGTGTAATCAGTACAAGTTTATAGTTATATATGAAAGTTAAAAGAGTAAAGAATATGTTTCTTGGGCTTACTCTTCTTTACAATAGGCATTTGTTTAAAATAAATAGTGCTGTAACGTTATGCATAGAAATAAAAGCTACGAAACGACTACTGTGAGTGGCTGAATGTACCACGTGCCATCAAAACAAAATCTTAAGGTAAAGCTGTAATATTTCAATGATATTTAAAAGCGATGGTGCAATCCGAACATATCTGAACATGTTATCAATGACTGAATCTCTTAAATATATCACGACATACTATTATATCAATTTGCTTTCTCCTTACATCGGTGCACATTTTCAGACGTTATTTGAAATTTGTCCGCTCCCGACCGATTGGTTCTTGTTGCAACCAATGCGATGATCACCTGTTGGCTGCTCAACAGTTGGATGTAATGAATGCTTCCACAACAAGTTGTATACTGCTGCTGGTGGTTGCACACCAATAATATTCAATTCATCGTTTTACTTACGTTATTCACAACACTCTTAATTTGGATATCAAAATACTTTACAGTTAATCTAATCTGACATAAATAATGAAAAATTGTCAACAACATACATTTATAAATCTACAAACAATATATGCCAATCGTGAATTTATAAAATACGCGAGTAAAAAGAATGAAAACCAAGGTAAGTTGCGATTAATGTTCCGCAGGTCAGATGTTTCCCATGTTTCGCTAGATGCGACAAATACCTATCTCTCTTTGCTTCTTCACTTATTTTTCATTAATTAAACGCAGAACTATTTATGCAACCAGTTAATGAATAAAATGTGTTTATTTATTTATTTATTTATTTATTTATTTATTTATGTATGTATGATGACTTTAGTTACGACGACCTTAACCGGGGCATGCTTTATTAATAAAAACAAATATAATAGATTTGTGTAAATTCAGTATAAAAAGAGCTTTAAAATAATAATCATATAAACATCTGACATTATGTATTCTGTGTTTAAACTAAAAAATAAATAAATAAATAAATATATCAGAACGTATTTGATGCATTTGCCTATATCCCAATACATACAAATGTGATAAGACACATGGGTCTTTTTTGTTTGTTTTATATCCCAAGTTTTGGGATAAATTACTTTACACAATTTAGGGAACATGATCGTCTTGCAAAATCAGGATATCTTGACCGCGACTCTAAACAAACATGTAGTTTACATATTTTTTTTATGAAACACTCTTTTTAAAAACTTTCCTCTAACATTCAGACATTTAAATAGATCAGGTTTCATGTTTCCGCTAAGTTTTGTGTTACATGTTGTAGTTTATGCATTGTCAGTTGTTACTTCCCTTAACGAATACATACGGCTTGTTAATATTATATAATAAAAAAAATGACTGAATAATATGTTTGGGAAACGTACTTCACTGAAATGAACCATCTAACATTTATAAATATTACGACATTCATATGATATAAAAGTAAGCCAGAAAACTATAAATTATAATTATCGGTCTAGAATAGAAAGTATCTCAGCGATCGTTATAAAACGTTTATTTGGACTACATTAGTTGTTTTCTACAAACCAGTTGATAGGAAGGCTTCATATTTTAATGACAACTGTTTGCAGGAGTGTATTCTCAAAATGTTTGCAAAGTTATAAAGTTACGTCAAATCCTATACATTTCAGTACAGTGGTACCTCGGGTTACGAACGCCTCAGGTCACGAACAATTCGGGTTACGAACAACAACTTCGAAAATTTTTTGTCTCGGGTAACGAACAGTGCCTCGGGTTACGAACGAAGGCGAGAGAGAGAGAGAGAGCAAGGTTTAACGTTGGAGACAAACGATCGCGTACAGTACAAACGAAGGCCACGCAGTAGATGTACTAACATCGCTTAGCGCTAGCCAAGTAGCCTAGATTTCTTAGCAGTGGCACTGTGTTCAGTTTATCTCTTTCATTATTTTCCTTGTTAACCCCATCAATTATGAGTTTGGTTGTTTTCTTTCTCTTTATTTAATACGTGAAGTACACGTATTCTTTGCGTTTTGTCAGGTAAACGACCGGATGTTAATAAAAAAGAACGATTCTTTCATCTTGAAACGGATTGTCTCTATTTCATTGATTTCAATGTTTCGGATTACGAACGTTTCGGGTTACGAACCGAGTTCTGGAACGAATTAAGTTCGTAACCCGAGGTACCACTGTAGTCATTTTTGTTGAAGTCACATCATATCTATTTCAGTAGTCATTTATTTAGAAGTCAAATCTTATCTATTTCAATAATCATTTATGTAGAAGTCAAATCCTGTCAATTTCGATAGTTATTTATGTAGAAGTCAAATCCTACCTATTTCAATAGTTATTTATGTAGAAGTAAAATCCTACCTATTTCTATAGTCATTTATGTAGAAGTCAAATCATATCTATTTCAATAGTCATTTATATAGAAGTAAAATCCTGTCAATTTCAATAGTCATTTATGTAAAAGTCTAATCCTGACTATTTCAATAGCCATTTATGTAAAAGTAAAATCCTGTCTATCTCAATAATCATTGATGAGGAAGTAAAATCATGTATATTTCAATAGTCATTTATGTAGAAATCAAATCATGACTATTGCAAACGACATTTGTGTTGAAGTAAAATCCTGTCTATTTCAGTAGCCCTTTGTATAGAAGTCAAATCCTGTCTATTTCAATTGTCATTTTTGTAGAAGTCAAATCCTGACTATTTCAATAGTCATTTATGTGAAAGTCTAATCCTGTTTATTTCAATCAGACGACACATAATTAACCAGTCGCAACAGATTCAAATTTGTTGTTCGTTTCCAATATTGAAGGATCGCACTTCCTGTTATGGTCTATATAAAACAGGCCTAAAGCTGTACATATAACCAAAAATTAAGCAAGTACTATAGGACTCTAACAATGTTTTATTTTTATTAGAAAAATTGATTCCAAAGTATTTATGAATGGTTTCGTAGTTTGACAAGAACTCAAATATTAAAGAATAGTAATGATATTCGTTTAAAAAATTTGAAAGTTTAATGTAATGCTTTTCGAGATCGAGTTTGAATTCACCTTGGCGCTATCTGAATTTCGTATAAGCTGATATCTTATATTGCTATAATTCTACAACTGTAATTATAATATAATGCATATGTCAAGTAATGTGACCAAACGAAAGCAGCTGTGACACGTCGTCCTTAAGAAAATGTCACTGTATCCAAGGGAGTCATTTCTACATATGTTATTGTGAATAAAACTATAAAATATGCTAATGTTTCCGATATGTATCTTACGACAATCAATTATTTCGTTCTGTTGCCACGAGACACACATCTGTAATGGGTACACAGATTCTGCCTTTTCTAATTTATTTCGAGTCTCGAAACATCAGCATCTAAATCGAATATCTAAGTAATTAATTTCGAGACACGATTTGCAAAGCTGTATTGGGTAAACAGATTCTGCCTTTTCTAATTTATTTCGAGTCTCGATACGTCAGCATCTAAATCGAATATTTAGGCAATTCTTTTCGAGATATTACTTGTGCAGCTTTAATGTGAACACTGATTCTGCCTATCTTTATTTATTTCTAGTCTTGTGACATCAGCATCTTAATGTAATATTTATCCAATAAGACAAAATAACCATCATCTTATATTTTACATGTACAGGTATTGGCATTTTTGCATAGATCATTCTTGATCGTGCGAATACAAAATTAAACGCATTGTATGATTTTTGGAATATTAAGCCTGACCTTATGGCTATCAATGAAGCCTAGCCACATGTACATCTAGTTTCAAGTGAAGATTCACATGGAAAATGTTTTAATGGTATCGAAGTTCCTTCTACATGGAGCTTGTGGTAAGTTACTAATATTTGTTTAGAAATTGAACTGCAATGCGATAAGACACGAAAGAACGTGTATAAAATTTTCTGATAATCAAAAAATAATAAGGAAATGTGATTACAAAGACAACCATTCCAGTGCTTTATATATAAGAAAAGAAGATGAGAAGGCTGGTATAAGTAATATGGTCCATGTACTCAAGGTCCATAAACCAGACTCAGTTAGACGTGGAGGAGGGTACACGTAATCATAACAGTATCCCCTCCCCTCTGGTAAAGAGTATTCAACACAAAGTTGAAAAAGAGATTAGCACTGACCTTAAAAAAGTCATAAACAAAATTTGCTATGGTAAACACATTTAACCAAACAATAAATTGCAGCTTGCAAGAGTTACAAATCTGTTTTAGGCATACTACGCCTACAGATCGGTGTCTGTGCTGTTTATTCTGCTGATTACTCCATCTTTGCTAGCCAATGTTCCGATACGCTAACCCTGTCTACACCTTGGCCGATTGAGAATATTTTTGTGTGCTTCGGTCTGTGAATTTCATTGAATGCGGCCTCCAATCAAAACTAAGTTCAAATTTGAACACTGTTCCTACGTGATGGAGACAATGGGAGCATAAAGCTTGAATGGACTCATAAACAAGGAAATTTTTCCACAGCCGGTCTGTGTTTGTACAAATACATTTCACTCAGATAACCTGTAATGGCTTCTCTCTGGTACGTAGTCATACTTTCGATGTTAAACTTCGAAAGTAACCATTTAAATAGATTTCCTCCATCCTTTTCGGCCGATGTAAAATGCACCGCTGTTACACGCTATTGTTTAGTTCGGATTACATACTAAGGGTGGCAACTCATGAAATCCAATAGATGTCGCTTGGACAAAGCACCAAAATATCTGCTCGATCCGCCGATGTGTAGATAGGGTTAACATATCGAAACCTTGGATAGTGAAGATGCCGATTACTCCTAACAAACTTCACAGACCCAGACCTACCGGCGCATAATGCGAAGGCAGATCTGGTCTGTGCAGTTAGCAGTTGGCCTCTTCTTATAAGCGAGTATAAACGGTTTTTCCTTTCCAAATTATACTATGAAATGATGGATTGGGTGTTAATATTCATTACTCACAATAAGCTTGATGACGAATTGCATCATCTTTGTTTACGCTGAAAATTCCAGCAGCAACAGCACTTGTGAAGCCACGCCCAAATTGCACTAAATACCTGCCTTTCCTTAGATTGTTATCAATAGCCTTCAATATATGTTTGGAGGAATTATGCTTACTTAACTACCGCAAAGTCATTGTTTAAGACTTTTAGAAAGTTTAAAAGACTCTCCCTTCTCCTATCTGTTGTTTCCGTTAGTGTAAGTACTGTGGTATTCAGTTATATTTATGATAGTTATGTACCTGTATGCACCGTGTACCTTCGTAATTATATTTATGTCAGTCAACAACGCTAAAACAATGCTGTGATAATGTTTTCTGACAAGATCGTAGTACATGAGGGTCGGATGAACTGTCATGGATGACATAATATATAATGCATATATTTTTATTGTACACACCCTTGTATTAGCCGCCAATGATAGATTTGTTACAGTGTTAAGGCTTTTAGGTGATCGTCTGTTCTCGCTTATACAAAGACTCCAAGTGCAAACTGCACAGACCCAGATCTGCCGTCGTATAATGCACCAGCGGATCTGGATCTGTGCAGTTTGTTAGGAGTAATCAGTCGAACAAACAACATATACCCCGATCGGCAGGCGTGTTATGCTATGACAGATAGGGATCTTTATTGTTTGCTATTGACCCGACTTATAAGCGGGTAGAGACTGTAACAACGTTAACTTTTATACCGTGTGCCTCAAAGGCATTAACATTGTTAACTTCCAGTAGTCGCTTACCGATATGAACGGCTATAATTTGTCAGGTGCAAATTTCATTACTAGTTTCTACATGAAATTAGAGGATATTATTCTCGAAAAGACATAATTTACACACTGCATAATGATAAACCTTGACTTTTTGTAAAAAAAAAAAGAATATCTTAAAGAAATGATAGATATAAAGTATTATAATGATTCTTATGCTTTCTCAAGGAAAGAGCGCCATTTGTTGAAAAGAAATGAAGAAAATAAAAATCGAAATGAATCTGACTGTCATACACATATAAAAGTGGGATATGCATTGTTCTATGTTTACAATTAGCATACCTCCTCTTCGGCAGATTTCATTTTTGACTCAAAGAAGCTGTTAATAGTATTAATTTATTAAAATTAATGTAGAAAAATAGTGGTTTAAGTTATTAAAATTAACGTAGATATAACGAGATAGCTTTATGTTTTGGAATTATTAGCTCAACTGTACTTTTGCAGTGCATTCAGTCTTTTGGGCTATTATTGTGTCATGTTTAGTGCGAGATGAGAAACCATTAATTGATTGCATGTTGACGAGGCGAATGAAAACAACAGCTGTTATTTACCATGCGAGCCTTACAGCTAAGAGAGAACAAAGATGTATATGTTCAAGGCAAAGGTAATGGTAAACATGTAATTTTCCACATTTTTTCTGTTGTTGGAATATTCTTAATGAATGAATTGTTTTTAGATCGAAATAATCCAGGCATTTACGTATATGCATTCCACACACATCTAAATGCAGGGACTGAAATATTTGTTTACTCACGCACGCATGCATTTATACAGGTAAATAACAAAGTAGATCTGTAAGTAGGTTATCTTATTTTTTTACATATTGTTTCATAACATCTAATTGAATATAGGTGTCGTCTCCAAATCTTTTCAAACTCGTCACTAAACATAGTCATTCTCCATGTCCAAATTTACATTGTGTAGAGCTTTAATGGGATGAAATGATGGTTAATAGACTGATATTGAATGCATAAGCCGATTGTAGAATGAGATAAAAAAAAAGGCTCCAAATATCCTCAAACATTGGTTAAATAGGTAATATTTCGATTTTTTAAAAGCAACATCGTGGTCCAAATTTGTTGTCCGGAGGCCACGGCTCACTTTGATTGGGAGTCTTTTTTTGGACCAATTTTAGACCATACTTGTACTGATATTTTCCAGGATTTGTGTATTGCAATCTGAAGAAGTTGACTATAATGTGAAAAAGATACATGCAATATGTTTAATCATACGTGTCCATCTCTGTTACTAATTAAAAGATATATGCGATATGTTCAATTATGCGTGTTCATCTCTAATTATGATCGGGAATGTACTTTTTTTTAAAACAAACACCAACATGATTAAGAAAAGGACAAATCCATAGATAACAAAACATCAATGGAATTAAGAAAAGAAAAAATCCATGCATAACAAACACCTACATGATCAAGAAAAGATCAAATACGTGAATGACAAACACCTACATGATCAAGAAAAGAATAAAGTAGTCCAGGTTAATATCGGTATGATCAAGAAAATGAGTTCTATAGAAAACGTTGATATTATCAGTGGTTGTATGATTCCTGAACCCTTAGGGTCGTATCCATAGGGACTTTGACGGCCAGAGTTTTACTCGGAAAATTGGGGTTATGGATGTCTCAATTAGTCCAAGCAATGATTATTTCGATCAAAAGATGTGCTAGATGCAACACTATGTTTTCTGTGGTGAATTTGGCACAAGTTCCCAACAATAATTCCAGAACTGTTATGTAAGTAACGCAATATTCAGGGAACACTTCATACCTTATACAATGAATTTATATTGCAAATTAAGTGAGACTTTCATATGGTCATGTAATACAGGAAAATGCTGAGAAAAATATCTTGGTCAAGTAGAAGATACGCTATTGACGCAGATCTTGAACAAATTAAACTGGTAATATACTTAAATTTTAATTATGTTTTATAAAAATAAAGTGTCAAGTTTTTATGACATTACAAAAGCATAATAAGTTATATGTATCTTTAACGTATTTCCCCTTTCTGACGCAAATTTAGCATCCTAATACATTTCAAATTCCCAAAATAGCATGCCTGAGATTTAATCACTTGGTTACTACGCCGATGTTAATCAATCTTGACAACACGTATTGTGGGATACTGCTCTAAATCGGTGAGATATTTTAGCTATTTGTTTGTTTTTGGTGTTTTTTTATATCATTAACTGAATGAACTGTATGTAAATATTGACAATATTTGTTTTTGTAATTTGTATGTAATTTGCGCAAGCTTTCATTTTTAAAACAAACACACATACATACATACATACATACATACATACATACATACATACATACATACATACTACTTGGATATCAACATACTAACTTGATAGATTACTTACATGCATGCCAAATAAATTACTGACCAATAAATCAACAGAACGCTGTAAAACACACTTTGTAAGCATGTTATATAACTGTTCCAGAGGATCACAATAAAACGTAAAATTGTAACAATTCAATTTCATCGATACCAATTTCACTCTTTCACGAGGTTTGGATTGTTGCAATATATTGTTTTTTCAAGGAAATAATCTGCGAGGATTTCTTTTTAGAAAAGACAGCTAAGTCAGTTTTCTAGGTCAAACAACTATATGATTTTTTTTGGGGGGGGGGGAGCGAGAGTAAGCGTTTCGACTAGGACTAGATGTGGCAACTTGGAGTCGCTGTCAAACCATCTTCTACTCTGTTGTCACTGACTTCAAAAGGCTCTGATAATCCAACTCCAAATAATTAAGGGAACTATGCAATCTTTTGACTTGTCCGTAAAATGCAGTTGAAAGTACTTCGCACAGTTTTAGTTTTGTGTGTGAGTTTAACGCCATTCGTTAGCTCATGATGGACTATACACGAGGAAACAATATATTTGATGAATGAGAAACCCTGGAAGAACCGCCGACCCATGAAAGCTACTGGCAATCTTTCTCACGTACCCACGTGGGTCGAAGAGAGAGATACGCGGAGATGAGATCCATGAGTGATCTGTCAAGGCGATCGACTTTGACCACTCATGTGCTCGGTATACCCATAAGGCATAGATACCAAACTTTCCGTGAAAGATTGATTAAAGGTCATTGGATCTGGTGAATTACAGGCAAAGTTCTTTACGTCTTCTAAACTTCCGCATCGAAGGCTCCAATTATTAAATAATCAGTGTGTTAAAATTTAAAAACAAATGTTATTATAGGCTTTTCGAGAATTTGTAGAGTATATACACGCATAATCCACTAAAAACAAGACAAAACAAAAAAAAACCAAGCAAATAAAGAAATAAAGAAAGAAAAACAAGAGATAAATGTTGCTACTACGTCATAGTTTTCTGTCTCGAGTATCGAAAATTTCGTTTACTTTGCGGTGTTGCTGATTTGTGTACAGAACATGAATATTAATAATCTTATGTATTGGATAATAATTTGTATAACTTCAACAAATGTTTATAATAAACACATTTTAATCAATAGTGCGTATACAAATTCCGATTGTTGAGTGTTTGTTTTGGTTGCAATACTAGTAACTTAACAAAGCAAAGTTTTCTGGCATCTGAGAGCAATGATACGATATGGCTTCAAGGCGTATTTACAAAGTGACGAAGACTATTTACATTATGTAGGTATTTATACCTTCTCTGCTTTCAAACAGAGAACTGATAACATCTTTACAGCATCCAAGCTAATTACTAGATTGTATTTCATTCATGCAATTATAACTCACGTGCCAGTCTTGTGTTCTCAATTCGTCTGCAGTACCAACAAATGCCACCTTTTTAATACGGTTAATATATAACTGTTGATTCAAAATGCTATATTTAGTTGATCAATTATTTTCCAATTAAATTAAAATTAGATTGAAAAATATCTTTGTTCCATTAATGGTAATATGTGTTGTATGAGTTAACTAATATATGTACTAGGCAAATAATTATTTTACGATTAACGGCACGTGTTGTGTATAGTATTATATTAAATACCGTATTTAAAAGAATGAAAAGTCGCTGATAAGTTGAAAATAAAATTAACGTCACTTTTCAGAAGAAACATACGTATAGGCAATAGTTTTGCAGTGATAAGCTTGAATCTACAATGATGTTCATTTTGTTTTTGTCGCAGATCAGGTTCTACTGGATGTAAATTGGATATCGCACCGAATTCGAATTTTAATGTGGACACCTATTAAGGACTTTTTACTCAAAAATGAGCACCTCAAGCTTTAATTTGTATCGTTTTCAAAGTTTCAACTCGGACAGATCGTTCATAGGATGTACACTTGTTTGGCTGGCCTTGCCATGAAAGTTTATGCATTTGGACAAACATCGACATCACTTTTTATGCTTTTTAACTTAGGTTTATATTCCCTAGTGCCACCGACACACTCAGTGGAAAAGGACCCGGATAAAATGTCAAACCACTTTCTCGTCAATTTAATCAAGCAGTTATCGTGTATTTGTTTGTAATTTAAATAATAAGTTGTTTGATGTGTAAGTTTTAAACGTTATTACTTACAATATCAAGTGTTAAATTGATGTTAGATACAGACATAAATGGATAGTTTAATAAAATATTGTGTTGTGTAATACATTTGCTAAGAAGCTCTATTAATAACATGTATCCCCGAAACATTTTCCTGGTAAATTCGATCTCATATATGTATGATTAGCAAGTGTAGACTTTCGAAAGATGAACTAGATGTTTGTAATTATAAACTGATACGTAATAAAATGTGCAGCTTTTGTACTGAAGTTTGACTAAAACATTCCAGTTTCCTCTATTTGTCAAACGTGGTATTCAGACAAACCAGACCATTAAACGAGGTTACAGTTGTTATAATTTGGTACCCTGGTTATGTAACCTGATAATTATTTATTTGTTTCTGATTTTCGTATAATTTCATCCATATCATCCTTTTATTACGGCTGGATTTATATCATTTTAAAGGGTCCAGCAAACATCTTCATTTGTGGTGATGAATAAGATATTAACTTGGGAGTTCACTGATGCCAAAAGAGACCGTTTGGTCTCTCAATAGTAGTGAAAATTTAAGTCTGTGAAGAGGGAGATTTTGTTCCTAGATTTTGCATCCCTTCATATGGGAAACCATGGAACATGCATACCTTTCACATAAACATTTGCCAGACATGACCCTCTAAATGAAGAATAGAAAATGCTACCGATATGATGTAAGTACATTCAATAACGTTGAGAAACATTTTGAGAAACGCCAAATGTTTGTGAACATTTCTTATATCGACTATGAGCCTATATAACGATCACAGATTACTTCCCATTGTCAGAATCCTATTGCAGTGTGCGTCCAATTTCATTTACCTTAGGACATACACTACATATCCATCTGGGAACCAAGATCTGATATTACACCACCTCTGTGACATTCCCAGTTCAGGTTATGTACTGAGCAGTATCTTATATAGCACCACCCGGCTTCTGTTCCCAGTCCATGCTATACACTGAGCAGTATCTTATATAGCACCACCCGGCTTCTGTTCCCAGTCCATGTTATACACTGAGCAGTATCTTATATAGCACCACCCGGCTTCTGTTCCCAGTCCATGTTATACACTGAGCAGTATCTCATATTACACCACCTCTGCCATATTCCCAGTTCATGTTATACACTGAACGGTATATCATACTAAACCACCTATGTCATAGTCGTTGTCCAGATTATATATATATATATATATATATATATATATATATATATATATATATATATATATATATATATATATATCTGTCTGTCTGCACCACACCAATGCCCTATTCCAACCAAATTTCCTTTTTGGTCGGTTCATTGTTTGCCATCAAGTCCAGAGGTCTTTGCAAGGTGATATACATATATATATATATATATATATATATATATATATATATATATATATATATATATATATATATATATATATATATATATATATATATATATATATATATATATATATATATATATATATATATATATATATATATATATATATATGAATGACATGTAAATTTAAGTGATTTGTCAACATACTGTCATAATAAATGATATCTGTTGTTTACATGAAATTCCTATTTGTCCGATCATATGGGTTAAAATCTCTGCAGATAGCACGAGAATATATGGGAAGATGGATGGGTGAATTGGCTATATAGATTAATTAAAGATGTCTGTGCATTTGTGTAATAGACCAACAAAATAAGTTTGGGAACATAGTCGCTTTTGACAATGCCATTTGTAATTACATAACATTTCCAGCTGTTTCTCTTAAATAAAAACCATTGCGCCATTATCAACTTCACGGTGCATTGAAATTACTATGTTGCCAGATGTCTGACATAGAACAATTCTCTCACCGCTATTCGCAGGAAAGTGACTTTGGTTTCTTTCGCAGGAATTTGAGAAAAAGATCTCGTAACTAATATATTCTTGTCAGATTTCGATATTGTATTTGACATTGCTTTCAAGGCATGTAGACCTTGCTACTATATTAGATGCAAGAAATGCCGGCATTTTCCCCATATACTGTTTTTATCAAGGGTGAGTCAGCTTATTCTTCTTAAGCTTTACCATATTCCTGCAAGACAGTGTTTGCGGTACGCTACTGATCCAGGTAAGAAAGACACTTCGCCTATTCCAAGCCATGATGCAGATAAAGCAACCAGTGCGACCTTCTATAACATGCAAAGTACAATAAAGTGGAAAAGAAAACAGGTTGTTAAAAAGAAATTACAGTCTCAATCCGTCATTTCAATGCAAGGAATTAGCAGCAAGGATATGTCAGTAAACGCTTTGTATATAACCGAACGTCATGGGTTTTGCTTTTCTTGTCAATAATAATGAATTATTTTCTAATGTTATTAATGGAAGTGTTGACACATTTCTGAACAATAGTAAATACATAATACACCATATTAAATCGGCTATCGAAACTTTAAATATCAGTGTTCCAGCCGGAATATGAAGAAAAAAAAATAGTGTGCCAGTCCCCAACCCCAAGGCACAGAGGACAGGAAATTCTTGTGATAGAGTATTTACAAATTAAAACTATACCATATAGCCGTTTTAAAGACCCTTCCAGACTGAATTGTCAAAAGGAACTCAAGACATTTACATTTGCTATCGCCGGACACAGGTCACATATTTTACTTTTTTATTCTCCTTGGACTGTAAATCATGCGCGATATTTCGACAAAGAACAAAACTGACCGTAGATCTTATGTAAGTATCAAATACAAAGTACATGTAGAATTTTTCTTTCATATTGACATCGTATAAAGACTAAGTTAAAACTATTTGAAAAGCCGAATCCTGTTTGTGCTGTGTATACACTTTTCAACATGTCGTGTAGATGAACTATTATAATTAATTTGTACATTCATGTGACAATAAATATATTATTTAGAACGTAAATTTTGGACATAGAGGACGTTCCATAAAGAAAAGACACAACTGATAGATTCTATTGGTTTGTATGTAGCAATAACCGTTAAAATTGCTATCGTGTCCAGAAGCCGTTCCATCAAGAACTTCTTGGCATGCCTTCTGTGTGGAAAAAAAAACAAATCGTTGCGTATATGGCGATACTACTGAATATCCAGTTTGAACTTCCACATGGTAACGCATCTTCTCTCTGTCTGTCTGTCTGTCTGTCTGTCTGTCTCTCTCTCTCTCTCTCTCTCTCTCTCTCTCTCTCTCTCTCTCTCTATATATATATATATATATATATATATATATATATATATATATATATGATGATAAATATTGCCAATATTCCTAAAACACTGGCAATATTTATCATTATATATATATATATATATATATATATATATATATATATATATATATATATATATATATATATATATATATATATATATATATATATATATATAATGATAAATATTGCCAATATTCCTAAAACACGAACTTATTAGTTTAGATTGCCAATTCTTAATTTCTTTAAAATTTTACCTTACTACAAACCCTGGATATTTTAAATATAAAATCAGAATCTCCAACATTACATAAACATTTCAACATATATAAACCAAATTTATGTAATTACCGGGAGAAAAAACACACAATACAAATAACATATCGTATATCGTTCTTTAAATCGAGCGATGCTCATTCAAAACAAATATTTCATAAATATTTGTAATTTTCTGAGAATAAGAATTTATCAGACTTTTTTGATATGATACGTAATCAATCAAAAAGGATCTTCTGACCAGTTTTTTTATATAAAAAAAAAACAAATTGCCAAGGAATACTTTTGAAACCAAAATAAACACCGAAATGAAAATTAATATCAGGTTTTGTAAATAATCCAGGATAGTCTCAACAATGTGAAGTCGGTTCGTTTCGTCTTATTTCTTTTCCATCTTTCATAAACTGATTATCTTTCAGAAACATCAAACAAAAGTAACTGTTATGGCTTGTATCATTTGGACATTTACGTTAACGGTCCATAATTATTATTTTCTCGTCATGACAAGGATGTGAAGCATCCAATTTAAATAAAAGTGGTTTATTTCTTAGCTTGTTTGCATAGCAACATCTGATACTCCATTATCCAACGCATTTTAGATATACGGGGACATTTTTAGAAGCTGCGAACTTGGCCCGCATGTGTTGAAGCTGACATTGATTATATCTTTGTCGGTTTGCAACTAATTGCTGAGATTGTTTGGCAATCAGATTCGTATAATCTAATTGATCTTGACAATGAAAACAAATGCCACAGAATTTGATATCTTCCGGGATGACCTTACGCATGATAAGAATAACTGATAATGCATGATAAGTGTTTCTCTTTTTTTGTGTTCAAAATGTCAAAAAGAAGAAGGAAATGTTGCTGGCTTCTCTTAATACTCATCAGTCATTATTTGGTGTAAAATTAAAAAATGTGAAATATGCATTGTATATTCCTTTTAGTATACAATTAAAACGTGAAACATGCATTATGTATTATTCCCTTAGTATATAATTAAAATGTGAAACATGCATTGTATATTCCCTTTAGTATAAAATTAAAATGTGAAACATGCACTATGTATTCCCTTAGTATAAAATTAAAATGTAAAACATGCATTGTATATTTCCTTTAGTATAAAATTAAAATGTGAAACATGCACTATTTATTCCCTTAGTATAAAATTAAAATGTAAAACATGCATTGTATATTCCCTTTAGTATAAAATTAAAATGTGAAACATGCACTATGTATTCCCTTAGTATAAAATTAAAATGTAAAACATGCATTGTATATTTTCTTTAGTATAAAATTAAAATGTGAAACATGCACTATGTATTCCCTTAGTATAACATTAAAATGTAAAACATGCATTGTATATTTCCTTTAGTATAAAATTAAAATGTAAAACATGCACTATGTATTCCCTTAGTATAAAATTAAAATGTAAAACATGCATTGTATATTTCCTTTAGTATAAAATTAAAATGTAAAACATGCATTGTATATTTCCTTTAGTATAAAATCAAAATGTGAAACATTCATTGCCTTTCCCTGCACAATTTGTTTATAAGAAACATGTATGATTCATTTTTAATTCCGAGGGATACGGGTGGGGGAGGGTTCAAAACAGTAGTTACTAACTTAACGAGAATATGAAATAAGACACTTTTCGAAATATAGCATTGCGTATTCCTGATAAAGATTTGATGACTGTATCATTTTTCCATTTTCTGAGTTGCGGTAGATATGTAATAATTGTTATAATAAATCCCCTTTTTTTCTTTGCTTGGTTGTTTCATGAATGGCCTGATTTGTCTGAAATGTCGCACTTATTCTGCTGAATTAATTTCTTGGAGAGAAAAAAACGATTTTCATTTTTCTCATTTAAATAGTTCATTTTAAAACATAGAAACTATTTCGTTGCATTGAATTTATGAAATATCACCCTTAACAGAGTATTAATCAGTAATTTATTTTGTAGTTGCAGATCCTTATTTTCTACAGCAATCATTAGAAATATATCTTCGTTAAGTGCTTGCCCAGAATGAAGTTGCATACCTTATACTTATAGTGATAATAACAAATCAATCTTTGGAAAGAATCCACCTCTGTAAAAACAGTTAGGCATATATTGCCTGTTAGTGTTTGTTAAGAAATACAATCTCGTATATGTGGACAATTCACACAACTTCCTTTTCTTTTACTTTTATTACCGTGTAGAGTGCATTGAACTGTTCCAATCCCTGACAACATACGGTAATTTAACTTTATGAACAACACATTAAACTATTCCAATCCTTGACAACACATAGTAATTTAACTTATGAACCACACAATGAACTGTTCCAATCCCTGAAAAACATATGGTAATTTAACTCATGAACAACACATTGAACTATTTCAATCCTTGACAACACATGGAGATTTAACTTATGAACAACACATTGAACTATTCCAATCCTTGACAACACATGGTAATTTAACTTATGAACCACACATTGAACTGTTCCAATCCCTGACAACATATGGTAATTTAACTTATGAACCACACATTAAACTGTTCCAATCCCTGAAAAACATATGGCAATTTAACTTATGAACCACACATTAAACTGTTCCAATCGTTGACAACACATGGTAATTTAACTTATGAAGCACACATTGAACTGTTCCAATCCCTGACAACATATGGTAATTTAACTTATGAACCACACATTAAACTATTCCAGTCCTTGACAACACATGGTAATTTAGCTTATGAAGTACATATTGAACTGTTCCAATCCCTGACAACATATGGTAATTTAACTTATGAAGCACACATTGAACTGTTCCAATCCCTGAAAAACATATGGCAATTTAACCTAATAAACCAATTTGTATGGTGAATTAACGCTTCCATATGACGTAAACAATTGTATTTCGATGCCATTCATACATTTGCTTCTACTGGTCGTGATCAACTTTAAACATACATTTTTTGCCCAAATAATTTGACATTGCTTCGTCAAGGATTCGCTGTACAAAGAAATAACCGTCAAGGTTAATCTCGTTTTTTCCTCCCTTTCTTTTGTTCTTTCCCTTTCTTTCCTCTTTATTTTTTGTTATCTTTATCCACAACGACCTACCATGTTTAATTCAGATTTTCTCCTTTTATCTCATTGTTCATTTTATCTTCATCATTTGCCTACTGCTTCATCGTTCATCTTTTGGTTTTATATAATTTGGCTAAATAATCATGTGTAACTAAGGGACACTTTGCTTTGACTAATCAACGCTATATTTTTTTCTAACTAAACTCAGTATCATAATCCATATAGTCATATATTTACATATATTTAAAATATTTCTATCGTCAACGGAACACAATCTTTTAAGTCATTAATTTTCGTTTTAATAAATTAAATTCTATACTGTACACCGTGTAATCTCCAACTATAAATTTTTCAAATAAACTATGGCGACTATAAGCATTTATCAACAGGAAAGATATATGATCTTCTCATTGGTTCGCATTTTCAGATGCCAACTGAACTGACACGTGCTCAAAACATAGAAAATGTATCCACAAAATTATGCATCTAATACCTAATCAGTCCAGTTTGAAAACTGGGTCCGGATAAGATTAAACTGACATACTACGACAGAGAATCTGTGGTATCATACACATCTCATTTGTTGATGATAATTCCGTCATTGTTTACATGTTCATGATACCTTATACCCATAAAATATTCATTAAAAGTCGTTAAAAGTAATGCCTGGAGTGAGATTGTTTATTACGGTTGAGTTTCGAGTCAAGTCTGAGTCTGGTTCTTTAAAGATTTCATGATTTACAAATCAGATCAAATGCAAGAACTGTAACAATTGAGTGAAAATGACATCGTAAAAACGTACGTGTTCTAGATTTTAATTATTTACATAGAACTGTAAAACTGCAATCACCTGAAGGCAGAGAGAATGGCGTTATGTAGATATAGGTCACTATTCATCACACAGCGGAATTTAAAAGAATTATGCGAAGGTCTTGTAGTGTTTCAATTTGTTTATTTGACTATCCGTATACATTTCCCGTAAAAACGGAGAGGATCGACTGATCAAAAAATTTTTTTTGCTTCATTTTAGATAAATTTTATGTTTTGTTTCTTACCATTATTGTACGTACGAGATGTTAGAATGTACAATATAATAATATAGTATTATTTGAAAATTCAAATTTGCAGCAAAACATGAGTAGGAGTGCTATTATGCTTAACGTTTTGCATGAAGGTAAACACTGCATTTTAAACAGAAGACACGTTAAGCTCACATTTCAAGTAAATTTCCAATATGACGAGCTTCAAACTATGAAGCACCGAGAAAAATGTATGATATATTGTATTGTTTCTCGTACAAGGTAAAAATGGACCCTGTAATCTTACTTTGTAATTACAAATGTACACCATCCGCTAACAATAAAATTTAGTAGTCTTCGTCCACTAATTAATTTTCTAAGGCATGGGATGCCTTTTCCACGAATGCTTTTTACTAGTAGTACCGCCCAGTTCCCGTGCTAAAAGCATTTTTTGTGATCTTTGATGAGCAGACACGAACTACGTCGTTCCAATGCGTAAATGCTGATACAGCCGCAAGGAATAATTAGATATCTGGGTTGATGATAACAGCACATTTGTCAGTGAGTTGCAATCTACGCCATTAAGTAAATTCTATTTTTCGTTGTAGCGTTTATTATGGTTAAGTTGGCGAACTATTTCAGATCACGTTTTACTACCAAAGCTCGGCGTGCACTGCTGCATGGGTTGTCCGTAATTATTATATAATTGGTCTCCATTAAACGTGATTTCACCGCTACAAATCATAAATAAACCAGTTCTGTAGATCAAAGGCTGTGTTTCCAGAAATTAATTTTGTATAGAAAACTAATCAGTCATATGAATGTGAGCACGCACCGGAAGAGAACATCGCAATCGCAAATCTGCAATAGTATGAATATTTAATCATTGTGTAATTGTATCAATTTCAGTTTTGATCCCGAGTAGCTGATAGTTATGTCGCGCGTAATGAATCCAATGGTAATTTAGGTTTCTTATTTTTCTAATGGAATTATTCAGTCAATGTTTGTTCTTCTGAATTGATAGTTGTTATTATACCTCCTGCAATTTATTACCCTGATATCAGTTTTCAATTAGGTATGGCATAATAAACTGATAACATACATCGACCATTAGACCACGTCGTGCTATATTTCAGCTAGGTATGGAATAATAAACTGATAACATGCATCGGCCATTAGACCACGACGTGCTATATTTCAGTTAGGTATGGAATAATAAACTGATAACATGCATCGACCATTAGACCACGACGTGCTATATTTCAATTTGTTAAATGAACCAAACTCAATGAAGACCTTTTTTTTTATTTTCAATAGGGATATTTAATTATAACCGTCATCTTAACAATGATTCTTCTAGTTAACGTGGCCAGTTTTGCTGATTACTTGATCCAAAGGTATTAGAAGGAAACAGAGACTTTGAAAAAGTCTTTATTAAGGATATTAATGACTAGAAAAAACGAAGAATGACATAGGATGAGGATGAAATAAGAAGAACGAGACCTTCGACGTAATAAATAATGATACGATATGATAAGAATAATACGAGGCCAATAATTTATAGACCCAATCTATGTTAGCATAAATGGATCTGATGTCGTTTTTCATATGTAATATGTTAATGTGATGTCGTTTTGTATTTTGTAATATGTTAATGTGATGTCGTTTTGCATTTTGTAATAAGTTGATGTGATGTCGATTTGCATGTGTAATATGTTGATGTGATCAGTAATGTATTTTTAAGTCTTTAACTTTGTTTGACTGAGTAATATATTTAAACACACATAAAAATGTAAACAATACACGGAAATACACTGAATTTAGCCTACTATAAATAGTTGATTAAAATATGATCATAGATAAAGTAGTTACTAATTTTATTATCAATGAGTGAGTAGAACGGAACAAAATCAGAAATGATATTCAGCACAGAATTTATAGATACGATGATGTACCAGAAATGATATTTCAATATAAAATTTGTAGCTAAGATGATGTAACAGAAATGATATTCAACAAACAATTTGTAGCTACGGTTATGTAACAGAAATGATATTCAACATAGAATTTATAGATACGATGATGCAACAGAATGATATTCAACATATAATTTATAGCTACGATGATGTAACAGAAATGATATTCACCATACAATTTGTAGCTACGATGATGTAACAGAAATTATATTCAACACAAAGTTATAGCTACGATGATGTAACAGAAATGATATTCAGCATATAATTTTATAGATACGATGTAACAGAAATGATATTCACCATACAATTCGTAGCTACGATTATGTAATAGAAATGATATTCACGATACAATTTGTAGCTACGATGATGTAACAGAAATGATATTCACCATACAATTTGTAGCTACGATGATTGTAAACTGTCGAATTTTGCGTTGTGTTGAACTTTCAAGTTGAATGCATTGAGCATTAATATTTTATCACATTTAAGCCAGAAACGTCTTTGTGAAAGGTCACTTCGACCTTTCATCTTTTCACCCCCGTGTCAGTGTTAAAACTTGAAAGGCTAGAATTAATGACTCATTGATATTTGACAAGGGCATTGCAACGCTGTCCTGAGAAAGTAAACATCTGAGCTACAAACTATAACTGCTTGATAGTAACCCATATCAAATTATCATTTTCAAATGAAAATTGATATGCACCGTAGTTCATAGATTCTGGGCTGTCTAAATCTGACGAAAGAAATGATTATCTTGGGATAATTTAGGAACCGGTGCTTACGATTGGGCAGAGTAAATTAAGGCGTACACTTTGAAAGTAATGTGAATTTAAAGTGACGACCTTGGTCTAAATTATGTAGTCCGAAAATCCTGAGAGAGGAAGAGTGGATCCGAGGAAGTCTAAAAACAATAGTGCTTTCCTCGTTCCACAAGAAAAGGGGACTAGGTGGCTGTCTTGTAAGAAAAGACAGGTTTTAGTGCTAGGACGCACAATTTCTGAAAGAGAACAGCATTAAGGTACGCAATTTTAATTTGCACGTAATTTTCTTTTTTTGATTGTTTGTTTATGCAAATATGTTTGATATGAATAGGATCCATATTATGTATCGTTTATTCAATTTCATGGTAATATGTTGATGCAAGAGTTGTTATGCAATTTATCTCTTTACTTTTACAGTTACTAGTTCATTGAAGGTATTGACGAGTGCATGCTATCCAAGTTTTCATATGTGTACGATTTCATAGGGTTATATGAAATAATTTCCTTTGTTTACTAGGACGATACTGATTATCGTGAGTTAACGATACTCGAATATTTATATCTGATTTTGTAATGTTTAAATAATCTCGTAAGTTAGGTATTGCTGTGAGCTAGAACTGTGAATTTTATGCAATATTAATCGAGCATGTGGTAGCTTAGATAAAGAGATACGGCATTGCTGGATATACCGCTCACGTGTTAATTTATGGCCAGTCGCTGTGAAGCGAGGGTGCTGTTCTATCGGATTAAGTTAGAATGTATGCAGTGTGGATAGCTAGTATGTTTCTGAGTAACGTAAATGAAAGAATTTATGTACGTGTAGAAAGTGGTACCTATAGAGATTTAGGGGTTATTTTGTCCTTTAAGGAACAGCTTTCAGGGGAGAAACGGGACAGTCCGAAGACGGAAGTCAGAAAAAAGGATTGACGAGTTCAGAATAAAGGACTATGAAGTCCAGGAAGGGGTGAAGCGTAGAGAACACTGGACAACAAATTTTTACAAAAGTCATGTTACTGAAATAAAATTAGTCAATTCTTATCAATTTTTATGTGCTGAACACGAATATGACAGTCAAATTGCAAAATTGGCTCTAGTTTTTTTGTAATCTGCAAGAAATTAATGTTTACATAACGAAATGCATTCCAATAGTAAAAGGTCAACTGTAATAGCCTACCTATAAAAAATCAAGTCATTGACTACATCTTAGATTTCTTCGCCTGTCTCTTGTACAGCTGTTCGGGAGCATCTCTGAGGAGTGTCCAGCAGTAGTCAGCCAGCATTGTAGTGGACCATTTTCCCTGGTATCTTTGTTCCATTGTTGCGATATCTTGATGAAAACGTTCGCCGTGTTCATCACTAACAATACCACAGTTGCTAGGAAAGAAATCCAAATGGGAATGAAGGAAGTGAATCTTTAGAGACATATTGCAGCCAAGTTTCTTATACTTCATCAACATGTCTTCTACTAGTTCCTTATAGTTTTCTGCCCTAACATTTCCGAGGAAGTTTGTAGAAACTAGGCGAAAAGCATTCCATGCTTGTTTCGCGTCACCTTCCAGCAAGTTGTTGAACCGGTCATCTTTGAAAAGCTCTCGAATCTGAGGACCCACAAAAACTCCCTCTTTAATCTTTGCTTCGCTGAGTCGAGGGAATTTTTCATGCAGGTATCGGAATGCTGGCAAAGTCCGGTCAATGGCTTTCACGAAGTTCTTCATCAAACCTAGTTTGATGTGAAGGGGTGGTAGCAAGATTTTCTGAGCCTCAACCAGAGCTGGGTGTTGGATATTCTTCTCTCCAATGGCTACATTCTGCCTGTGAGTCCATTCCTTCCTCATGTAGTGCATTTCCCTTGCTCGGCTATCCCACTCGCATAAGAAACACATGTATTTTGTATATCCTTGCTGCAGTCCCATTAAAAGGGCAACTACCTTCAAATCACCACAGAGGTGCCAGCTGTACTTGTTATACTCAATGGAATTCAGTAGCTGCCTTAAGTTATCGTATGTCTCTTTCATGTGGACAGCATACGCTACTGGAATAGATGGAAGAATGTTTCCATTGTGCAAAAGCACAGCCTTGAGACTCAGTTTCGAAGAGTCCACAAATAGTCTCCATTCTTGTGGGTTATGAGTGATTTTTAAAGCATTCATGAGGCCCTCAATATCGGAACAGAATATCAGATTACTTTCCTTTCTGAAGAAAGGCTCCAATTGCTGGTGGCGCTTTCGATATGCAGTAATTGTGACATCTTCTTCTAGAAGATTCCATTGTTGGAGTCTTGATCCTAGCAATTCTGCCTTGTTCTTTGATAAGTCCAAATCACGAATCAGGTCATTTAGTTCTTCCTGTGTTATTCTGTGTGGGGTTGATGATGCACCACAGTGAAAATCTGGATCACTGCATGCTGATGGACCAGGAGAAGAACAGGTCGACTCACCTTTGTCTTCGTCAGATGAATCAAGAGAATATTCTGCTGGAGGTTCTGGAATAGGAAGTCCCTCACCATGTGGAACTGGTCTCAATGCAGACGGAATGTTTGGGTAGACTATTCTCGACTTCTTTCGCTTCGTTATTCCGCCGGAAAGAGGAGGAACCAAGCAGAAGTAACAGTCATTTAGGTGGTTGCTTGGCTCTCTCCACACCATTGGGACTGCAAACGGCATTGATGACCTTTTGCAATTCAACCACTGTGAAAGCTGTGTTGTACATGTAGCACAGCATATATGCGGAGCCCAAGGCTTGTCTTGGTCACCAACCTTGCATCCGAAGTAAAGATGATATGCCTTCTTCACTTGAGAATTGATACTTTTCTTCTGGTTGGCAAATGTCACTTCCCCACAAATATAGCAAAAATTGTCCGCGGTATTAACACACCTTCGAGGCATTACTGTTCTTTATTGTACGTAAATGGATAAAATAATAAGTTTTATGTAACAGTAGCTTGAACTGTCTCGCACAACGTCTAAAATATTTTAAATGCTGAACCTATCTGATTGGGCTTTATATAGTACACTGCTTACGTCAGCTTCAGCAGCCGCCTGGCATTAGTATAATAGGCCTACACATGTATAGTACACTGCTGACGTCAACTTACTTCAGCAGCCGCATGGCATTAGTATTGCATTGCATCAGAAAATGATGCAATCAACTGTGGATGATGTGAGCATGATGGTATTATGCAATGTTACATCATTATTCCGGATGTTGCTGCAGTCCTACTGGAGAAATTTACACAGTGAAACATAGAAAATGAGGTATATGAATATCTTCAAAACGAGAGCCAATACAAATTTTTCACGGTTATATTCGTGTTCGGCACACCAAAATACTACAGATTAGGGCCTTTTCAAGTCAGTAATGATTTCACTGTTGACCAGTGGAATAGGAAGGCTTGAGGAAATAGGAAGACGTGGAACATGGTCAAGGGAGGAAGGTGGTGCAATCAGTCGTGGACAATGAACTCTTTATACCACTCGTTATATGATTAAATTAATCCATATTGGACACTGCTATTAAATTCTGTTGACATAACTTAGATTGAGTTGGAGTTGCTGCTATTAATTGTTATTGGTTAAATTTTGCTACTTTTTTTCTGTCAAAAGGGGCTCGCATTGTATTATTTCTTCCCAATAGTCTTGCTCGGTTCTCTGTTGTTTTCTATCTTTCTAACAGCCATAAACAAAGAATGTTTATAAAGAACAATGTATGACAAAGAGAAAGCAAAATACAGTTTATATGTTTTATAATTAACATCCCATCTTCAAAGAATGTTTATAAAGGACAATGTATGACAAAGTTAAAGCAAAATACAGTTTATATGTGTTATAACTAACATCCCATCAAGAAAGAGTAGTTATAACGGACCATGTATGACAAAGTTAAAGCAGAATACAGTATATCTGTGTTATAACTAATATCCCATCAAGAAAGAATGTTTATAACGGACAACGTATGACATAATTAAAGCAAAACACAGTTTATCTGTGTTATAACTAGCATCCCATCAACGAAGAATGTTTATAAAGGACAATGTGTGACAAAGTTAAAACAACATACAGTTTATCTGTGTTATAACTAACATCCCATCAAGAAAGAGTAGTTATAACGGACCATGTATGACAAAGTTAAAGCGAAATACAGTTTCTGTGTTATGACTCACATCCCATCAACAAAGAATGTTTATAAAGGACAATGTATGACAAAGTTAAATCAAAATACAGTTTATCTATGTTAAAACTAAAATCCCATCGACCAAGAATGTTTGTAAGCAACACTGTATGACAAAGTTAAAGCAAAATGCAGTTTATATGTGTTATAACTAACATCCCATCAAGAAAGAATGTTTTTAAAGGACAATGTATGACAAAGTTAAAGCAAAATACAGTGCATCTGTGTTATAACTAACATCCCATCAAGAATAAAGGACAATGTATGACAAATACATATTAATTATATAATACTACTCATACATGTAAGATTAACTTGTTGCAGAGTTGCGCAAAATTGTCAGTGAGTTTTCTGACGTAATTTTTTTGAACTTTCCCTGTTTGCCAAGTGCAGTTGAATACTGGTAGATACTTTCTTCTTAAAGTCGAATAAAATATAACAAGTAGAAATTGATATTCATTTTCTTTGGCCTTAAATTACAATAGCTACAAGGTCTAACTACTGCAATATTCACAGTGCATTTATAATATTCAAATTCTGTTTAAAATCTAATTTTGTTTGAAGTATTATGTTCAACTTCGATAAATACAGCGAGGATAACAAGTTTTGTCTTTATCATTATATTAATCGAGAATTATCTCTCATTTGAGAAAAATGATTACCTCCCATACTTGAGAATGCCAAGGATATGTTAGTTAGACTGTATATATGAAAATCTTATAAAGTTGTACCGTGTAAAGTCCAGTTGCTCCCACAGAAAAATTTAGCATTATCAATATAATCTTAAACAAGGATGTAGATCAAAAATGTATATGTCACACTATGACAATATTCGAATGTATTATTTACATTTCATATTATTCGTAATGCCAGATAAGGGATCTCGAAAGTTCTAGATAAAAATCATCAAAATTCGTTCATCGTCTTAGCCGAAACATTCGTCTACAAAACTTTTTCAACGAATTTTCTCAATATCACGTGCTGAATGGACGCCCCCACCTTTTTTTCTCTCAGTGTATACCTCTAAGTACAGTACAATATATGTCAGTGGTTCTACAGTCTACAGTTTATCATAATTAATCGTTCTAATACAGCTTAAGATTTACCTTTTACACACACACACACACACAGACGCGCGCGTATGTATGTATGTATGGTATGTATGGTATGTATGTATCTTGCCACTATTCAAAACTTTAGAAATAAATGCCCGCAAAGAAAAAATACAATCAACAATTCTAATTTTTTTTCGATACCAAAAGTAATTTTAAATGACACATGTTATCGTCAATATATATTTAAAAGGATCCAAATAGTATATGGTATTGTCCGAATCGCGAAATTTCCATGAGATTCGTACTTACCGTGGTAATATTGCAATTAATAACCTTTTTATAACGTTTTATATTAATTTTATTAGCCATTTTATGTTGATCGGTGTTTCCATGCTCAAACTGCAGAACATTGTTGCTAATGAACAACTATATGCGATCTAAATTCACCACGAATGATCACGGTATATGGTAAAGTGAATCATGGATATTGACGACGTGGTAGATACTATAAAAAAAACGGAGTTTAAATATGATTACCCTTTCCACGCTTTTCAGACTCTTCACCAGACATATAAATAATATTAAAAATACAACACCCTCCAACGGTCTGTATTTTTTCACATGATCTAATTGCACTAGATCGACGCACCATTTTGTACATTGTATGGATAACTACAGCGTCTCAAGCGAGATTTACCGGATTGTAGCTCTGCTTAAAACCCTTAAACATGTAACATCATACCCATCATTTCCTAATGGACTCACGGTACTAATTCAGTTCCCATAGTAAACCTATGCAAACACCATGATATTACAAATTCAATACCTTTAAATTTCTGAGTGTTCATGACTAAACCTATATTTATCAGTACAGATGAAACACAAGGCAGATATCCATCACTAGTTTATAGTGACCTACACAAACAGACATCCATAATTAGTTTATAGTGACCTACACAAGGCATATATCCATCATTATTGTATAGTGACCTACACAAGGCAGATATCCATCATTAGTTTATAGTGACCTACACAAGGTAGACATACGTCATTAGTTTATAATAACCTACACAATGCATATATCGATCATTATTGTATAGTGACCTACACAAGGTAGACATCCATCATTAGTTTATAGTGACCTACACAAGGCATATATCCATCATTATTGTACAGTGACCTACACAAGATAGATATCCATCATTAGTTAATAGTGACCTACATAAGGCAGACATCCATCATTAGTTTATAGTGACCTACGCAAGGTAGATATCCATTAATAGTTATAGTGACCTACACAAGGTAGACATCCATCATTAGTTTATAGTGACCTACACAAGGCATATATCCATCATTATTGTATAGTGACCTACACAAGATAGATATCCATCATTAGTTTATAGTGACCTACATAAGGTAGATATCCATCACTAGTTTATAGTGCTCTACACAAGGTGGACCTCCATGATTAGTTTATAGTGACCTACACAAGGCATATGTCCGTCATTATTGTATAGTGACCTACACAAGGATGATATCCATCATTAGTTATAGTGACCTACACAGGATAGATATCCATTAGTAGTTTACTGTGACCTACGCAAGGTAGATATCTATCATTAGTTTATAGTGACCTACACAAGGTAGATATCCATCATTAGTTTATAGTGAACTACACAAGGTAGACATCCATCATTACTTTATAGTGACCTACACAAGGAATATATCTATGATTAGTTTATAGTGACCTACATAAAGCAGATATCCATCATTAGTTTATAGTGACCTACACAAGGCATATATCGATCATTAGTTATAGTGACCTACACAAGGTAGACCTCCATGATTAGTTTATAGTGACCTACACAAGGTAGATATCCATCATTAGTTATAGTGACCTACATAAGGCATATATCGATCATTATTGTATAGTGACCTACACAAGGTAGACATCCATCATTAGTGTATAGTGACCTACACAAGGTAGACATCCATCATTAGTTATAGTGACCTACATAAGGCATATATCGATCATTATTGTATAGTGACCTACACAAGGTAGACATCCATCATTAGTTTATAGTGAACTACACAAGGTAGACATCCATCATTATAGTGACCTACATAAGGCATATATCGATCATTAGTTATAGTGACCTACACAAGGTAGACATCCGTCATTATTGTATAGTGACCTACACAAGATAGACATCCATCATTAGTTATAGTGACCTACATAAGGCATATATCGATCATTAGTTATAGTGACCTACATAAGGCAGATATCCATCATTAGTTATAGTGACCTACATAAGGTAGATATCCATCATTAATTTATAGTGACCTACACAAGGTAGACATCCATCATTAGTTTATAGTGACCTACACAAGGCATATATCTATGATTAGTTTATAGTGACCTACACAAGGTAGACATCCATCATTAGTTATAGTGCCCTACATAAGGCCTATATCGGTCATTATTGTATAGTGACCTACACAAGGTAGACATCCATCATTAGTTTATAGTGACCTACATAAAGCAGATATCCATCATTAGTTTATAGTGACCTACACAAGGCAGATATCCATCATTAGTTATAGTGACCTACACAAGGCATATATCGATCATTATTGTATAGTGACCTACATAAAGCAGATATCCATCATTAGTTATAGTGAACTACACAAGGCAGACATCCATCATTAGTTTATAGCGACCTACACAAGGTAGACATCCATCATTAGTTTATAGTGACCTACACAAGGTAGACTTCCATCATTAGTCTATAGTGACCTACATAAGGCAGATATCCATCATTAGTTATAGTGACCTACACAAGGCAGATATCCATCATTAGTTATAGTGATCTACATAAGGCAGATATCCATCATTAGTTTATAGTGGCCTACACAAGGTAGACATCCATCATTAGTTTATAGTGACCTACACAAGGTAGATATGCATCATTAATTTATAGTGACCCACACAAGGTAGATATCCGTCATTAGTTTATAGTGAACTACACAAGGTAGATATGCATCATTAATTTATAGTGACCTACACAAGGTAGATATCCATCATTAGTTTATAGTGAACTACACAAGGTAGATATCCATCATTAGTTTATAGTGAACTACATAAGGCAGACATCCATCATTGGTTTATAGTGACCTACACAAGGAATATATCTATGATTAGTTTATAGTGACCTACATAAGGCAGATATCCATCATTAGTTTATAGTGACCTACACAAGGCAGATATTCATCATTAGTTTATAGTGGCCTACACAAGGTAGACATCCATCATTAGTTTATAGTGACCTACACAAGGTAGACATCCATCATTAGTTTATAGTGACCTACACAAGGCAGATATTCATCATTAGTTTATAGTGACCTACACAAGGCAGATATCCATCATTAGTTTATAGTGGCCTACACAAGGTAGACATCCATCATTAGTTTATAGTGACCTACACAAGGTAGATATCCATCATTAGTTATAGTGACCTACACAAGGCAGATATCCATCATTAGTTTATAGTGACCTACACAAGGAATATATCTATGATTAGTTTATAGTGACCTACACAAGGCAGATATCCATCATTAGTTTATAGTGACCTACACAAGGTAGACATCCATCATTATTGTATAGTGACCTACACAAGGTAGACATCCATCATTAGTTTATAATTACCTACACAAGGTAGATATCCATCATTAGTTATAGTGACCTACACAAGGCATATATCTATGATTAGTTTATAGTGACCTACATAAGGCATATATCCATCATTAGTTTATAGTGACCTACACAAGCGATATATCCGTCAATAGTTTATAGTGACAGGGCAGATATCCATTATTAGTTGAATCTTTTTCAAATCAAATACAGATTGATTAAAAAAGATATAAATTTGAATTCCAATTGCCTCTTAACATCACGTACGGACTTGCGTATAAATTACAGCAATTTGAAAGACAACTGGGCTTGTAAATCTTTCAAACCTCAATTAGCAGACTGACTCTTTCTTCATCTTCTTCGACATAACATAATCAGTATTCACACTGGGTTTCCATTTCCCCATAAATACGTCTCCAGGAGTAGATTTATCTTTAAATGCCATTAACTGTGACTCTTTACAAAACACTAATAAGAAATTATTTTAAGTTAATCGTAATATAATGCTTTAATGCGTTTTAATGAAATACATAATATAATATTCTAATTGCATTAGAATACGACAGTTGTCATCCATTCTAAAAAGATGGATATTTGTGTGTATAAAAAAGACATTTTGCCAACTCGTGGACATTTTGTTTATTAAAGTTTTGTTTTATGGAATAGTATAGATGTTATTTTACTGATCCTGGGTATTTGGTAAATGAGTTATGTGTTTAAGGTGAGGGAGGGGTATGTTATCGGGATGTCTCGCGAGGTCGACAAACTCCCTAAAAACATGACGTTAGCTATGTTAGCATGATCAGATGAATCTGGTTCTACGTAAAACATTAGATTTAAAACTGTTCCGACCGTTAATAAATGAATACAGTGGACATTTATAAATATGTAAACAAATCTTTTCGTATAATTAGTTTTATTCTCACAACTAAACCTAGATGTCCAGCACCTCAACAGTGATTTGCAGACACTAAACTTGTATAAATATAGCGGAGCGTTTCATTCAGAAGCCGTTTTGCTTAAGCCATTCATTCCGTATCTAAGGCTATTCGCGTTATATTATTTGTTTTAGTCATGTAATCATCTGATAGACCTCAACATGCAGACAGAATAAAATTAGTGACCACGTGAGCCCTAAAGAAAATCATTCATAAATTTTGCTCCAATTTTTCCTGAACAGTTGCTAATCAGTGAACAGTGTCACTTGCATTAAATTGAAGCTGTATAGACTAAATAGAAAATATACTTTTGATTGAGTTCAGATAATTGGCTTTTCGCGTAGGATTACAAACGTGTGATTCGACCGGTTTCAGAAAGATCACTTGTATTAAACTTCCCAGTAATTCCATTCCAATGTATCTATTTTTAGAAAATGGAACGTAACCTGTACTGGTTTTCTATATTTTGTGTTCATGTTGGTGACTAACATATGTAATATAGTCTTGGTGCATCTAAACTTAAAACCATGCACTGGGTTTCATTACACTGTAGAAGTGCAGCAATATCTTCATGTAAACGACATCTGTTAGAGTAAAGCGATGTTCATCGTTTTACACCTTAATCTGTTAAAATGGGTTTCTTTAATTGATATTTTATTTGTAATTTTTTGTTTTTAATTGACCCTAACTTGGAATCGATATGCTTATTTTAATGAAATATGTTTCCAACTGATTTTATTTACGTTTTTCTTGCAAAAAAATCATGCTCAAATAATCAGTAATTGAACAGTTACCCAGTCAGCAATTAATAAAAACTACAAAGCCTGAGATATCTTCCAGAAGCAGTTTCACATTTCAAAATCATTTCGGTAACAAATATCCAATACATGCAAACATGAACAAACAACAACAACAACAACATTATTCTTCTTTTTTTTCCCTATTAGAAGAAATATGACAGCGACTTTTCTAAAACGAAATTTTGGGAACTATTTGTTTCATGACAAATTGGATTCATCTGGTATGGTAGAAAAAGGAGAGACTTTTATTTCGAAATCAATAAAATGCCACTTGCTTAGCAACTATTTGAAAACAGCACGTACAATTTAATAATAATTTTTCTGCCTTGTCTACATCGCCGTATATCTGGTGGAGGAAGAACCCAAGGAAAACCCCAGGAAAAAAACACCGATCCACGGAAAGCTACTGGTATGCCTTCTGACATATCCACAATGGCCGAGCCTGAGTCTCAGACCCACGCGGATACAGATGAGACGTATTATCTGCAAGGCGATCGTCATAGACCATTCAGTCACTTACCCAGGGTTCCCCTTTAATAAGTACGTCCGCTGGTAGACGATCTGTTGACAAAGGGAATCTATTTTGAAAATCACCATGACAAAAGCTATATATGCAAGATCTGATGACTAAAATGGAACGTCAAACTTTAGACATTGAAATGTTTCTGATCTCCGATCTTTTTCTAAATGTTTGAGACGGAATGATATACTAATGGACTAAAGGATGGGTATTACTGGTAACAAGTCTTTAAGGCTTCCAGCGGTCCTAGCGTCTACGTAGTCATGTGTTAATACATGGAACTTAATTACCTGGGCGCAGTTCATTCATAAACATTTTCTGGTGTGTTTTACTCATTTTCCGCCATACCGTTACATCATCAAAATGAGAACTGAATAACCTGCGCTTGTAATCGTGTCATCACCATCCTAATAATCAGACATTGATAACATTTCAGAAGAATCTTGAGTTTGGCTCATGTAATTATATTATATGCATGAAGATACCGGTGCAATCTGGGTTCGATTCTTTTATTAGCCGTTTGATTTGATAGTTTTTGATATTTCTGCAAAATCGTTACATCACGAGATTACGAACTCAGTATCCTTGCTGTTGTACAGCTGACTCATCATCCCATTAACCAGACGTCATTGACATTTTGGAATAATCCTAAATCTCGCGTAAGTATTTCTGTACAGCAAGGTACATCAGTTAATGTGTAAATAACAGGGAACACGCTGGTTAGACTCTGAGATTATCTGCATACATTGATTGATAGACTCCAAAAACCACTTTATTTCTAGGTCAAGATTATCAGTATAGGGTTTCCTCGTCTGGCCCTGGACAACTTGTTTAAATTTACTTTACACCGGATTCGTCGTGTTGCTACAAATTAGAGTCTTCTTTTGAACTTTGTTGCCTTCTTGCATTTCCTTGCGTGCATTAGGTTTTTGATTTGGCTTGTGTCTGTGGTTTTTCTGCGTTACAATACGGTTTACAATTTATGTCCCTTTTTTGGACCTTACGCTATGTATTTTGTTTATATGACTTCAAAAAAGCACGGTAGACACTATAAGGTGTAATTAATTCTAACTGATATGAGTACCTTAATTACATTATTGTAATTACAAATGGATGAAAATATTTAATCAACTGTAACTTTAACAAACAAGTTAATTTTAGTTTAGCTTCCAAAACTTCACAAAAAATGTAAAGGTTTAAAACATTAACAACATTTGTTTTTACTTGACCTGTCATGTAGTTCCAAAGGTAAGGCTACTTATCCTTTAAAATCAGTGGCCGCTATGGTTTGAATACATGACCGCTCTGGCCTGACGATATCTGTGGATGTGATTTTGGTTTAATGTACATTTGGAAGGGTTCTTTCTAAATCAGCATGGACAACGTTATAACATTAAGTCGGAGGCCCCGAGTGGCCGAGTGGTCTAAAGCGCTTTCCGTTACGGATCACTGACATCTCACCTCTGTCTGCGTGGGTTCGAGTCTCGGATTCGGCTAATGTGGGTGTGTGAGAAAGCTTGCCAGTAGCTTCTCTTGGGCCGGTGGTTCTTTCTGGGTTTTTCCGGGTTCTTCCTCCACCATTAATACTGGCCGCCATGTATAGCGTATCGTGTGCTGAAAAATGGCGTTAAACCCAACAACAACAACATTAAGTCGATTTTTGATCAAAGTTTTCAAAACGAAGCAAAGCAAATAATTGCTATTGTGACAGTTGAATAAATGCCTATTTGGAATTAACTGATGTCATCCAGGTACTCATATCAGGTAGAACTAACTGCAAGATATTGCTTATACTGTGATGATTTGAAGTTATGCGGCAAAACTATATGGTTAAATGACGAAAAAGGGGACGTAAACCATAAAATGCTCGGATATTGAAGAAAAGGCCAGGCTAAATCCCCGAATACCAAAATTGTGTACCGTCTGTTCTCCACTTGAAGAACAATTTTCGAAAAGAAAAATTGTGATCTCGACTCAAAATGTCGACCTAATCGCTAAGCAAAGTCGCAAAGAAAAATTGGAGACTCCTGCGTACGAGGCTATTTTACGAACAAGAACTCACACTATTGACCAATCTTATTACATTCTGTGGTGTAGCCACCCATATTGATGTCAGACTTCAGTCCGTATTGTTATGGTTAAGTACAAGAGCAGACAACTTACAATGCATTGACATAGCAGAGTAATTAAAGGGTTATTTGACATTATGTGGATTAAATGGTTATTTGACTTTATGTGGATTTGAATGTGTTCGTCACGTTTTGTTCAATACCAGTTTTGCACGTAATGGACAATTCACTGCTATATAGTATTATAATAATAAAAATTAGGCTTATAAACAATTTACAAACTTGTATATTGAATCTATACAATATTAAATCGATTTAACATAGGGTTAATAGGTAAAGAAAGTGTTGCATACGCATTAGACGTAATTACCGCATCTGGTCTTTGCAATGTAAAAACATCATGTATATACTGTCCAGAAGATAACAATGTTTACACTGAAACATAAAAAGGAACCCGTCAGTCAAGAGGAACAATGAGCATTGAAGGTGGTATTAAACTGAGGGTTACTCTTAAATCAACATGGCGGCAGCAACGTTTAAGATTTATCTCCTATCTCAGAATAATGTAAAACTTCAAAGATGATATCAATGTAACTTACATGGTTTTAATAATCAGATTAAATATAAGTCCATGACACTTGTGATTGGTGATATTGTGTTTGTTGCTTCCAAGTTTCATAAAATCATCTACTCGTGCTCTTTAGAAAAACGAATAATAAGGATGCCTAAGCAGAGTAAATACACAAATCCTAAAAGACAAGAGTAGTTAAGTAACCCAGTCCAACACACCATTGTATTCCATACACCTTGAGCACACCCCCCCCCCCATTAAACCCGAACAGATTTTACAGATAGGTATTCAAAAACGCTAAATCGAAATATCTTGATTGTACCAGATCTTCTATTTATATTGCTTGATATGAAGGCTAAGGGAGACGCTAACAGTAAAGTAGTTAACAACTTAGATATACTTTCTTTGCATGCTTATAAAACCATTAGCGGAAAACTTCAGAAGAGATGGTCTCTTTAAGCTGGATGGCTACGATATCTTAATAACATACAATAATTTATGGATACCAGCTTTTGTTAGAACAAATAAGGCTGAGGATGTCGTGTGAATGAGAAATGGAGAAGGCTATGGCTACTTAATGCTGAAACAACAATAAAAAAACAAAATTCATCACGTAGAGAGGTCATATCTATGCGAGAGTCACGTGATACCAACAAACTAAGACGGCTTCACATGTGCTGTCCGCTTGGTGAATCTGGCTTTCTCAAGGTTGCCATGACAGCGACAGGTTTCTGGTCGTTGTTCTCAGAAGAAAAAAAATATGCTGAGATTTATTTGTTGTTTTGCTTCTTTTTACAAACATTACTTCGGTTTATTGTGAGATTGAAAAGTTTTCTTTGTTGTTGATATCACGCGAATATGTAGGCTGCAAGACTTGGGTAGCTCTGTGATTAGCAATGCAAATGGCGAGTACCCGGACAAAGTTCGTCAACGCTGTACTTTCGTCTCGTCTGTCAACGAATTATAGATATCCGAAATGTTCAGTTCGTAATTTCTGAGAGTTATCAAAATCAAAAGAAGCGCTGTCTTGAACAACAGATAAAAAAGAATCAATACAGTACTTGTCACCGCCTTTCGGAATTTTCGTAAACACATTTAAAAACTAAACTGAGGCCTGAAATATTTTTTAAATGGCTGTTATTAGAAAATCGCAGTGATCTCAGCCAAAACATAAACAGGCACCGCTCACGGGTACAAACCGGTCGCTTTAAAAACAAAAACTTCAATGTCGTGTTACTTTATTTAATCGGAGAAAAATGATGTTCACTATTTAGACTAGGCGTCCCGGGTAGCCAGCCGATCGCTCTAAAAAGCATGCCTTTACAGATTACTGATGTCTTACCTCTGTCCAGTAGCTTATCGTGGGTCGGTGGTTCTTCCCGGGGTTTTCCCGTGTTCTTCCTCAACCAATAATACTGGCCGCCATGCATAGCATATCGTGTGCAGAAAAATGGCGTTAAGCCCCACAACAACAACCTCTGTCCGCGTGGGTTCTAATCTCAGGCTTGGCCAATGTAGGTAGGTGAGAAAGCTTGCCAGAAGCTTCCCGTG
The DNA here is from genome assembly GCA_028554795.2 of Sinohyriopsis cumingii. Taxonomy (NCBI): domain Eukaryota; kingdom Metazoa; phylum Mollusca; class Bivalvia; order Unionida; family Unionidae; genus Sinohyriopsis; species Sinohyriopsis cumingii. The sequence continues at coordinate 151,766,141 of CM068824.1, forward strand.
GATCGGCGGTTGTTACTGGGGTTTTCCCCGATGTATAGCCTATCATACGCTGAAGAAATGGCGTTAAAACATAAAACAACAACTATTTAGACTAAGGGCATAAGATATTGAGGCCTTAAAAAGTGTTTGTTGTGTTAGAATAATTAGCAAATTCGGAATAAAATTAAAACGATAGAGCAAGTATTGAAATGGGACAAAGATAGTGTTTCCTTTACATCTACAATGATAATGGATTCGAATTCGTATTTGTTTAATCTGGAAATGATAAAAATTTCATATTTTAAATTATAAATTAGTTTTCACTCGATCCGTATGGCGCTTAATGTGTTTGGTTCAGTTGTTTTCACAATCAAATCATATTTTTTTATTTCAATGCAGATAATTTGAAATGTAATATTTTAATTTGCAGGGATTCTCATCAATTTAACTTGTATCCTCCTACCACTTGGACACATACGCTTTCGATTTGTACTTTACATTTAACCCTGGTTTTGTGTGTGTGTGTGTGTGTGTGTGTGTGTGTGTGTGTTCACGAAAATAGGCCAAGAAGAATATTGTTTGCAAATAGTTGAACCTACTTTCCGCTTTTATACAACAAAATCCAAACGAACTTACTAGGCGTTCTTTATGATTTATTTTTGTGTTGTTACTACTCAGTGAACGCTATCAACGCTTTGTCATTCCCCCCGACCAACGGGAATGCAGATACGTAAAGCACGATGTATTCACAATATTTTCCGATTCTGCCCATATTGGCCAGGACTGAACTAATTCAGAAAGAATTCTGCAACTTGTAAATTTTCAATGACACAGAAGTCTCCTTCTGAAGGCATGTCTGATCCTGCTTAAAGCTTTTCATTTTACCTTTGATGAACATTGAAAATTAATAATCCATTTTATCTGATCTGATTCTCTGATGACATGAAACGAAGGTTAGCATGGCGGAGTAATATAGCAGTATTACATTAATATACAGCAAATATATTTAAAAACTATACATTGAATATGGCATGTTGTCAAAAGGATCACAATACAAAAATGTAAAAGGTAAAATGATAAAGTATCAAAATACACAAACACGTAAAATTTATACTAGGTTCAGACATTTTTATCAAAACTTCTTGCAAAGGAAAGACTTAAAGACAGAGGCAATCGAAATTATTTCACTACACCGCGATTTTCTCCAATCAAATCAGTTTGCTTCGTCACGTGATAAATATAATAATACAATCATACTCATTTCAGATGAAACTTATGAAACTCGTCAAATAATTTCATTTGCTCGCCATGTCTCTCAACATATGTCAGTTCTTCGACTCGTTTCATAAATGTTCATTTGAAACGAGATCCTCCATATATGCAATATGCAAGAGAGAATTCGTTAATGTCACTTTTAACAGAACATAAGAAGAAAAAAAGGTAGGCAGTGATATCAGCATTCCCGAGAAATCAGCCAACAAAAATGGCATTTCTGCAGAAGTCTACAAAAGTCGTAGATTTGTATGAAAAAGAATTGCTTGTATGCTTGCGAAAAGTTCCTGCAAAGAGGGGAAGTATTATATCAGCTTTTCATATTGATTAATCAGCTTTTCATATTGATTAATCAGTCTGACGATTACCAATATCACGCAGTATCACATATCAGACATTACCAATATCACATAGTATCGAATATCAGACATTAATATTTACAATGATACTATCGTTTTTTAATATCCTCCGGGTGAATCATCTCGTGATATCGAACCTGTTCTTAATTTCCCAGGGGTATCTACTCTTTCTGTCGCCCAAGTACAGGTAGGTAAATTAACACGCTTTATGACAATCGATAACAATTTGTGTCATATTTCGTCATGAAATGGTTAAAAATCTGATTGCTCTAGTGCAAGGCAAAATTCTTGGAAATGAGCATGAATTATATATAGATTCTTATCTTGGTCTTTTTGCCCCTTTTTGGGTGTTGTTTTTTATTTTATAACTTTACATTTTTTAATTTTGGTAGTGAGTTGATTATAGGTGATATAGAGTTTTGTTTAGAAAAATGTTTTATTTAAAAAATATATTCATGTATAATATTTGTTTGGCCTTAATATTTATATTCAGATAGTAATTTAATATTTACCAAAAAAGGATTTTAGAACTAGCAGACAATAGTAGCATATAGTCAAAATGTTCTGGTGTTATCGAGGTGTTAAATAAAGGAGATGTTTTATTCTCAGTTAAGTTTGGAAAATATGAGCGAAAATTTATTTTGTTAAAATTGGTGATAAACCTAAGAAGGTAAAGTGGGTCTACAACAAAGGATACATATAGCATTCGGATGGAAAATAGTTTCACAACACCTGTAGACACTTGCAACTGGGTCACACTAAAACATTTGACATCTAGATTAAATTCAGATGGTACAGTATTAATTAACGCTTTTTTAATCTAGAAACGCAAAAGCGAGTAGTTTTTATTGAAAAAAGTTGTGGTTTTGTTATGTAATTCGTACTACCGGACCAATAACAGCGACTATATCATAATTTGGACACACACAAAAAACAACAACAAGTGCTGTGTCTGTATGCGACATTTTGGATTCGTAAATCATATAAAATTTCTGAAACCTGGTTAGTTTATTTTTCTATGTCGTATCATTCTTTACTAACAGCTGCCTCGCAAGACGCTCAGTATTAAGAGGTTAGTGTTAGGACTGGTCGGCCTGGTGTCAGAATAATGTGACTGGGTGGGACATTATGCTACATGTCTACGGCATGATGCCCCAATGCTAGACATCACTATAAACTGCCACACTGCAGACATCGTAGCGATATGACTGAAAAATTGTTAAAGCTACGTTTAAAGTCCAAATCACACACACGCACACAAACACACACACTTACTTTACTATCTTGCTTCGGCGGGGAAAATAGATTCCCTGCCTTACTGCCGTCGTGAGAAGTCTGGAATAAAAAAATTGGTTTAGTACCAGCTTCTTTACATATCTGGCCTCTTCAGCGACAGAACCTCCTGCTGCACCGTAATAACTTTCTGAAGCAATGCTTAATTTGAATGGAACATTGTGATGACGATATGCCGTAACTCTTCAAGGTAAGTTTAAATATGAAACATTAACTGCAAGAAGAAAGAAAAACTCATTTTGGAAAATAAAATATTAGGGAGAGGTGAAATAATGAATTAGAAACAGAGGGAATAAACGTAAAAAGGGAGGTGCATGGCTAGTCATTGGAACAGTAGTAATCATCGTTGAGAAACCACGCTCAAGACTAGAACGCTGACACTGCAGAAATATTAAAGATACACTGTACTAAGAAACTGTATTTACCGTCCGTTGTCTTGGTAACATAAAGCGCTTGCTCTAGTCGAGCTTTTAACGTACGCAAAATAAAACGAATACATCATATTAATGCAGATAGGTAAGCAGGTAACAGAGATTTGCAAATTAAATGATACAAAATAAATACATTAAATGCAAACTGTAACACCAGATTAAAAAGAAACGACAAAACATACAGCAGGTACATATAACTTGTTTCTTTTAAATATATAACAAACGTACTGACATAATTCATAATCAATGCGTATATATGAACATTTAGATACGATATATAAGTTAGCAAAATGCACGCAGAACTCCGATATTGAATAATGTAGATATAAAACAATGAGACAGGTAAACTTAAAAAATTAAGTCAAATAAATCATTCAACAAAATAAGCACCAAGGGAACTAAATTAAACCTAAAGAAACTCAGTAGAATTGATAAACACAAAGTGTTTCCACTGTCCGTTAAACAGAGCGACACAACATATATTTACCTGAGATACAAACCATGTTCAAATGACTCGACTAACTTCTTCGACAGCAGTGGACGTTATTAGTTCGTTGAGCGCGTTATTCCAGATTGCCAGAGCCTAATATTAAAAGGAAAGCTTACATATCTTGTGGAGTGAACGTTTGGAGTCTGAAATTGTGATGCATTTTTTAATGGGGCTAGATTATTAAAGTAATTGGATGGACTATCTATTATAATAGTTCTACTCTCGCGGAAGAAGTTTCCGGCTTAGATAGGCCACCACATGTTCTTCAACATTCACTGTCTGGCTTAGAACAGCCTGAACTTCGTTGCAAACATGTTTAATATCCTCTCGTTGCTCCTTTCTCAAGTTTACCCCTAGCTTAAAGCCAGCGTCACCTTCACCTGCTGTTGGTGGAAAATCAATGTCCACACCATTGTTCTCGTCTGCCTGTATCGCCAGTAGCACAGCACGCTTGTATCCACGCAGTAAGTTTACATGATAGGTTACCGTACCGCGCCTACCGGGTATAGATACCTGGTAGTTAACATCGTTTACCTTTCGGACCACACGATAAGTTCCCTGCCATTGTGCCTTCATCTTGGACGAACTGGACGGCAAGAGAATAAGGACTTCATCCCCTGGACTAAATTCTCTTGTCTTCATGTGACGATCGTACAATGCCCTGGTTTTCCTTTGGCGATTCAACTTTTTATCTTTGAGAAGAGTTCCGATGTCGGCCAGCATCTTATGCATATTCACAATATGCTCCACAGCTGACTTCTTCCTGACATCCTTTTCTACTATAAACAGGCCTCGTAAAATCGGCATTGGCCCAATAATCGGCCAACAATGCAAAACCACTGGGTCTTTCTAAAAGGGTGCGAATCCAGTTTCCTCATGTAGGACTTCGTGGTATGCAAAAAAAACAAATATAGTAACATCTAATCTCATTCATTCTTGTTTTCCGTACAGAACGTCCGCAACAATGACTCCAACGTCCGTTAAACCAGTTTACTTTTTCAGTCGCTTGTGGGTGATAAAGCGTTGTGGTAACTCCATGGATACCCACTAGCTCATACAACTGTTTCAATAAGGTGCCAGTGAAATTGGTAACTTTGTCTCTTAATGTGACCCTTGGAAAACCAACACGGCTAAACAACTCATTCAGTATTATAGCTACACTCGTTGCATCCATATTGTTACATGTTTAGGCTCCCATACACAGTAACAAGAAAAAAGTGAAGACAACAAGCTTTGTAAAGTTTAATAAATAATTTATTTCCATAGAAAAACAAAGTAAAAATTAAGAAAAGAACCTACGGTTCTAAGAATCAAATCCAAAACAAAATCCAAGAATAACCCACGAATTGAAAATTAGAAGTCCTAGTAATAAAATGTTCTAATGAATTTGAGTTCGAGTCCCGACGAAAATCCAAAATCGAAGGCGATAACGTATAATGTAGTCAGTATGGTACTGAAGTTTCAAAGGTTCATTGTTGAACCACAGAATATAATCTTCCAGTTTTGAATTCCGAATAAAATTTAAATAAATACCTTTGTCCAAGAATTCTGTATGAGTACTCAAATATTCCCAGGGAAAAAAATTAATAATTCCATAAAATAGAATTTCAACTCAAACTGGTCATAACAGAAAAAAACACATTGACATCTAAGTGTTTAATAGTCCGACTGAAATTATTTCTCAGAACATCACCATTAAATCTGACTACCTCTCAATCCCGGTAAAACCAGAATTTCGAAATAGAGACTATTTACATGTCTAAAGTCACGTACTCCCAGTACAGCCTCGATTTCAGTCTATAAATCCCACACTAAGAATGAATAAAAAGAATGAAATGTGACGTTGTTTAATTCAACTCTTACTAATTGTGAATCAAGACCAGGAACTAGGTCAGCATTAATATACAAAGTTCTAATATTAGGTTTTCGAAAAACTGAACTGAATTTCTGGAAATTATCAAATCCAGTAAATAAAATTACATTACAATAGCATATAATGGAATAATAATAAAAATGAAATAAAAGTTTTTTTAAAAAAAACTAACAAACAAACAATTAAATCAGATCAAATATAAATTAAGTCAAATGTACATAACAATATCCTTCAAAGGAAGAGCTTTGTGATACCTTGTTGCATCATCTACCACCATCAGAATGTATCTGTGTCAAGACTTCGTTGTAGTTAACGTTCCTACAATATCTATTGCAATTTTTAGGACGGTTCTGTTATCACCGGTGGGCAAACCATTGGTGTTTTCCCACCTGCAGCCCGTTTTGCTGTCATCTGACATTCATTACATGATGTACAATATCTTTCTACGTCTGAAAACATTCCAGGCCAAAAGAACGATTGAAGAATCCTCTCTTTTGTTATCTCCAAACCCAAGTGACCAGCAAGGGGTCGATCGTGAGCCAGCTCCATTACTAACCCTTACTAAAACATGAGCAGAGTGGGAGAGCAGGTAGTTATGTAGCTGGGCCTGGTACTGTAAGCAACACTGGTTTTTGTTTTTGTGAAGATTTTAGCTTTATTTTACATGAAGTTGTAGGACCCTTACTTGGCGTTTGTATGTCCTTTTGAACCCGAATATAACACTACCCTTATGCAAAGTATTATGTCGAACTTTTTCTAACAGTGAATTCATATTAGCCATTAAAATCAGTTTTAAATTATTATTTTTTTTAAAAACATTTTTAGTGCCCTATACTCTAAGTTGTTGATTTTTTAAGAATATTTTTGGGGTGAGAGAATCTCAGGAAAGTGGAAAAAATTAAAATGGGACCCAATAAATCATTTGAAGATCATTAGATTAATACTGGTGACCAAATAGCGGTTGAGACAGTTCATTGTTTTGATGCCTTTTGAGAGATCTTGGACAACTGGTTGCTGAGATTTTGTTGTGAGTCATTTTCTGCTCCAGTCAGTTTTACAGTCCTCACTGGGTATATCATGGTGTTTTATGGGGAACTTTCAGCATTATTGCCAGGACAAACGGCTTAGTATTTTTGGGAACTGAATATCTGGTTCGCATTTTGCACAACAGATCTGACATTATTTAGATCATTATTGGTGGTAAGAGATGGAGTTTTCATTAGTGTACTCATACAGTGTTGCATTTTTAGTAAATGTAATTTATAAAGATGTTAAATATGTGAAGTCCTTAACCTGAGCCTGGTTGAACACGTTTCGACATTTTGCCGCAATTACTATGTGAAGGTCCAAATTTGTCGGTTAGACGAATAGTTTTCAATTACTTTGACATGAACTTGGATTTTTTCAGAGTTGAAAGAATAATGGAATACTCAATACAATATTAACAGGGGGATCCGAGTGGCCGAGTGGTCTAAAGCGCCCATCGTTGCTGAGTGGTCTAAAGCGCTCACCGTTGCCGAGTGGTCTAAAGCCCTCACCGTTACGGGTCAGTGCCATCTCGCCTCTGTCTCCGTGCAGGGCCGGCGCCAGACCCGGCCAGACTATCTGGCGCCCTAGGCAAGGTTAGATTCTGGCGCCCCTCTCCCCCCGGAAAATATCAATTTCCAAATTTATAAACAATATAAAAAAAATTAAAAATTGCGCCCTTTTGAAATCAGCGCCCTAGGCGGCTGCATAGTTTGCCTATATGGTAGCGCCGGCCCTGTCTGCGTGGATTCGAGTATCGGGCTCAGCCAATGTGGGTACATGAGAAAGTATGTCAGTAGTTTCTCGTTGGTCGGTGGTTCTTTCCGGGGTTTTATGCTGTATGTTGCTTGTTCATTATCAGCGAGAATCAATACTAAGATGTTATATGTCCAATATTTATCATCAATATTAAATCCGTTGCGTCAATGACGCGAAAGGGTATTTTATAGACATCATGAATGCAATTTTCTATTAAACTTTTGTTTAGCCTCTGAATGTGAATTCCTTTCTTCTTTTTAAAACACAGCATTTGTTATGACTCTAAAGTACTACAGTTCTATCGATTGCTAAGTAGGGTGGAACGTTAATAGGTAGGTAGGTATGGTAGTTGGTTTAAAGTCACAATTTATCTTCCTTGATTTTCGTAAAAAGTTCTGTAGAGGTGTGAACATCACTTAATCCTCACCGTATCCCGAATTATTACCTGTGTACATGAAATAGTACACCAAGTGGCCAAAAAAAATAAATAAAATACACGTTAAAAGAGAACACACACACATACACACACACGTTGCCTCTAAGTCACTACAATGGCGCTTACACTTTTGCTCGTGAAACTAGGTCGTTTCCCACCATCGAATTAAATTATTGATTGTAGCTTCTGGGTTTTAATGAAACAAATGGCATTACCATCACTCTTGATCAGTTTAATTTTTTGTTCTGCAGGAATACAACTTCCGCAGTTTGGCGAATCCAATAATCACAGGAACATGTCAACTCATAAATAAACACAACGATATTCGCAAAAAAGTACCTTTATCTTCCAAAATGTTATAATAAAATGTTTGTCAGTTTCGTTCCAAGAATATTTCAAAACAACGTTCCAGGTTCACTCCTGATGCAACCAACATCTACAAACCTAAGACAACCTTTCAATTCAATGAGCGCTCAGAAAAAGTGTGTGCTTATGTGCGTGCGCGCGCGCGCATGTGTGTGTGTGTGTGTGTTTACATGCGTGTATGTGCGAAAATGAGCATGTCCATGCGCAGGTACGCATATAGAATAATTGGTTAATTCAACAGGAATATTAGTAATATGTTCAACTATTATTCTTCAAGCGCTTTGCATCATCGTTAAGATGCTCTCTATGTAGATATATGATACTTTCATTATTCTAAGGTTAATGTATCTACGCGAAGAGCATCAATGACTAAGATGGTTGAAAGAATATTATTCACACACACACACACACACACACACACACACACACACACACACATCCCGAGATTGTTGTTCCGGTTTACAAGATGGATTCCATCCCACCCCGCACCACCAACACGTTGTATTGACGTGTCCAAGTCCCAATGTTTTAATCATAGAGCTTTGGACAAAAATGTATGGGAAAGAACCAGTTAGTTATGTCGTTATGGGATAAGCATGTCGAATCAGTATAGTTATGTCTTCTGGGTCTGGTTTAGTGGACGAGTTTGCACATTTTAAACACATGCATAAAGTATAATACTGAATATGAATATACATGTCGTTACTTTCGATCAGTTACAGGGATGAAGAATTAATAGGGCGAAATACTACAGAGAAAATAACCGTACAAAGCTATTATTTTATCTTTCGTATCTCCGCCGAGGGCATAAAGAGAGTCTGGGCCGCAATGACTACAATGCTTAATTAAATTCTGCCAGCTACCTAGATCAAACGCAATTACCATATCATATCCACAACACCAAACCTGTTAGTGTTCACCACGTGACATTTAATAGTTTCTCAGTCGTCTTCCTAAACTCTTGAAGTCCCTACAATGTGGAGCATTAACAAAATCAGGAAGAAAACAATTATTTATTTCTGCTGAGATCATTTAAAGCTTAAATTGATTAATGTCACAGGAAAAGTGCACCATACTGCAACATAAAACAAAGTGTTTGACACCTGCCAGTAATTTATTTTATCTTCTGAAATAATCTGCCTGAAGATCAATATTCAAGTCTTGATTAGGACTGGAGAACAGCGTTGTTTCGACAAGCTGTGTCTCAATATAGCTGTTGTCCTGAATCACAACCTGCTTTGTAAAAATGGATGCAGAACCTGTTTGCAACATCACTTTTTCGAAGGACACTGTTCCTGACAATATTATTGTATCATAAAAGAAGTTTCGGACTAATCTATACACGCATTCCTTCCTTTTTGTCGCCATGATTGTAAATTTGCTGAAATTGCATCGTGCCTTCACTGTTTTTAGGTATGAAAGAATAATTAAATATGAGGTTGTTAATACGCCATACATGTTTTCCACACGAATTACCCATTCTTATTACAAGAGAAAATAATATGTGATTGAATCAAGCCTGAACTAAAGCTCAAATGAACTGGAAGCAACAATAACGTAATTGCACAATGTTGTATATCTTCAATAGCAATCTTCACTGGGATACACAAAATGATCACATTTGTCGTTTGCCGAGTAGATGGATTGAACGTAAGCAAATACTTTCGAAGTATATTTCTGAAAATATTCGTAAATTACACGTATGTTACAATATAACTATATCTCGCTTATGGTTGATTATGTGTGCACCATTTGGGGCATGAGCAGAATCGTTGAATACGATTTTACATCGACCAAATAATTCTAATAGCTGACATTTTCACACCGTGATATGAAATGTTTGCGATATTAAACTGATTACCAATTTGTGAACGTGTCGCATTGTGAAACGATTGCACGATGTACAAGACGGTCACTTGTTTTGGATCTAATTATTTTTTTCTTCATCAAACCGCTAATATGACCATGACCTTCGTTCTTTTTCCAAACAGTTTCTTTTTATTCCACGACCTCGCTTTTCCTATTCAGATAAATCTGTCAATATATGGATCAAAAATCAAAGAATACCATTCTTAATGAAATTAGAAATCCAAGTTCTCACTGTAAATTCAACTCCTTGTAAAATGACTACCTTCTGGCTCACTGCTAATGATATCCAGACTTATATTACATTTTATTGCTTACACGTGCTTTTTTTAAATTAATGATATCATATATTTTTAGCTGTCAATTTTGGCAGCGTTTTAAGTAGGATTACTAGGTTAAATTTATGTATATCCATAATTACTTTGTATATATTTTATGAGCAAATAAGCTTTAATGATTTATTATTATTATTATTATTATTATTATTATTCCTTATACAACTTTCACAACTGTATAACACCTATGGTTTCGAAAGTACTTCAAGTCGATCATCTGAGTTTATTGAATTTTCGAAAATGAATAAATAATGTCTAATTAATGTATTTTTCTACATACAGCTGATGACATATAAGCCTGAGGGAAGTTTAAATTAACATTTGTTGATATATTTTTATATAGAAATAAAACCATTATTTCAAAACAGAGACCGCTGTTATGAAACTTGATAATCGCAACAACAAATAAATGGCAAAAATGGCTTGACATGATTCCGTAGCTCTCTGGTTAAAAAATAATGAAAAATATTTGGCAAAATAATATGACGGAGTCATAAAAGGATGGGTGACACAAAGGAAGTGGAGATCATTAACGTTGGGCATAAAAGATTGCATGCGAATGAACTAGAGTGATTTCCAGGAAACTGTTCGTCATGTATTCGGTATCACAAACTGGAGGAAGAAAGGTCATTGTGGCTGATTCCTACTTAACCCGAGGGCTCGGCAAAGGCCAAAGTTGGGAAAATGTGCACTCGCTGCCCCATTGTTACCCAACAAACGATTTGTACCCGAGGTAAAACCTGACCAACATCAAAACGGCTATTAAACGCAATTTTAAATCAAACAAGACAATCATTTTTAACACAGTCTTTGTGTACAGTCTGGATAAACGAAGTCTTTTTGAACACTTCCACGTCACTGTATGTAATATGTACAATTTTAAAGTCTATCTCAACGTGGTTATGTAGGCGCGTTTATTCAAATTAAATTAAATATTAATTGTTGTTCTAAAATTTAATATTAATATAGTTATCCAGAATCAATTTGATCCTGTTGTTAAATGCACCGTACCTTAAATGTATTAAATAAATTTCCAGACAAAAATTATTGATCGCTATGGACTTTTATAATGGTGTCCAAGTACTAAACTCGGTCAGGAAAAAGAGGACGTTGGCTCAGACACAACAAATAACAGGGTATTACGATCTTTCTCAACACGCACAGCTTTCATTGTGATTTCAAAACACGCGACATTCGATCCGATTTGAACTAGATCGCACCTAAAAGACTGACCTAGTTAACAAAGTTCCATGTACATTGATCTGCCACATGTATTTCTCGGGACTTGTATATAATGACATTTCAAGTAATAAGGATGCATGGGGATCGAACTAAAGTGAATACATGCAATTTAAAGGAATATTTAATCCTATTCTGAAAAAAAAACAAACAAAAAAAAAACCTGTACCTGAAATAGTCCGTACTGAACGCCAACATGACATGAATGACTTGTACTTCAGTTCAAAACACTGGGTTCCCCAAAACGAAGCAAGCTGAAATGCACAATCTACGTGGATTTCCGTGGTAAAACAAACCTTTTACATAGTTCTAAACTGCAAACGATAGACTCTATACATTCGTTAAAGGCTTGTATTGGAAGGGATTGCAGCTTACGAAAAATAAACATAGGGTGAAATGTTAACTTAGCTTCAGCAATCTTTAACTGATTTTAGTTACATAGTTTCAGTGCCTTTTTCTGTCGTAGCTGACTGATTCCCATAGACTATAATACACCAAGCACATTAGACCATTACATAACAGGTCCAGCCAGAGGCGAAAGGGGTCATACTAATTTTCAGACTGTAACAAAAAAGTAGTGTTCGTGGGGTACAGATGAAGCACCAGTGATTGTATTCAGCATACTCAGTCTGATAACCCTCGTATGCAGTCTGACAGACTTGATAACCCCGTATCCAGGCTGAAAGACTTGATAACTCCATATCCAGGCTGACAGACTTGATACGCCTGGATTCCTAAATCTGAACCTTTCGAGCATATTCCTTGAATTGTTTATGTTGATGATTATATAAATAATCCTAAACTAGCCAGTTAGCATTGGTTTCTAAGTGGGAGAAAAGGCAAACTCAAACTCAAAAAGGATTCAGAGACAGACATTTTCGTCAGCAAATATAATCTCAGAAAAGGAACAGAGGATTTTATGCGTTATTTAGGTTGACACAGAAAAATCAGGCTGTGATATGACTCGTCCATTAATCGGTAGTCAGATTGGCACTTGTAACTATCAACTAAAACGTTTGAGGAAAATCTTCTAACCTACAAACAATATGTTTCAGACTGTACTTCGATGCCCATATTACTAACATCAATAAATTCGAAATAATAGGTCGCAAAACGAATTGCACGTGTTTCCTGGTATATTCAACATTTGCTGATTTTTATGACTCTTTTGTAAGATCTTAGCATATAGAAAAGGAAATACACTGTAAAAATATGAATTGTTTAAAGATTTAAATGTGATACTTCATTGTTTAACTTCATCTGTCCATAGCGATAATTCATTCTTGCTTTAATATCTTTAACATCTTTTAGCAGAATCAGTGTTATTGTTGTGTTCAGTCCTTGATTTAGGCTTAATTATTTTTTTCAAAATATTATTTGGGCCGAGACATTAACTTGAAATTATAGTGAATTCAAGCAATGACATCTTGGATTATATTATTGGGATTCATCAAAAGACTGTTCTCACCATGTCACATGCCAGTATAGGCACATCAACGCCTTCAGCGCTGGATCTTAATTCGAATTCAAGAGAAACAGACACAACGCTTAACAAAACAACAGCAAAGCAAAACATATTTGTCAATCGAGCTCGCCTTTAAAAGAGGATTCAGGTACTTTTTAAATGTAATTTAACAGCGTGTCAGTTATCTAGGATTTTGTTGTGCAGCTACCATCAGATGTACCGTATTTATCTTAATACAGACACAATATTTACAAGTAGATAATCAATCTTTGGACGCAAATGATTCGTGCGTGCCAGCATCCAAAGCTGTGGATTATAAATAATCACCTTTGTGATCTGGTTGCATTAGACAGATAATCTGGTTGACACACATAAGGAAACAATGAAAAGTGCCTCTGGCAGCCCTAAAGGTCACTGCATATCTTTTATGGCATAATCGAACTGAATGTCTACAAAAACAATTTAATCTGAGTAAATGTTAGCGTGAATTAGAACGTGATATTACTCGCAGACCGAAATAATAAGGTACAATTTGATAAGCTCAACAGCAATTCAATCGTGTGTTACCGTATGTATCTATGTGAAGTTAGTTACCATATTCCACCTAAGGTATTCACATATTCATCAGTTACTTTTGAGAAGCACTTGAAACAGTTTCAAGATGTTAGCGAAATCCATTTTACAGCAAATACTAATACAAATATCACGAATACAAGGAAGATTTGTTAAATGTTGGTAGCACGAAAATCCATACATTATTTAAACTTATAATTCTCGTCTTCTTCCGAGTAACTTGTCTGCTAAAACTCTATTAGGGTGACACCCGTTGCAGGCGAATATCACCTTTTAAAATAAATTGTAGAACTGGATGAAAGGTGCAGAGTCATACGAATATCATCTAACATTAATGTATATCGCGTTTGCTAAAATTATAACGGTTCAAAATACACTTTTATCTCGAATTCGGATATTACAATGCATGGGAAAAGCATAGTACATAAAATGTTTTTATTTTTCATAAACTCTGTCTTGTGTATATACATCCATTATTCAAAACTCGTCGTACCCACTGAAATTAAAGAATGTAAAGAGAGAAAGTGGTTGGATGCAAAGAGTGGTACAGAGACAGACAGAGACAGAGAGAGAAGCACGGCTAGTCATTGCATTTAATCTGATATTAAAAAGTATCAGTAAAAGAAGTGCATATATTTGCTAACGGTATTTAACTGAATGTTATGTTCTTTTTGTATTAAATAAAGTGAATTCACCAATTACTACATTTATTTAAAGACAACAGATTTCTTCCTATTAGTATTCTTTTTTTCTTCCGATCAGTGAATATTCACGATCCTTGTTTACATCTCAACTGGAAGTGACAGTTGTTCCAGTCCTGTTTAGTTAAATTAAGGTTTCAACTCAGTCACATATTTGGCTATCTGTCAACGTTTCCTTCATATTTATTCTTTCGGGAAGTTTTATTTTTGTAACCAATCCATAACCCTTCAATGTGCATCTTTATTATACACTCAGTGAACATCTTTAGTAAACATTCCACTGAGTGTGAATCTGTAGCATGCATTCCACTCAGTGTGAATCTTTAGTATGCATTCCACTGAGTGTAAATTTTTAGTATGCATTCCACTCAGTGTGAATCTTTAGTATGCATTCCACTCAACGGGAATCTTCATCATACATTCCACTCACTGTGAATATTTAGCATGCATTCTACTCAGTATGAATCTTTAGTATGCATTCCACTCAGTGTGAATCTTTAGTATGCATTCCACTCAACGGGAATCTTCATCATGCATTCCACTCAGTGTGAATCTTTAGTATGCATTCCACTGAGTGTAAATGTTTAGTATGCATTCCACTCAGTGTGAATATTTAGTATGCATTCCACTCAACGGGAATCTTCATCATGCATTCCACTCAGTGTGAATCTTTAGCATGCATTCCACTGAGTGTAAATCTTTAGTATGCATTGCACTCAATGTGAATCTTTAGTATGTATTCCACTCAGTGTGAATCTTTAGTATGCATTCCACTCAGTGTGAATCTTTAGTATGCATTCCACTCAACGGGAATCTTCATCATGCATTCCACTCAGTGTGAATCTTGAATATGCATTCCGCTCAGTGTGAATCTTTAGTATGCATTCCACTCAGTGTGAATCTTTAGTATGCATTCCACTGAGTGTAAATGTTTAGTATGCATTCCACTCAGTGTGAATTTTTAGTATGCATTCCACTCAACGGGAATCTTCATCATGCATTCCACTCAGTGTGAATCTTGAATATGCATTCCGCTCAGTGTGAATCTTTAGCATGCATTCCACTGAGTGTAAATCTTTAGTATGCATTCCACTCAGTGTGAATCTTTAATATGCATTCCACTCAGTGTGAATCTTTAATATGCATTCCGCTCAGTGTGAATCTTGAGTATTTATTCCACTCAGTGTGAATCTTTAGTATGCATTCCACTCAACGGGAATCTTCATTATGCATTCCACTCAGTGTGAATCTTTAGTACGCATTCCACTCAGTGTGAATCTTTAGTATGCATTGCACTCAGTGTGAATCTTTAGTACGCATTCCACTCAGTGTGAATCTTTAGTATGCATTCCACTCAGTGTGAATCTTTAGTATGCATTCCACTGAGTGTAAATCTTTAGTATGCATTCCACTCAGTGTGAATCTTTAATATGCATTCCGCTCAGTGTGAATCTTGAGTATTTATTCCACTCAGTGTGAATCTTTAGTATGCATTCCACTCAACGGGAATCTTCACCATGCATTCCACTCAGTGTGAATCTTTAGTATGCATTCCACTGAGTGTAAATCTTCAGTATGCATTGCACTCAGTGTGAATCTTTAGTATGCATTCCACTCAGTGTGAATCTTTAGTATGCATTCCACTCAGTGTGGATCTTTAGCATGCATTCCACTGAGTGTAAATGTTTAGTATGCATTCCACTCAGTGTGAATCTTTAGTATGCATTCCACTCAACGGGAATCTTCATCATGCATTCCACTCAGTGTGAATCTTGAATATGCATTCCGCTCAGTGTGAATCTTTAGGATGCATTCCACTGATTGTAAATCTTTAGTATGCATTCCACTCAGTGTGAACCTTTACTATGCATTCAGCTCAATGAGATTATTTATTATACATTCCACTCAATGAGATTATTTAGTGTACATTCCACTCAATGATATTATTTATTACACATTCCACTCAATGAGATTATTTAGTATACATTCCACTCAATGAGATTATTTAGCATACATTCCACTCAGTGAGATTATTTAGTATACATTCCACTCAATGAGTATTTTAGTATACATTCCACTCAATGAGCATCTTTAGTATGGTTTTCACTCAGTGTGAATCTTTAGTATACATTTCACTCATTGAGCATAGTTAGTGTACATTTCACTCAATGAGCATATTTAGTGTACATTCCACTCAATGAGCATATTTAGTGTACATTCCACTCAATGAGCATATTTAGTGTACATTCCACTTAGTGAGCATATTTAGTGTACATTCCACTCAAAGAGCGTATTTAGTATGAACTCAGTAATTATCTTTGTTATACATTCAATGGGCATCTTTAGTATACATTCCACTCAATGTGAACCTTCAGTATGCACATGGTTTTCCAATCAGTTTGTAAAGTCAGTCTATGACAGTGGTTCTTAACCTACGGTTCGCAACCCAAAACTGGGTCGCCATGCTGTTTTGTGTGGGTCGCCGAGATTAGCCTTACTAATTTAAAATTTCCTACCCAAGCGTTTTTTAGCATTCTATAGATCTCAAAGCTAACACCGCGAAACTATTCCAGATCGCTTCCAAAAATGTTTAAGAACCACTCTACCGATTATTTCAAGTGTTGTTTGTGGTATTTCCTGGAGAGATAAACATGCTCGTTATTTTGGACTTCACACATATTTTGCCAATAATACCCAAATCAGCAAATAACAATTGTACTATTCGGATTGAAGAACTGAAGTTGAATGTAGGTGGTTTGATTAATTGATTTTCGACCTGTACTTTTTTAAATCTAAGGGAACTCCATTGTTCCTGAGTATAAAAAGAAGAATGCATGCATGCCACTGACGTTGACCCCATGGTCCACCCCTTCCTCCAGGGTCTTAATCCTTGCGTCTTATCTTGAAAGCTTATCCAGAAAAAGTCTTTGAATGAATTCACAATAATCCCAAAATAGTTTTAGTTTTTAAAAAAGTCAATGAGCACTTTGTAATTCCAATGAATAATTTAAACACAAAATGATTCCTCTCGAATTATAACGGAACACAACAGTAAATGATTCCAAAGACTGAACGTAAAATGAAGAAATTGTTTACAAAACATATATATACTAATTGCACTTGACATAAGACAATAGAATGCGTGGATGAGACTCGTTTCAAACGGAAATGGAAAATTCCATCAATCTCGTAAAACAAGTTTAGGATTTGATTAAATTTTAAGAAACATCTTGTTTACCATTTCTAATCACGAAACAATCAGGAAAGCAAAGCATGACATTAGTCAGGTAGGACAAAACTCTACCTCAATCACGGATAAAGATCAAGCACATACTATTAATAAATATATAAAAGAGAAGCACTACTTACCACTAGGGTCGTACCCAGCAGGTTAAAATTTCCAGATGGAGATAAAGTAGATGTAGCTTGGGGATATGTGTTTTCCATATACATAATCTTATGCAATTTATTTATTTTAATTTTTCTTAGTTGTCCATTACATGATGCGATTTTAGATTACCCTGTATTATTATTGAGTGATGAGGAAAAATGTTACACAAAAGGAAAGTTGTTCTCGCCCTCAGAAAGAGCCTAGAAAAAAAGGAGTGTGCAGATATCAATTCCATCAAACTAGAAAAGTATGTTAATTTGGCTGGCATAATTTTATTGCTGTTTAAAGCAGATGTTTAGTTTTTGTTAATACAGGTATATCAAAAGCATGTTAAAAGACGATTGTTACTTTGATACCATCAAAACTAGCTGAAAGCAAATAAAACAGAAGATAAAATAGACGGGGAGGTAGATGAGATGTTTTAGTGATTTATATCAGTGATGCGCTTTCCTTCTTATCCATGCTTCCGTGTAACAGCTGTTTAATGTCAGTTTATAAAACTTAATACTGAAATATGCCTTATGTATTCAACTGTATATCAAAACAATGCATACAAATAAAGCAAAAATAGATCTTTAAGCGTACCAGTCTTCATGACTGAAGTAACCTCTTTGTTTCAAAATGACGGACGTGGTAGGCAATTTTCATAACGATAAGTGAAGTTTTGAAAGGAAGAGAGAAAATTAGAAAATAAGGAAGGAGAGTAGAGAGAAAGGAGGAAAGAAGAAGAAAAACATTACACGTGTATGTATGTACATGTGAATATATGCGGGCATTTTTTTTTAAATAGCTACGCGAGGGTAAGGGGCAATGGCCACCGTGCATCAGGCCAAGAGGGTGCCAGTCTTATTATAATCTGATATTCACTGTCATATGTGAAGATCTGACAGCGACCGCTTAGGGGCCATGTTCTGGTGACCTTTGAATTAGCCAATGGAAATGCAGCTTTCAGGTATTTGAAAGTGAATGAAATCGTTCGGCGCCCATTGATGCTCTTCAGCCATACCGCTCAATCACCCAAACGCGAAGGTATACGACTTATCTGATTGTCTGATAAAATTAGCTACTATGGTAATAACATATATAAATAGAATATGACACCAGAATGGTCGCTGTCAGATCTTCACCAAGGACAGTGGAGATCTGATTTTAATCAACTAAAATTTTCATAGTATGTCACCTTATCCTTAGTGTAATGGAGGCAATTCTTCACAAAATTTATCGGGGTAGGGTAGTTGATGACTGACAAAAAGACTGTTCTACGTAGCAACGTTGTGTCGCCACACAATAACATTACCCCAATGGCACCTCAGTACCGGCGCCTTTAAAGAACTTTGACCCTATGCGTCTCGAACCTTGCACCACAACTCAACAGGTGTGTGTGAGTGCGTGTATATGTGTGTGTGATTGTGTGTGTGTACGTGCGTGCGTGCATGCGCGCGCGTGTGTGCGTGCGCACGTGTGCATGTGTGTGTGTGTGTGTGTGTGTGTGTGTGTTAGCTTTCGATACCCGTCCTTAATAAGTATGTGGGACGGGAGGGAGAGATATAGAATGGAAATGACAAAAAATAAAATTTACAGTAACCACTGTTCTCTACGACAGCTGCGATACTATCATCTTTTTAGTTCACTACTTAAACTACATTTCTTAATGGTTAAAAACGTATTCATGCTGATCAAGTATGCTATACAAGTGTCACGCAACCGATGCCAAATAGGAGCGGATCCAACGAAAATACCGTAAGAATTTAAAATATTATCTGGCAGGTATGTAGACCCAGCTGACACAGAATTATTAATTGCCCGTAATACCAACAAGACATTACATATTTCTTGCCAACAGATGACTAAACGATATATTCTTTTCTACTTTAAGATTGTTCGTAGGTTTGCCTCGACACGCGGAATACAGGTCACCACACACATTAGCGTGCTAACGGGGAGCGGGGAGGACGGGGCGATTGCCCCGGGAGCCAGAGGTCCAAACAACTGATAGAAATTTAATTCCAGGACAATCGTCACCCCGGGCTCCATTTACCCTTTATATGCCACTGGCCACGCAACGTTCTTCAGAGCATCGTTTTAGAAGCAATTCATAAGATACTAGAAATATGTTCACTGAAAATGGATGCCCCACGACAGTACTTGGAAAGTCACCATAGCGATAAGCTTAACCCATGTGTGACACACGGAAGGGCGGAAACATCGCTGCGATGTCTGCAGTGTGACAGTTTATAGTGATGTCTAGCACTGGGGCATCATGCTGCAGACATGTAACATGATTTCCCATCCAGTCACATTATTCCGGCACCAGGCCGACCAGTCCTAACACTAACCTCTTAATGCTGAGCGCCTAGTGAGGCAGCTGTTAGTACCATTTTTGTAAGTCTTTGGTATGACTCGGCCAACGATCGAACCCACGACCTCCCGCATCCGTTGCGGTTGCTCTAACCACTAGGCCACCGGAGCGGTGGAAGGGCGGAAATAAGGAAGTAAAGAAAAGCGGAAGAACACAGTAACTCTATATGCCCCTAAAGAAGAAAATAAACAAAAAGATTTTTATTACTTTAATGTTTTCAGTTTAAGTCCAGTGACCCCAACCATGCACACACACACACGCACGCACACACGGACACAGACATACACACGTACATACATACGTGTGTACATAAATAAAAGGACTACAATGTATGTAAGTATGTATGTATGTATGTATGTATGGATGGATGGATGCATGCATGCATGCATGTATGTATGTATGTATGTATGTATGTATGTATGTATGTATGTATGTATGTATGTATGTATGTATGTGCCTTGTCTTTATGTTTTTTGCCTTCTGTAATCATATGCTCATCAGCCGTGATATAAACGCACACACTGACGACAAATAATCGCTTTTCTCTAAAGATTCCTTAAAATATCCGAGTTTTCCATATCTTCTAAAATTGAACTTTATGAAGAAAGCCTCAGATGTTTCGTTCCTTTATTTTGAAGCTCACATCAAGTTTTTGCTTTAGAATTATATCTTAGTTTTTGTTAGTAATTTTGCATGTACTGCATTTTATTTCTATTTAATGCTAATTAGTCAAAACTAATGAAAAGTAACATTCCCATACCATTAAGTGAATCTTCGTTTCACGAAAACACTTGTCAGCTGATTTTGGGTTTTGGGTTTTGGGTTTTGACGTGTTGCAAGGCTATTGTTTATACATAACGTTTTTGCTGTCGGTGGAGACAATATAGCTACCCTAAAATTAACTTTGCAATATGAAAGAAATATGTTTTCTATAGAAAAACATTCTCTGACGAAAACGGTCCTTGAATAACTCCAAGTGACAAATGAGTTCTGCTTATAGATACTATGTTTATTTTCTCCGATGTTCTCAATTGGTTGTTCATTGACCACTTAGGAGACTGGACTCAAATACAGATATATGTGAATGGCCTCTTGAAATCACCTCTCGGGTTTTGCTGAGACATCTGCTCCTTCCATCGCTGACTTGTCGTTACACGACATTGCTGAAAAATAGATGATTGATGATTGTATTTATAAAGAAAAAAAAAATGCCGCATTCAGTAACATATGATTGAGTTGCGGAGAATTACATTTGAATAAGAAATTAGCCAGTAACTGAAAAGAACAGCAACTCTCGCTCGAGTCTTACGAACTGATATAGTCTTATCGACTGATGATAGAGACTGCTTGAGACAAGAAAATCCAAACACAGCATTGTGTCGGTAAATCTTGAACCCACAATGTAGAAATCTTCATTTCATCACGAAATGCACACTACGCAATAATAAAGAAAGCTGTTGTAAAAAAGAAAAACAGAAGGGTATTAATATAGATATTCAATTCTAAATTACTGCAAGAAATTATTCTTTATAAATGACTGTCCATATTTATTATTCTACTTGTAAATTACTGCAAGGAATTATTCTTTATAAAAGACTGTCCATATTTATTGCACCTTTCGTGGGTCAATTTTTATACGAGACGTTCTATACCATATGAATTAAGACCTTCACTTCTTAAAGTATATAAAACTCAGTTATAATTTACCCATGAGCTCTCACACAGATAATCCAACACAATTTCATTGATAATATCTAACTTCAAATTACACATTATGTGTTTGTACGTTTTAGTATCTTTTAAGTTGGAAATGGTCTGCTATTCGTGGATGCTTACGTTGCATGGGTATGTATGCGTTTCAATATGTCTTTGCTTACGCCAGAGAGATGTGATGCTATCACTTTCTGCAGACTTGTATTCCAAGATTGATTTGTTAAATTTTTATCGTGTTCTTACGGTGATTTAAATAACTTGTAAATTTGTGTACATCCATCCCTAAGAAGTTTTTACCTTGGATGAACTAGGCCCTTATCGTGCTGACCTTGATTTTGTACACATGTATTATGCGCGGCGTATATATGTCACACCAAATGACGTTCTTATTATCATCCTTAGTATTAAGGAGTTAGTTAATTATCATTAAGGAGTTAATTGCGCCAGGGTAAAATAGATTTATTGTGGGACCTTGTTTGGCCTAAAAAATATGACTGTCAGATTCACATCGTTCACGTGTCAAGACTCACTTCAGCTTAACCGGAAACTTGTGTGCGTTCTATCTAAATGACAATGAATAATGTAATGCAATTTAAGAAAACGTCAATACGCCAGTTTAAACTCCAATGCATAATATAACAGTGGCAATAAATAAATAAATAAATAAATAAATAAATAAAATGTACCTTTCTCTGACTGTTGCTCAAAAAACGGAGAGGAAGGGGCTGAAAGTGAAATAATTTCCTAAAGATTTATTTCCCAATGGTCCTTAGATAATGTTTATATTAAATGAGCACCAGTACCAGTCATCTAAAAAGAAATGAAAACACAAAACACTCGTTTTTCCAGGGTAGTCGGCCTGACTACTGCCTGATTTTATAGAATTTGGAGGAAAAAAAATGAAAGGTACAGAGAATATTATATAACGCAATCAATAACAAAAATATTTTTGTGTAGTATTTTTATGCAACACTGTAATGAATATAACTCCTTCCATGATTAATATTTAAACTTTGTATTTTTATTTTCATGCAAGGTAAAAGTAACGGAAAACATAATGGCCTATACAGATATAAACTAACGAAGAACACATTCAGCCTTTTATTCCATAAACTTTGCAAGCATACCGTTCATAGAAAGTAACTAAAGTAGACGAGTTATCAGTATTCATAATTTAAAACAGATTGACTTTTGCTGTCAATGGTATTTCGAGGCTAAGAAATTTTCTAATATCTTATAACTTTTTTTCAGTTTGTTATAACTTTGTACCCGTTGAAAATAACTTATTAAAACTGAGTTTCTTAACTGATGCCTGAAGCCGACTAATGTATACCGTGAAATCTATGTTTTTTGCATATTTAAAATGTGCTTGATTTCATTTTACGTCACTACAGGGGGTACCTCACGAACTCAATGCCGCCGACTAGTAGTTGACTGGCTGAAAGATTTAGAATCGGGTTCACTTCCATCTCTTGGAGTAATGGTAAGCTTACACCATACTCAGTCATCATACTGTGCACGAACTAAATTTGAGGGTATGTGACATATAAAAAAGTAGCATGAATTAAATTTTATTTCGAGGTAAAACAAAGAAACAACACACACACACACACACACACACACACACACACACACACACACACAAACACCTCCCCCGAAATACACATAAGTACTACTAAGCTGTATCGGTCATTAAGACATGCCACCATGAATGTATCATTTTTGCGTCCAAAGTCAAGTCAGTCAGAGAGAATAGAATTAAGTCTAAATTATCATAGAGTTAAAATTGGTTTCCCCCTCATTTTAGAAACATTGTGCAATAGTTGCTGAAAAGACTATAACAGTATAAACTGTCTTCTAAAATACTTAAACTCCGAGGCCAAAATCAGTGATCCAAAAATAAGGCTACAGAATGAGATAGATGAAGACCCAACGCAAGTTTGTGAAGCAAAACTGTTTGGCAAGAATGAGCTATGCGACTTCTGACATTTATGAGACTAATCAACCCTAATGGTGCTTTTTCATCTCAAAATTGAAACTGAGAAATATCTGTAGCAGAACCCACATGTTTGTTGCCAATACCAAGCTGTCAACCACAAATGAGTCATGTGCCATGATAAATCCTCAAGAGAGTGAGTCTTAGTATCTTATTATCACAATAAATCACACCTTCTGTTGCCAACAATTACGTAAAATTATTAATTCTTGGTAATGCCACAAATGCTATTCGCCGATATCAACAGAAGTCTCCGAAACCATACATATGAATAAAGTATTTTATACAAAAGGGACCCTCTAATTTTCCGGACATCCCATACTTTGTTTGTTTGTTTGTGTCTTAGCCTAAACGAATTGTGGCGATTTCAAAGTGAAAAAGACATCACACAGTCTATATTTTACAGCGTATGTATATCAACGTGGATGATCCTATCAACTATGTACTGATAGAATTTATCAGCACTTTGTTCTATTCAGTGCTTTTAATTGTTTGCTCATGCAATGGAGAGTAAATATGGAAACATTAAGTTATCCATGCATGACTAGGTTCAACCTTTTCCTCTTTCCGTTGCATTTTTTCATAGTGATTATTCGCATCAACATTTCCTCTGTTATTTCAAGGTCCCTGGTGACCGTGAGATCCAAGGCGCTCACCTTTACTGATCACTGCCATCTCACCTCTGTTCGCGTTGGTTCAAGTCTCGGACTCGGCCAGTGTAAGTATACAAGAAAGCTTGCCGTTAGCTTCCCGTGGGTCGGAGGCTCTTCCCGGGATTTTGCTCAGGTTTATTCCTTCATTAGATGCGCTGACTACCATGTATAGTCTATAACGTGCTGAAACATGGCCTTAAGCCATAAAAACTACAAACCTTTGTTTTTATTTTATTTTCCTTTGACTATTCTTGTAATGCGTCCCCATTTTACATTTTTAATAATTATTTTTGGGAGGCCAGCCTTTAATAGAACTGCATAATTGGCAACCTCGGTCTATATCAAGTCCCTTCCAAATGCGCTGCGACGTTTGGAGAGAGCGCTTATTCTTCTTTTTCTTTCTTTTTAAAGAGATTTAAAATTGGTAACTTTTACTTCCCGAGGTTTAGGCTCTTACTTATATAAAATGATTTCATTTATGACACACCTGCTGTGTTGTTTAGTTTGCAAAAATGTAACAACACCTCGGGACGTCAGATTTGTGCGGTTTGGCCAAATAAGATCATAGTTTCGTTATGCGACAAATATAATTTCGCATCTGTGCTCATTTCAGATGAAATGTATGATATTTTTGTATAATTTCAATCTTCAGTTTCAAACACCCCACCCCCCCAAGACCGCTCCTAGTGCTTAGAGCGTCCGCCTTGGATGCGGGAGTTCGTGGGTTCGATCCCTGACCGAATTATACCAAAGACTTATAAAAATGGTGCTAACAGCTGCCTCGCTAGGCGCTCAACGTTAAGATCTTAGTGTTAGGACTGGTCGGCCTGGTGTCAGGATAATGTGACTGGGAGGGACATCATGTTACATGTCTGCGGCATGATGCCCCAGTGCTAGACATCACTATAAACTGCCACACTGCATACATCGTAGCGATATGACTGCAAAATTGTTAAAGCTACGTTAAAAATCCAAAACACCCCACTCCCCGAAAAATATAGAGATTGTTCAACGTGTTTTAAATTTTAACTTAAAATAACCGCATGGTAAGATTGTCTATGAATGCAAAAGTTGACTAATAAAAACAAAATTAAAAACATTGAAGATAGCTTTAACAAACATGAAACGCGTTTTTTTTTCTTTCTTTACAGATTAATATCTACTACTATCACCATTTCGATTCCGCTGTAAACAATATCAATCATTCGAATTACATGCTTTCATTTAGTGTATGGAATTTGTTAAGAATAAATTTTAATATTGCATGGTAGAAATTACTTTTGAGTTTCTATTTATTATGTAGGCAGAGGGCAGAGAATGCACAGTTTACTAACGTCCACAACAATTTTAACTCATTTCGAAGCACGCATATATGATATCCAATTTAATTAGCAGCTATAAACAATTGGCTTATAATATGCTATTGTCATAAGCCACTTGCCATAAAATCTAGATGAGAATTTCACATTAACCTATCGCCTTATTTACGGCATACCAGATTGCCAGTTCAGCGCTTCCCGTGAAGCCGCAAGTTCTCAAGTTATTCTCCGTAATGATACCTAATTTGATGGCGTGTCACGCAACTTCATGCAAAATGTCTTTGTTTTGAGAGCCAAGCGAAGATTACATTTCTCTTCATTCTTCCAAAGTGCAAAGTAATGAAGATAAATGTTGTCTTTATTTACGTGATTTATTAGTCAATAAATGTAGTGAAAACAGATTCCATCGGACGATTCAAATCGGGAACGACAGAGTGTTAGCTAGCAAAAAGGATCCACTAGGACCAATAATGAGAACTGTAAAAGCTCTGACGATCATTTGATTCAGACACTTCGTAAGACGTGTGTTCTTGATGTAGGATTGTGTCCTGTCTTCGTTGAGACTAGTTGTGTAATCTTGTTTGAGGCGAACATAAATTTTAAAAATAAGATAATTAATAATGCTATGCGATATTGAATGGTACTTGATGTGCTACTAACCAACACAATGAACACTGTAACCCAGTTAACAACTATTAGGAAACTAGTTAGTTTGAATTTTTTAAAAAACATATGAAAACATAAATAGCATCCCAGCAACAGTATTAAACAATCCCAGATTCCGCGCAGCTCAACAACATATACTAGTATCTCACGTGCTTTACCTCTTCCTGACAGGGTCGTGTGGTTTTTGAAAAGCTATGAGATTTACCATACTTAGAATTCTTGCAAATTCTCAATCGCTATTATAAAATAATTATTAAATAAATTTTCCTCACAAAAAGAAGTAACAACATAACATTAATGATAAAAAAAATATTTGTTTTCACAAAAGAAGAGAACTCACCACTCAATTTGTGTGTCGTTAGATGGCGTGAGTTTAATTTTTTTAAAACACACACAAACAAACAAACAAAAAACTCAAAGAGTAGCGCTCTGTTTCAGATAAATTATGGGCGAATCTAAAGTCAATAGAAAATATACGCCGTCATGGAGGAGAAATGTATAGATGAGTTCCATTTTCTTTCGTTTTTATTTAAGCGTAAAATGTAGACTGCTTTGTCCAATCATACGTTCTGAGGCGCTGACTATAGTGATTCGATTGGATGGTGCCAGTGACAAACTTTGTACACAATGGCTATCTGATTAGCGCCGCACCTTTACATTCTGGTTTATTTCTGTTGAGACTGGACCGTTTTGAGAAGCGTCTGTCGTCGTGCTGAAAAGTTTGTCCCTGACATTTTCCTAGCAGATTAGAAATAAAAAGTTATTACTGGAAATTACGCGACAAAACGTATCTAGCTAGAGCTAAATATACTGGGCTTGATACAAATGTCTTGAATCACGATGTGTAACCTAGAGACAGTTTTAAGTCATGGCATGACACATTAGGTTCATTAGACTTTAAGACACATTAGACTCATTAGGCATAAAGACACATTAGGTTCATGAGACGTCAAGACTAATATAATCTATGGTGGGCTTGTCACCGAGACAAGGAAATCCCAGTCACTAGTTACATTATTTGTGTCCCTTCGAGGCTCTGAAGATTGGGGAGACAAATAATGCAACCTGCGACTGGGATTTCCTTGTCTTGGTACAAACACTGACAAAGATTATTTTTCTCCCCCAATATTTTCCATTAAAATTAAAATAACTCTGTCCTTTTGCAATACAGTTAACAGATTCAACACATAAGCTTCTAATCAGGTACTAATATTGCCTCTCACATTATACAGAGGGGCTTATCTTATATTCTTTTATAAAAATTTAAATAATTATGTATGTAGAATCTAGCTTTGTACGAAGAATAGTAAAGCCCCTAAGAAAATCCCCAAAGTTGTTATTGTCGCGTGTGGGATGTATTGCACCTTGAGCGACAGGAGCCACGTGCTGTCGTTTGTAAACACCGCACATTAATACGATTATGTTAATGAGGACAGTGTGGTAACCTTTCAACCAAAAGTACACCAGTTCCATGCATGAGAGATAGAAACAAAGACACATTTGATATTATTACTATATTTTCACATTCAATCTATGGATTTCATATAAAAATAACAATAACTAATTAATATCTTTTATACGGGTAACTTTAAACTTTCATCAGGTCTAATTTGGAAAAGTTCTATGACAGTCAGTAGAACGAGACAGTACTGTGTACACAGCTCTAACGAAGTGTGTAATGATTGTGAGGAGATTTCTAATTCGTGATTTTCTTGCAAATTTATATTTTCTGTCCTGGAAATATTTAAATTGTTGCTATTATTAGTGCAATGGTACGCTGCATGAAATCTTGTTGAATAGCACGTGGAATATTGAATAAACTACTCTGATTAGTAAGTGCAGAGGATTTCATTTGCAACTGCATGATTACGGGGCGGAGGGGGTGTTTCACAAGGTTTGAAGAACACATCTTTGATTTTTTTTTTTTGCCGGCTTTGCGGTGGGTCTTGGGAGAGTTTAGATTTTTGTGGCCAGTAATGTGTGCATTCTGTGTGTCTGGAACACTGTTTTCTGTTAGTTTCTGGCATAATACCAAAATAGTTCGATTTCGTGTGCGCTGGTGTGTCTTTCTCTCAAAATGATTTTTATGGCGTATTATCAAAATTGGAGTTATGATTATGAGTGATGTTCTTTTCGTTATATATTTGTTGTTTTGGTTTTATAAAATCTCCGTCAGGCACATCTGAAGACAACAAAGGATTTTTCTAATAGTATTCTAGCTCATGGACACCATGCCTGAGACAACCAGACTGAGATCAGAAAAGTAAGGATAGCAAAACAGACCCTCTGTATACGCTTCAAATTTAAGAAAACGATCAAAGAAGAAGAAAATGTTTGTTAGTACGTATATTCAGTTTTCTATTTTAATATGCAACTTCCGCAATATCTTTTAAAATATAACTATCAAAAGAGCTTCCAAAACTCCCACTGGTGTTAAACAGTCTACGTTTGTTACTGGATGCAGACATACTTCATCCTTCGTTGTACATGAGCCATATTTTACATTTTCTAGGAAGTTGTTTATATATATATATATATATATATATATATATATATATATATATATATATATATATATATATATATATATATATATATATATATATATATATAAATTGTTAAATGCGTAACAAAGGGTGAAAATATAGTTAGATGTATGCAATAGCCAGGACATTAAAACTGGTCACAAGATCCCAAGATATTGGTTTAAAGCCATTCCATATCAAGGGTATTTTTGAATAAATCACTTTCTTTGGACGTATTTATGAAGAACCCAACGAGGATTTGCACATGTTTATATATCAAAGTTAGAGCGATGAGAGGTGGCCTGTTAAATGGGGTGTTATCCACGAATCAATGCTGCGTGCATTTCTAGCGGACCGTTAATTGCCGTTATAAAACTAAAGGATACGATTAAAGTATTGTTTTCCTTTATTACTATAATTAGAAATGATCTAGAAATAGAAAGATCACCGGCCATACTCCAACATTTTTTCTTGTTACATCCGATTTGCATTACATAATTAAAAGTAGTTATATTCGCACAAAAAGAATTTAAAATAAATTATCAAGTGTAAAGAAGAAATAATAATTTAATTAGTTACGTCCCTTTAGCTACGAATTCCCACCTACAGAGGACGCAAACCGGAAATGATATACATTTATCCCCACAAGAAGAAGAACATGCTTCTTGTTGTCAAAAAAAATAAAACACTATAACCTATGGATAGGGAACATTTAGATGAAACTATTGAAAACTAATTTCCTGTGCGAGCTTATATTGATGTGCGTGCACGACGCTCTAGATTGTGTCGCTTTCAAAACCGTTCCATTGTTTCAATTTATTTTCAACATTCCCGTTAGTACATGAAAAAGAAATTAATGATGGCTTCCTTATGTCGGCCGGCTTTATAAAAAGAAAAATTGGCAAACTTAAAAGAATCCAAAGGAACCAAAGTTGGCTTCCTAATGTCGGCCGACAACATAAAAAAACATATCGGGACACATAAAAGAATCTAAAGTCAGTTTCCGGGGTTGGCTTGCTTTGAAATAAATTAACCTTTGTGTTTGATATCCTGTCGGTAAGTTTAAACAAGGAGTTTATTGCTCGCTGCCAGTTGTGTTCATTTATCGCCCGGGTATTTATTTGTTTGCCATATGTAATCATAATTGATTTTCGCAGAGTAAATAGTATATACAGCAATAACTTGCTTTAATAATAATTTTGTAACCCGTGCTAGCGAAAAGATTGTCATTTGCACTCACGGTGAATGTATTTTCAAATAACGATTTTTATTTGCGAGATAGCATCGTATAGTTAACCTGGATACAATACAATCTTGGTCATTTTGCACCTTATATTTTATCATGCATGAATGGCAGGTGCCTTCAAGCAGTCGGGTGATATTCTGTTCTCTTTTATCGGACATAATTGATACACACTATAGTAAGGATGCATACGCCAGCCGACATCCACTACATATACGGAGTTCGTGGATATTTTTTTCTTTAATAAATTTCACATGATGAAAAAAAAGGAATAAATTATAACAATGCAAGGTTAGATTTTTATATTTTATTTTCAAATAAGTGTTTTGTTTATCTTTTGTACAGTGTAGTGGGCGGGGAGGGGGTACCAATTCAACACAAAATTAGCTCTTTCTACTTATTTGTATGGAATAATGGAGCAAATATGATTGGCGATATTGACTAGTAATGACAAGCTTTCAATTTACACGCGCACACACTAAGACTTGAAAAATACTCCATCTTGAGAAGTGAAGACTTACTTTTTCATTGGCAATGGCACGTACGAAGCAAACCGCGAGAAGTCCACCTGTTTATAAAGACAGTAACCAAGGATTACATTTGATGCAAGACCAAGAAATGAAGTAGAAGAATCACGAGGAACAAAAACAAAACCAATTCACAGAAAAATACAGATACGATAGTTTGGACCATCAAAGTGAACTTGAAGCACGTGAAACACGAGAAAACATGGCGGCAACCAAGAAATGAATTGAAAAATCTAGGAAAATTATTCAAGATTATGACAATTGAAACAAATGAAGGGAGTTTCCTTGAATGTGCATACAAAGAAGGAGCACATGCAGCTGGACATGTCACAAATAACTAGAGATAAAGGACCGGAAACATCAGCGGTGATGGTCGTGCTGAAAGTACTAAATCCAGAATACATATAAAAAAAACATTGTACTCGATACACCCCATTGGATATTAAGGATACATAATCAGACCCAGAGGGAAACAACCAATATTACCGTTTGGAGAGATCAACATAGGAAGAGAAAAAGTCATTGTAAAAGAACCAACACCCATATTAAGAAAAGTATTTTAAAAACACCAGGAGAACTACACTTGTCAGACATCCCCCTTGAAATTCCATTAGAGGCAGTGCTTAAACAGTTTGAAAAGAAATACAACACAAAAATGATATCATCCAAATTGGCGACGATCCCCTTAACAACAGTCTACAACGGGATACGAATACTAGAAATCGAAAAAAGCAAATTGAAAGACATGAAGAAAGCATTCTTTATAATACGGGTTCTTAGCAAAATCATGGTACAATGGATGTATCTACGACAGAAAATGTAATAGATGTGGGAAGACAGGACATACGCCTTATAAATGCTCAACAACACAAGAGACACAAACAGAGACCAGACAATACAAAGCAATGAAGCAATAACAACAAAAACAACATCTAAAGCAGCAACCGGAAGAGAAACAGACTCCCACTGCACAGGTAGAAAATGACCCAAAAGGATAAATAAACGAAATAACAAGAACAAATACAACAGAAAGAATAACTTGGAAAAGGCAATATCAGGAAGAAAAACAAAACCCAAAACAACAACAAAAAGAAGAGAAACAACAACAACAGGAAATAGGAATAAAACAACCCCAATAGCAGCAAGAAAAACAGGAAAGGATAGGAAAACAACAAAAAGAAAACGACGCCTAAAACAACAACAAAGAGTACAACAACAGCATCAATTAGGACAAAAACAATTTCAACAACAACAAAAAAAAAAAAGAGAAGCTAGAGACAGGAAAACAGAAACAAAAACAAGAATAAAGCATGAAGAAGCAAGCACAAATGAACCCTAAGCTGGCCAACAAAATGAACCAAGAGGTAAACAGTACAACAATATGGAAGCTATAACAACAACATCAGCAGAAAAGGAAAAAAAAAACAAAATACCATAATAGAACAATCAATCCTGGCGGAAGACGGAAGATCAAAGGAAAAATAAAACTAGACAGAGACAGAAACAGAAACAGAAGAAGGGAAAAAAAAGGAAACTAAGAGAAGAAGAGTACAAATTGATGGAAAATTACTTTTCGGAGGAAGATGAATGCCGAGAACAGATGATTGAATTTTCTTTGGTCAAATTGACAAAATCCGGCATAATGGTACAACTTTCCCATTTCCCATTCGATCCAGCAGCTTCATTCCACTTTTTGTCTGGTAAACAAGGTTATCGGAAAAAGATAGAACCCTTTTGTCCCATCATCACTCTTTTGGTTATATCCATATGCAACACGGTGCACCCTATTTGCTGTACAAAAACACGATCGATAAATGTATCACATAGACATTTACGTAGGGAAATTAAACGATTCAAAATCGATGGAACGCTTCGAAGCATATAATTCAAGTGTCCTATTTCTAGTCATGCGCTTTGTTTTATAAACACATTTATACTGAAAACTTACAAATAAAAACATCCTTGATCGAAAATATATTGATTTTTTGCCAGTATGAAATTAAAATTGCTTTATGCACTACTACTACTACTGCAACTACTACTACTACTACTCATAACCAGATGTTCACCTCGAAGGAACAGCTAGAAATACTTTCAGATCTGGAAGATCGTATACAGTATTTAGTTCTCAACTTACATAAAACTAATAAAGATTACTAACGATGTTGCAAGAACAAGCATTTTACTTTATGTACTTTTAACTGAAAGTACATAGGTTGAAATTGAAATGAACTGTCTCATTGTCTTTCGTATAAAACGGTCGTGTTGTCTTTTGTAGAGGAAACGGCCTTTTATTTATATGCATGCATTCAAAGACATAAAATAATTTTAAGTTTTATATTACTACGGTAATTGAATTACAGCTCTTTGTATTTTTATTTCGCACTGGAGTTTTCTTTTTCCTTTAATGCTTTGGTACAGACTTAAAATAATTATGCACACAACTAAGGCACGGGTCTCATTAACATGAGACATGACGTGCGATGTCATGTGCGAGACATCATTTTAGGGCAGTGGAGGTACGATTATTGCACGAAACGTGCTGTCACCAGGACTCTTACATCTTTTATGTGGTGTTGGTTTTTGTCAAAATTAAAACCCTTTGTCTGAGACACATTTTAATCTTTACAAAGGATACTTAACCCAGTTTATGGTCTTGATTAGCAATTCGAGGCCTGTCTAGTCTGTTTTATAAACACAACACTTCTATTATATATTGTTTACTAAAAGAAACAAAACTAGAGCTATATCTGGGGCTGGCTGGCACGCACGCACACACACACACACACACACACACACACACACACACTCATATATGGTCTGAGTGGTTAGAGCGTCCGTCTCGGATGAGGAAAGGTGGCGGGTTCAAACCCCGGCCGAGTCATAACAAAGACATTTAATAAATGAGCATAGCAGCTGCCTTGCTTGGTGCTCGGCAATAGTGTTAGGTCTGGTCGGCCTGGTATCAGGATAATATGATTGGGTGGGACACGATGCCACATGTCTGCGGAAAATGCCTCAGTGCTAGACATCGTAGAGATAAAACTGAAACATCATTAAAGCTACTTTAAAAAGTCCAAATCACACACACACACACACACACACACACACACACACACACACACACGCGCGCGCGCGCGCGCGCGCAACCACACATACACAGGCACACGCATAAACACACAAACACACACCCTCTCAAAGTCCAAAAATCATAAGCGTCTGAGGGATGATGATCACAAGTGCAACTGACGTATGAGGTTTTAGGAGGGGATATAATTCCAGATAGCGGAGCAGACGGACTGACAGACGGATGGTGTGATGGTACATCCCTGGTATTTGGGGTGGATTATCATATCTGCCTTCGAGACTGGAACCTGGTGTTCAGACAGGCTTTAGCTGGGCGGCACTAATTGGTTAGGCAACACTAAAATCGTACAACATTTAAATCTACCTATAAACAATGAACAAGCGTATTCATTTGTACTCACTTACTAAGACTCTTTGTAATTTAACATAGTTATATAGTATTAATAATCAATAGAAATTTTAACTTACATTATGCTGTAGAAGAATGGTCTGATCATTTAAACATTAGAAAATTGGAGTGGACACGTACGCTAAGTTGGAGTGGACACCCATGCGAAGTTGGAATGGACACGCATGCAATGTGGTTGTGACTTTGATTTCAACTGACTAAAAGTTGTCGTGATGAATAAGAACTAATCCCATCATCTCTCTATCACTACTTAGTTGGTCTAAAATATTTGTCTTGATTTCATGATGTCTGGGCAGTAAAAGTATCTCATTTATTAATAAGATATAATTAATAAAGTTAAGTAAGGTACTCCGTCATATTTTGTTCCAATCGCAATAGAAAATTATTAATGTAAAATAATTGACAAAATATTTTAATTTGGTATTCTTTTTTTTGTATATTTACGTTGAAAATTATTGAAAACTTGTTTATCAGACGCAGCAAATTTTATGAAAAAGCAATAGAGCACTAACAGGCAGACCAAGTTAAACATAATTCTCAAAAACACGCTGGAAAATAATAACGATATGATTTTAAGTTTTTACTCGTTCATAAAGTTTCGACAGTTTCACCCAACAAATGTTTTTATTTCATGATCATCTTTAATCTCCAAAACAGAATAATCCACTGCTGATTCCTGGATTATATTATGTGAATGAAATGGAGAAGAGAGGTCCATGTATCCCTTACTTGAATGAAGCTGGTAGTATCATTAAATTGAACTAATCCTGCAACCATAGACTAATTTCATTTGGCATTTACATAATTTCACATACAAATGACAGGCCTTTATAGGTTTTAACGTGTAATGATGATGGCCTTCCGGTTAAACCAATAGCATCTTGCATTTCCCGTCAATATATGTTGTCCGCGCACTTGGATAATTATAAAATATGCGACAAAAGAGTGAAAATGTGGTATAAACTATGCTCTAGCAGCACATTCGATCCCAATAGTCCATGATTCGATCCCAGCAGTCCATGATATATTAGTGAAAGAAAATCTCATTACACTATTTAAATAGTCCTTATCAATGGAATTAGCTAATAAATATTTTACTGTGGATTTGTTTATTGGAATACTTGAAATCCGGTAAGAATTTTCAAGGTTGTTTTTTACAATTTAGGCAGTGTAAAATTAAGTGTTATCACCTAAATTACAGCACAGACCTGTTTCAGATTAAAGTCAAGGACACAAAACAACTGGACATATGATTAGTTTATTTGAATAATCGATTGTAATTAAGACATAATTTTAGGTAATAAAGCACGCATACAAACATGTAAATACCATGTGTAGTATGTGATAATATTTGTAATTTCGAATCAGTTATTGAAAGGGATTAGTTATATTTGGAACCCATCCCCAAAAATAATCTCAGGTACTTTAAGTTTCAAATATTTCACACATACCCTGTGATATCAACCTAAGGAGAAATATGACTCACGCCTAACATTAATTGATAATAAAATTTTATTTTAATATGGCACTACCAACCCTTCGGATTATAATAGCGAACAAAGTTCTGCAATTGCAGAAATATCACGAATTTAAAAATAATAAAATACTAATGGAAGTCGACTTCTTTGATAATAACCAGTCAATATTGTAGAGCTGAATGCTTGCGTAATTGATGACAAACTGCTTGAATCGTAATATGCTGAATTACGCTCCACCATCTAGTTGTCCCATATAAGAATTAAAATTAAGATGTGAGTGCCACCATACAAAGCCACACTAATGAAGTTGTGCTTTCGAGAAGACAACTTATCAGGAAAAAATGGCAGTTTTATGCTTCATTATTGTTCTGTTACTATCCTTGTGTTACACACTTCTAATGAAAGGAAGAGCAGTTTAATTCTCAAACGAAGGCAGACTCCGGATATAATAGTGAAATAATTATATCGGTCTGTCAGCACTCGGAACTGGTTGCGGAATTTGTCCAGTTTTGTTCACCACATGGTCAAGCTTCAGCAGAACGCGTCATTTCGACTTTCAAAAATACGAGCAAACGTAATAGACCTTTTTTTTTGAATTAAAGTAATTTTTCTTAGATTGCAATCAATTTTTTTCGGCTTGTTTTGTGCGTGCATATTTTTTATAGACGTGGTGAAGATGAACTAGATTATTTTGCATGTTTCATAAAATTACAAGCATATCATTGTATTAGTATCTCTTTTCGATTACAAGATTAATACAAAAATCTACTGATCAAAGATAATGTATAAGGCTAAACCATGCCATTAGTTTCCTCCGAGTAATCCATCAAGAAACAATTATCATATACCGGCATGTTGGCTAAAATCTTCACACGAATGGCTAGGTGTTAAAATAGGAGATTCCTTAGAGTAATCTATTATGAACAATTATCATTGACCACTATGTTGGCTAAAATCTTAGCAAGAAAGGAACTGGTGTCAAAAATGGATTTTCCTTGGAGTAATATACTTGGAACAATCATCCTATACTGTCTGTTGGCTCAAATCTCACAAGAAAGGCATATGTGTCAAAAAATGAGATTTCTCAGATCAGCAGGGAAACAATTATCATGTACCAGTTTGTTGACTAAAGTCTTCACAAGAAAGGTGTAGGTATTGAAAAGGAGACTCATCCGATAATCTTCTAACAACAATTATCCTATACTGGTCTGTTGGCTAAACTGGTCAAAAGTGAGGCAGAGTTGTCAAAATAGGAGATTCTTCGAACTAATCTGCTAAGACAATACTTTTATACAGGTCTGTTGGCTAAAGTCTTTAAAAGTAAAGGATGGGTGTCCATAACGGCAGCTGTATGTTTTCAGGAGTGGAATTATTCGTTATAATAATTAGTAGTAGTAAAAGCTATAATAAATAAAATAAAACTTTTTCCGATAATTAGAAGAATCTAACTAAAAAGCAACATGTGACTTTTTATAAGTGAAATAAAACAGACAAATAACACAAATAATCTATGTTTCAACCATTTCCCATCGTAACTCAGCTGACAGCTAAACAATTACATAGTATGAAAGTACATAAACTAAAGAAATACATCAAAGGCTGTAATCACACGGGCATCGCTGTGTTTCTATATATTATCAGAACAGACGTCAAATATATTCCCTTGGGGTAAATTAATGTGTGCAGAGATGACTCATACTTGCTCTCTGTCTTCGACTGTCTGTCTGTTGAACCGTTTTTTTTTTCTTTTCCAGAAAATCTATTAGTTTGAACCAAATCTGATGAAAGTATAGATTA
This sequence comes from Sinohyriopsis cumingii, assembly GCA_028554795.2. Classification (NCBI taxonomy): domain Eukaryota; kingdom Metazoa; phylum Mollusca; class Bivalvia; order Unionida; family Unionidae; genus Sinohyriopsis; species Sinohyriopsis cumingii. The sequence continues at coordinate 151,803,767 of CM068824.1, forward strand.
ATGTTTATGGCAGAAATTACTGCTTTAGACGACGCTAGAGAGTGCCCTTTATTAGCGTTTGCTTTTGGCAGTTTAGTATTTTGGGTTATTTCTTTATTCTATTAATTGAAGAGTTCTTCCTTTTTAGACTGCCTTTCTCACACGTACACTAGAAAATATAATGTAATATGTAACTAATGTACTCATAAAATCCCCCATACATTAAACAGAGTTTCCCAATGAAATAGGCATCATAGCTCATCTCCCAAGGGTGTAAAACAGCGGATTTTATTCATCGTTCTTCACTGACTACGAATTGCCGATCATGCGCAGCACTCCATCTATTGAGATGAGGGTTACACTCATATTGAAAGTAAAACCATAACCGACAACACAAGCGGTGTAAGTAGATAGTTTGTCATTTTTATTGGTAGAACATATATAAAAAGGCAGAGTTATTTCCCTTAAAATATGTATACTTGATTGAATATTATGAATATGTCAATGAAGATTATAAAGAATATTATCACTTAAAATTTTCATATATGTCTGACAATCCAAACGGTGAATCCCGCGTTTCCTTTAATATACGACTCATTTCAGAATTAATGTTGAATTAATCCCCTTGTACAATAATTGCACAAAAGTTGTAAGATTGTAAGATTTTATACCAGGATTTTTAAAATTAGGAAAAATCTAGTGAAAAAAAATCTTTTATTATTCTGATAAATAAATAGCTCAAAAGAAGGATCATTTTTAAATTGCACGATACTTTGTTATTGATACCTTGGTCGTTTGTTTATCAAATAATACTTTTTTTTTAAAGTGCTGTATAGGTTACCGTTGAGACGATGAAAATACTCCAAAACGTTGTAGGCGAAATACTTATGTCGTGTTCAGGGTAATTAAACCATATATGGCTAATATATTTCTCAACCACACCAGCAAAATTGGAAGTGACCAAATAAAATGTTTATGAAACAAGTTCAAATATGTTATTAGAATGTAAACCAATTAGATGTATTGTATTCAGGCAGTGAATATACTGCATCTCGTGTAACAGACATTCTGTTTACGAATTTACAAAAGCAATTGCCTGCAAAGGAAAATCTTGTAAATTATTGAAAAGTCTTTTCAAGTTTTCAAATAAATAAATAACAGGAAGTATCATAACACATAAATGTTTCTTTGGTAATGCTGCTACTAAAATAAGTACTTGATTCATGAAAGAACAACAATAATAATAATAATAATAATGAGGACTTTGTATAGCGCCTAATCTTTAGAGGATCTAAGCGCTTTACAACACTAGACAACACCTATAAGATAAGAAACATAATAATATTAGAAAAACAAACAACATGAAATTAGAAAAACATTAAAAAATAAAAAAACATGCCGAGAATATTTCAGGTAGGAAACATTATTAGGTCTTTAAGTTTGTTCTTGCAGTCGAAATAAGTGAGTTTTGAGAGCCCTCTTGAATGTGATCACTGTGTCTAAGTTCAGTGGGCAATTCATTCCACGTTGCTTGGTCCTGGTATGCAAAAGAACGCTGTCCATATGACTTTGTTTTCATAGTGGGAATAATGAGTATACGATTGTCAGAAGAGGAGGGTTTAAAACAAAGAACACAGTGATCTGATTTTGCAAACCTTGAAGAAAGATTTTAAAATTAGGTCCTTAAAATGGTGACTTGTTTTATAAGCTTAATGCATTTGCTATGGTTGATGTCAAAGACGAAAAAACATATGCACGTTATTTCATACCATTGTCAAAGACGTAATAATACAAAAGTTGTTTCAACCAAGCGGACCATACAGTAGAGGCAATAAATAATTATTAGAAACCGAGACAAAAGGAATAAATAAACGCCTTTCTCTCAATTTCTGTCTTAACTAAATATGTCTTAATTTAGCATTAAAAAGTAATGATTTTCACATAGCATACACTTGTAACAGTATATTGGTAAGAACAATTAAGAAAAATGTAATCTCGACATTTGAAGGAACTAATGGGTCATACCTGCTTACTCATGTAGTTTATTTTATGCGGGGTGGTGGTGGTGTAGTGGATGGGGGTGGGGTAGTTTTCTTATTCAATCTTTTGTTTCTTCATATTTTGCAAGAGAATAAAACAAAACACTAAAATCTTACGAATGTTTTCAGATGTAGTGAATTTAACTGAGTGCTGCATGCATTTCCACGCTGATCCTATGATAGTTACCATTCGCTTTTTAAATTGTTTTATAAAACAGAAGGTTTCTATTAACGTATAATCTGATAATGAAATTGATGTTTTTATATATATTTTCAAGTCTCAAATTTGAATGACAACATACATTAAGACTCCAGTTTAAGTGTGTGCAATTATCTCTGATTATTGTGTTCCTGTTACCATTATAAATTAAATATAAGCGAGAGATGGTCTGATTAATACCAGATCATAATGATACACCAGTCTAAGCCTGAATGAACGCAAATAATACTATTGGAGAATTTGAATGAATAACATTCTCAATTAAACAATCAAAAACTTAGCCTGTGTCACCTGGTCCGATTAGGATTTTATTTCTATAAATATTAAAAATTTCATGTAAGCTAAAGTAAATATAGCTGAGTAATTAAAGTAATGAGATTCAGGTCAATGCTTACATTTTTCGTAACATAAAAACGAAAAAATAAAACATTTAAGGGGTTGACCCTTAATACGTAGTATATAAATGACCGATGGAAACAAAAGAAACATTTACTGGTATAAAAACATTGCTAAATGTTTTGATGCGTTAAGAAAACGTCTGGATAACATCTGATTTTTATGCAAATGATGAGTCAGACAGTAGTAATAAATGATTGAAGCCTCTGGAATGACTGAGCTCCTTGGTTTGTTCAAGATGTATAGAGCAGCGTTAATCTGTTGATCTTAATCATGACCCAGACTTTATGTCTACTGAATCTCTAAGCTGGCCGTATCAAACTTGCACCTGATATATTCATTAAACCTTTTGAATGCCTAAGAACATATTATCGTACTTGTTTCTTAGTTTCTTTAAAATCATCGGTATTATGTAACTGGTTCCACCGCTGTCTGCATTTGGAAGCTATTTAAAGTAATACCGAAACATAAATTCCAAGCGAATCACGAAGGAATTGTAGCTCCCTCATTAGTGTTATTTCAAAACAAAGGTATGGCAGACTATCTACTCTCGTCATATCACCTCCTCTTCCCTATGCGTTTATGCGGCAATTTTCTCCTATGTACGAGATATCTCTGAAAGATTATATCTTTCCCACGTTTCTGTAACACTAAACGCATCACAGTCAATCCAATTTTTTACTAACAAGGCACTCTCGCAGAACACGCAGTAAATGAGAATTTCCATACTCTAAAATATCAAAATAACAAGAGCATTATGTCAGTATAATGCAAAGGTGATAGATGGACAACATTCTATTCACAACCAGATAAATAAAAATACCGAGTCCCAGTGTCTGACTTTGTTTCAGATTACAAGAGTTTGCACTTCTCCGTTATTCGGACGAGGTTATTCTTTGAATTCAGTTGTAAAGTATACTTTTCGCTTCGACTGATTGCCGCCAATAAAGAAATATTCAACCGGTGGCCCGTCAGGGAAAGACCAGATTATAATCTCGCTTCACAGGCACCTATTTGAATTTGTATAAAATTTTATTAAATTGAAGAATAATCATAATTGTTATCATTTACGAATGGCAATTAAAAATGTAAAAAACAATTATAAAGGGTCCGTTTTTCTAAATGCTGTCCGAAATACCTTTTTCCAGAAGAAAATTAAGTAATGATTGTCAATTAAAACAATTATGATGAACTAATGTAAACATTCAATGTCATATTTATTAATTCGTTTAAAGTAATACTGGAGTTTTAGTATATACATGTATTTCACAATGAGCGATTTAAATATATCACTGGGAGAAACAGTATGTCGCACCAGTGGCGATAAAACGATATTATCAGCTGTTATCATCGCAAATTAGTTGTTGCATCTTAAGCATGTTCTTTGGCTTTTGATCCGCACGAAATGACAATTTTCCTCCCCCCACCCAGTCTGTAATGTGTTGAATTTTGGGTATCCATTGTACATTAAAATTTTATTACAGTCCAGGCAGCAAGGTCTTATGTGTAGGGCTATTTTGACATTTTCCCATGTCAGTTGTTAAATTTCTTGGGAGATCATCCTCTAGATGAGACGATAGCCGAATCTAATTAACCACCCCTCTTTACCAATAGGGAACACCGTTACAAAGTGGAGGAATCGTCCAGAATATTTTGAACAGGTTGAGTGACAGAGGCTGAAAAGATATTGAATAGGAAGTAGAGTACCATAGCAGTAATAAAATAAAAAAATCAAGCAAGGAATTACGAGAGTGAATCGAGTCAACATCTAGTTAGTGCATGCCATTGTTTGATATTTTCTTTATTATATGTTATGACATTGTAAGAAATTAAGATTCCGTACCTGAACTGCTTGATAGGGTGGTCGTTGTCTGAATTCACGTAGTTCAGAAAGAAATATTGCCTTTAGTTACTCTTGCGAGAAGATATAATTAAGGAAGTCTCAAAGAGAGCAATTGCACATTGTTGGTGCGAACAAGCTGAATTTGGAGAGAAATTCAGAATTTTGTAATGCCAAACGCTGTAAGGTTGCTTTAGAGTGATTTAAGTAAGTCCATAGGGTAAGACTTTATTGGAACAGAATACGGGTAAGTATTCGTAATAAGCTGTTTCTTGTAAGGCAGTAAGAGTTAGTAAATACTTAAGCTAAGTAAATTGGTTGGTGATACAGTCGAGTAGACTAGAATATCAACCGATAGGCCGTTAGTCAAAGAGTTTAAGTCTACTGGTAAAGACGAAAGAGGTGTTGAAGGAACCCATTTAGCGGAATTTGTAGAGCGGAGTCTCAAGGAATACAATGAACTGCAGGCGGAAGAGAAGGAAAGAATCAGACAAGCCGAGCAAACGGAAATAATCAGACAAGCCTAGGAAAAAGAGAGAATGAGACAAGCCGAGGAAAAAGAAAGAGGATGACAAGAACGGAAAAAGGTAAGAGAAATCGAGTCAGCCAAATTGCAAGCCGAAGAAAGAGCCAGGGCGGGAGAACACGCGTTAGCTATGGAGAGACTAAGTATCGAAGCGGAGTCTAGGATGGGCGAAGAACTGAATGAACATTCAGGGCCCCCAAGCAAATGACCATAGGATACATGTACCGTCCAGATATCAATGCCGATGTTTAACGACAGCGATATCTTTTTAACTCAGTTTGAAAAGTTAGCTGTAATTCATCATATACCCAACGATCAGTGGGTCATTCATATATTTCCATTTTTGCAAGGAGCTGACAAGGATGTCTACTTCAGTATGGCACCCACTGAAGTAGATGACTACGACGCTCTCAAGAAGGCGCTGTTAAGGTATTACGGGCTGTCAGCTGAATGTTTTCGCAAACTTTTCAGAGACTCGTCTAAGCGAACAACGGAGACACACACGCAATTTCATACTCGTGATCGCGTGCTTTTCGATAAGTGGATTAAAATTGCAGGCACTTATGAAGTCTTAGGGGAAGAGATCTTAAAAGAACATGTCTTGAGTATGTTTCGGAAAGACCTGATTGTATTTTTAGCTGAGAGTGATTTCAAGACTTTAGAAGATATCATTGTGATGGGTAAGCGATATGAGAGTGCACACTCTCGTCCAACCACCGGGGGTGGCAGGGATCGACCCAGCGTCACTGACTTTAGAAAGACTAACGATTTGGAACTCTTTAGAAGGAACGGTCCAAATAGTCAGAAGCTAGGGGCTAATAATACCAGCTGTGATCATTTCAATGGCTCAGGAAAGTCCCAAGTGGAAGATAAGGGTACCCCTAGTAAGAAATCTGAAGTTGTATGCTATGGCTGCAACAATCCTAGCCATATTCTCAAAACTGCAGAAAATATCATCGCACAATAAATGCAGTGACACCAGGCACTGGTTTGAAGTGTAAACCAGCAGAATGGTCGATAGCAGCAACGGCTACGGTAAATGGAGAGAAGGCTACCGTCCTGTATGATATGACACCGGCTGTAGTTATCCAGCCTTGGTGGATAGCAAATTTGTCAAATTAGCTGATTATACAGGTGAGACAATGGAAGTCCAATCTGCTAATAGGACTAAAGATCTCTCCCAGTTGTCTACATCGACCTTGATTCGCCGTATGTGAAGGGACGAATTCAAGTAACGTGCTTGTCAGGGTTGTCGCACTACGTAATTTTAGGATGTAGGTATGTGTTGCCACAGCCTAATCCTCTGACGTGTACACCTGTACACGTGGGGTCCGTAGAGACGAGGTCTGTGAAGCAAAGGTTAGGGTCGAAGCTGCTGAACCCCTCGACTACACCCATAGACAATTTGTTACCTGTTGAGTTAAGGAGACTTCAAGAGGAAGATTCTACCCGTAACAGGATACGCAGGTATGCAATGGAGGGGTCCGTGCGGAACTTGCCATGCGGTGAGGTACAGTTCGCGCTGAAACGTGGTATCTTGTATCGATACGTCCGGAAACGATCAGAGAGGTATAAGCAAGTGATTGTACCTCGATCTAAGGGAGAAGAAAGTCTTAGGCTAGAACTTGAGAGTCTACTTAATAGCCACATTGGCATTGCAAAGACGAAATATATGTTAGTGAGGAAATTCTACTGGCCAGGTGAGGATGGGGATGTTAGGAGGTTTTGTCTGTCGTGTGACAAGTGCGAGTGGGTGGCACCTAAGACATCATTTCACTCAGTGCCATTAGGAACCACCCCATGATTGATGAACCTTCTCGAGGGGGGCGATGGACATGATAGGTCCGATAAAGCCAGCGTCAGAAAGTGGTAATCGTTATGTGTTAACGATTATTGATTACGCTACCCGATACCCGGAGGCTCTTGCGTTGAAAAACATTGATTCAGTTATGGTGGCTGAGGCTTTGTTAGGAGTTTGGTCCAGAGTTGGTGTCCCTGAAGAGGTATTAACTGAGCAAGGCACTCAGTTTGTTAGCCAGGTGATGGAAGAAGTGAACCGGTTACTTTTCACTAAGCAACTGACTACTACCCCGTATCACCCGCAATGGAATGGTCTAGTAGAGCGTTTCAATGGGACTTTGAAGCAAGCTCTGAAGAAGTTGTGCGAAGGTCGATCCAAGGAATGGGATCGATACCTTTCCGCGATGCTTTTCGCGTACTGCGAAGTACCCCAAGCTAGACTAGGATTTTCACCGTTCGATCTGGTTTATGGGAGGACAGTGAGAGGACCCATAGCTGTATTGAAACAGTTATGGACGGATGAAAATGCATCCGAGGAAGTACGAACGCCGTATCAGTATGTTGCTGATCTCCGTAACAAGCTGCAGGAAGTTTGTAACTTGGTCCAGAAAAATCTCCGTGACGCACATGAACGTCAAGCCAAGTACTATGATAATGTAGTAAATTTAGAGTATGTGCACTTGGTTATAGCGCCCCGTTTTAAGCTATTCTTAGATTTGTGTGATTATTGGAATTCGGCACCATGGAAATATTCCTAGCCCGAACTAATGAGCTAATTATTAGGAGCAAACGTCACGGAGTGAAGTGTTAGTGTGTTTCCATGATGTCCTGGTTCACTAGTAGTGAATTCCGACCAAAGCCGAATGAATGTCCCTGTCGTAAAATAATCCATATTAAAATCTAGTAGTATACAATTGGTAGCTTGACTGCAAGGACAGTACTTACGGTATTAAACCGGTAAATTACACAAGGGAATAAATAAAAAGGGACTTGGCAGACACCGTTTATGTCGCCATGTGGGCGAATATGGTGCAGTTATATCGGCGAAATGTGCCTGGAAAGCATACATTGACTGGCCTAAGGTGGCGGAGTTAAAATAGTTCCCATTGTTAGGGAGTACTCATATATGTTCTAAGGCGTGAACGGTTGGTGGTACGGAAATATAATGAAGCCAAAACACGCAGATGTACGGTTGATAGATAGTTGGCAGTTTGGTTTATCTGTGGTCTTGCATTAATTAGAGGAAAATTTAGGTATAGAATGGACACGTCTGGCTTTCTAATTTACAACTGAGGTTGTATAGAAGTCTTTGGAAAGTCGGGGTAAACTTATGACTTCTAGCGAGAATCGCGCCAGGGTTTGACAACCGCTCGGTCAGGTAAATACCCGTGTGCGTGTAACAATAAGAAGGCGAAGGAACAAACTTTTGAAGTGGGTGACAGGGTGCTGTTGTTGTTATCGTTAGAGCACAACAAACTCCAAGTGTCCTGGAGGGGACCGTTCGTTGTAACGGAAAAGAAGGGTGGATAGAACTATCGTATCAAGGTGGGAGATAAAGATATGTTAACCTTCTTAAACGCTATTGTGAAAGGAAGACACTGAGTTCTTGGTTTCTACAGTTGTGACTGAAGAACCCAATGACAACGGATGAGTGGCGGAAGTACTTCCTATTTGTCCTTTGACGAGGAATGAATGCAACGTCGACGTTGTCCTTGACGTAACGCTAACGTCAGAACAACGTGAAGAGGTGGAGGGGATACTCAAAGACTACTAAAGTGTCTTGACAGAAAGACCAGGCAAGACGGACCTTTTGGGAGTTCAGTTTGAAGTTGCTGCATGAAACGCCTGTGAAAGTGAAACCCTATCAACTGCCTCATGCGAAGTTAGAAACTGTACTAGAACTATGCTTAGCTTATGGGTCACTGAACCAGCCGAATCTGCATGTAGTTCACCGGTTGCTTTTGTCCAGAAGAAAGATGGTGATCATTACTTATGTGTCGGCTATCGGAAATTAAACAGGATCACAGAAATTCAGGTCGAAATACCATTGGGTAATCATGCCATTCGATGTCCAGAATGCACCCATCATTTTCACCCGAATGATGAGGAAACTGATAGAACCTTTAAGAGGGACCGGAGTTTCAAATTTCATGGACGATTTGTTATTGGCGACACCTACATGGGAAGAACATGTGGTCTTACTGAAAAAGTTCTGGAACGACTTAGACAGACAGGGCTCACTGCTCGACCGTCTAAATGTCACATCGGATTTCGGAGACTGACTTATCTAGGACACACACTCAGTGAAGATACATTAACTCCAGACAGTGCTAAAGTCGACCAACTTCGGAACGCCACAGTAATAAGACAGAAGTGCGATCTTTTTAACGACTTGCATGTTATTATCGTAAGTATGTTGCAAACTTCAGCGTTGTTACTAGTCCGTTGACTGACTTGACACGGAAGAAGGCTCCGACAAAGATTATTTGAACAGACGCTTGTGAGCCAGCATTTCAGACTTTTAAGGTTAGGTTGACATAAGACGCCGTAGTGAGACTACCGGACGTGACAAAGGGCTTTGTCTTACGTACCGACGCTTCTGACAGGGGTCTTGGTGCAGTTCTACTGCAGGTACATGATGGGAACTTATTTCCAGTTGCTTATGGTAGCAGGAAGTTTCCGCCAGCAGAGCGTAATTATTCTGTTACCGAAAGAGAATGCCTAGCGATAACCTTTATGATCTCTAAATTTCAGCGCTATTTGTATGGACGGAAGTATATTCTTGAAACTGATTACCAAACGCTTGCTTATTTGGCCCAAGCTAAACTGACAAATGGACGTCTAATGAGATGGTCATTATTTCTTCAGCAGTATTAAGTTCAATTGCGTTACATTAAAGGAAGTGTCAATGTAGAAGCAGCTTGTCGGAGTAGATTAATTGATTCTGAAGTGAAATGATCACTTCAGGACATGAAAACAATAACTTGAAATGCAACTTCAAAATTCGGAGAGCAAAATCCCCGATTTTCCTCTTAATTAACCACCCCTCTTTACCAAGAGGAAACATCTCCCACTTTGCGATGATGTTCCTTCTTGGTAAGGAGGGGTGGTTCATTAGAATCGGCTATCGTTATCTAGAGGATGATCTCCCTCGATTATTTTGCCCGGTGTGAGTGGACAGATAGAACGTCAACAGAGAACTGAGCATAACTACTGAGAAGAAATAAGTCAGTACGAGCCTCCACTTTGTAACGATGTTCCCTCTTGGTAAAGAGTGGTGGTTAATTAGATTAGGCTATCGTTATCTAGAGGATGATCTCCCACGAAATTTAACAACTGACATCGGAAAAGGCCGAAGTAGCCCTTCACATAAAACCATGCTGGCTTGACTGTAATAAGTTTAATGTACAACGCATGCTCTAAATTCAACACATTAGATAGTCTGAAATCTCTTCCTGTTATGTATAAGCCTATGTACTTTTTACGAAGTCTGCATATTGAAAACCTGCTGGAAAAATAAAAAATCAACTATTTTTTGTGAGTGAAAGTTACACGTTAACTATCTTTTGCTCAATTTCCATGCAAAATCAGGTAAGTAGGAAATGGTATTGCACTATTAATTATTTGGGTATATATCCATAATGAATTCAATTTTCTTTAAAATGACTCATTTGCCTAAACGAAACTGTAGGTATGATGATTTTACTATGGTTTGATTTGTGTCGGGTTGTCAGGAACATGCTAGCCATTTTCTGATTGTCTGTGTGAAAATTACCTATATCACTATTTTGATGTATTCATACACGGAATAATGTCTGTTTGAATGAACATGTTTAATGGATTTTTTTGGGGGGGGGGGGGGTGGGGGGTGGGTGGGGAAAGATTTCTAGTTATTCTGTCATTTGTAAGTGTAAAATTTAATTTTAAGGATTGACTTCTTTATCTATTTTGTTCCATCTGTGAAGTATAAACCGAAAAAACTCGCTGTGCAAATATTAGTATTTTGCGTCTCATACAGTTTGCATGTTGTTTTTTTCGGGAGGGGTGGGGGGGCATCTTTAATAGAATATTGATATACGTACGATAGTTTCTAATGAACAGGTTGGTGCCAGGTTTTGGCTAACTGTTTGGAATCATCGGTAGCCTTTGAAAATCATTGAAGCTGTGATAGTTCTAACCTTAGCTCGAATAGAAGAGGATCTCAAGGGCTGAAAAAAAGAAACTTCTCGAGGAATATAAATAGAAAATCAACGCTCTCTATTGTTCTCTGAGTATCATTTTATGGGTTACGCCAAATGTTTAATGCGTCTAGCCTTCCGTCAATTATTTGGCACATTCTTGTGATGGAAGTTGCCCATGAAGTACGATGGAGATTACATGATGCGTGTTTTTTTCTTTTGTTTGATCCTGGAGTAATAATGTCAGGAAACTATTTTAATGGTGCTGCATTCTGGCAGATTTTAAGTTTCAACTATGCAACATTTTCATCTGTTTGTCCTGTTTTGACGCATATTTTGACTGAATATTTGGTTGAGAACCAATTAAAAAAATCGAAAACAGTATCCACGTGAGTAGACACTATAATCAGTACCAGGGATAAGATTCTATTAAAAAGTAGGGTTATGAAATCGCACTTTATTTGCTGATTTTCATTTCGTAATCTAGCATTAGGAGGTGTATTAGTCTCTCTTTTATCTAAATGTCTTCATAAATAGGGCTTTCTTATCGGTTTTCTGAAAGCTTTAAAGAGTGCCAATAACGGGTCGACTGTCCATTTTCCTTTCGCAGATCACTTCCTGTATTTCTATCGAGATTTTACCAGCTGCATTTCGCTATTTAGTTATTTGTTCATTGACGCTTGTTACGCTGACGCTTGTTACGTTGATAAATGTATTTAAGCATGTATTGTCAGCTTGCATTTTGTTATTGCCCGTCTATCTTAATGAGAACTCTTGATAATATGTTACTCGTCACCAAACCTCCTTACAGAACATAACTGATTGTCAATAAATGTCAAAGATTACACAGTTTAATCCCATTTTTCCCCAAGAAACTTCATGTTTGATATGAAACCTTAAGCACACAAATTATGAAGTATACATATATCCGGAGCTGGCCCGTGGAAGGATCGAACCATGTTTTACTGATGAGAGTTGGGACTGTTGCTAACCAAACACGGAATCATGACTTTAGTCAACGATTTTGAGCGCCTGACTTTATTTTTTATAACCACACAGCAGTTGCCGTTTCCATGCTAGGTAGTTTTCTCCTGCTTCAACACTATCTTTAACTAGGCAGCATTTTACACTACCATCTGCGATGTCGAGTGTATAAATATCAAATGCGTCATTTTTGTTCAATTTAAATATTTCATAGTTTTCAATATTTGAAAACAAAACATGTGTAAGGATTACTCCTGACAATTAAATACAGTTATTCGACTGTGCTGTACGCGCACTATAAAGAGTTACTCGAGTACGCTGCTTAGATAAGACAGTCTTTTGCCAAATGTAAAAAAAAAAAAAAAAAAAAAAAAATTATTTTAGATCTGACATGCTGAAATTGAGTGAGCGGACATTCAGATAGGGCTTGATTTTGATCCCGGCGAAGTTCTCTCTCTCTCTCTCTCTCTCTCTCTCTCAACCGGGATAGAAAAGAAAATTTTGGCATTTTGGTTTTCTTTTCTTGATGAAAAAAATGTGTAGTGTGCATTGCAAGTGTCCGTTTTTTTGTATTGCCTGAAAATGATAAATTATAAACTCTTATCATACACTTCCAAATCATATTAAAAGTGGCTATAGATACACAACATCCGTCATGTAATGGGCTATTTCTTGCTAAGACATTCGTTAAGGACACAATTTTCATCATATCGGTTTTGTACTAAGTTATTCGAAAGTGTTGCTTAATGGACACAAATAACGTTTCTATTCTTCGTTATGTATAAACAGCATAGGCTTTGATCTTTCTACGAATCTATCAGCCTTGGCCAGAAACAATTAACAGAAAGACAAAGCGATGTTTGTGCTAAGTGTCTACTGTGGGAACGTGATTTTAAATGAATTTGCTTTTTTCATCATTCCATTTTCTGTCTAATTAATAAACTAAGGTCAACATAAATATCTAAAAGACATTACTGATTTGTATAAATGTTTCCCTATAAAGCACTCGTTGATATTAGTTTTATGACACTTTAAGCATATTCAGAAATGTTGTCACCTTCTTTCTTACTAAGTTTAGTATAAGGGTTGTAGAGATAATTTCATAAAAGGTACTGATCATAGTTGTTCTCTGCAAGGTATACATGTGCTTGTGACATAGTTAAGACGAATACGACCACTCTCTGAAAATATAGTGGGTACACATTGTGGCTGTATATGTAGACTGTAACGACACATGTACTACCTCTTTCGAACACACACACACACACACACACACACACAAACACACACACACACACACACACACACACACACACACACACTCCAAAGCACCAACACCAGTTATATTTGTTCTCAGCTTAAGATTTTCAGGGTTGTGCCAAATATTTAATGCATATGGCATTGCGGCTCTCGTTGAAACATGTTTCTTATGATTGTGTGCCAGGTAAGTAAAGTATAGATTGTTGCGTAACTTTGATGGTGCCAAGAATAAGACATGTGAAAAATGATATCAATGATGTAAGAAATATTTGAGCCTTCGAATTGTAAGTTGGCAATGTTCTCATCCATGAGGTCTTCCATGCCAAACAATGTATAAGCTTTAATACTATTCGTTTTAATACTATTCGTTTTAATACTATTCGTTTTAATACTATTCGTTGGCAGTTATATGTGTGGCCCTCCACTCAAAGAGTGTATACCTGGTTCACAATGGAGACACAGTTTCATGAGAATGTACACATGACCATGTCTGCAGCTGAAAAGCTCTGGACTTGAGATTAAATTTGAGTTTCCACTCACAGCCAATAAAAGGGGACTTTTTAGAAGGTAATTCCTTTGTGATTGATTGGCAGACAATCTCATTCTCATCTTCCAACTCAAGACTTCCATGATCTTCAGACCTGTAACCTGTTCCAGCTGGAACGTTATGGACAGTAGATAGCGCTACATTCCTTACATAGATGTCATTTTGTAATACACTTTTATTTGAAGAAAAAATTAGATATATCTGCATTATCACGAAGCAAGTGACCAACAGAATTGAACTCAGTCTTTAACGTCAAAGTCATCGATAACATCGCTGAGATAATTATATTTTTAACAATAATGTAGACATTGATAGTCATCAGTGAAATAGTCATCTAACAATGCTGGTGGTACTGCAGAACTGATTTATAAACATATTTCTAACAGTATTTAAAAGCGACGACTTTTTGGGCTCGTGCATGTTTGTATGGTGTATCACAACTAAGCATATAATAGATAAAGCACAAATTTGATGACAACACTGTTTTTGTTTATGTATCTGAATGTTGACGCCTGTCGTACACCATTAACCGTATTCAAATGTATTATAACTTGTAATCGGATATAAAACCGTAATCAGATATACTTTATCTTGTAATCGGATCTAAGACCGTAATCAACTGTACTGTAACTTGCAATCGGGTCTAAAGATGTAATCAAATTGGGTCTAAAACTGTAATCAAATGTACTATAACTGGTAATTGGTGATAAAACAATTTTAATCACTGTACTGTAACTGATTATTGGTTCTAAAACAACTGTAATAAATTATACTATAACTGGTAATTGGTTCCAAAACAACTATAATCAACTGTACTAGAACTTGTAATTGGTGATGAACAACTATAAAATGTACTATAACTGGTAATTGAGTCTAAAACTATCATAAAATTTCATATAACTTGAAATCGGGTCTGAAACTGTAATCAAATATATTATAACTTGTAATTCGATCTATGCAACTGTAATCATGTCTTGTAACTTGTTATCAGGTAAAAAGCTGCAATTAAATGTACTGTAACTTATTATTTAGTCGAAAACAACTGTAATTAAATGTACTGTAACTTATAATCCAGTCTAAAACAACTGTAATTAAATGTACTGTAACTTATAATCCAGTTTAAAACAACTGTAATTAAATGTACTGTAACTTATAATCCAGTCTAAAACAACTGTAATTAAATGTACTGTAACTTATAATCCAGTCTAAAACAACTGTAATTAAATGTACTGTAACTTACAATCCAGTCTAAAACAAATGTAATTAAATGTACTGTAACTTATAATCCAGTCTAAAACAACTGTAATTAAATGTACTGTAACTTACAATCCAGTCTAAAACAACTGTAATTAAATGTACTGTAACTTATAATCCAGTCTAAAACAATTGTAATTAAATGTACTGTAACTTATTATTTAGTCGAAAACAACTGTAATTAAATGTACTGTAACTTATAATCCAGTCTAAAACAACTGCAATTAAATGTACTGTAACTTATTATTTAGTCGAAAACAACTGTAATTAAATGTACTGTAACTTATAATCCAGTCTAAAACAACTGTAATTAAATGTACTGTAACTTATAATCCAGTCTAAAACAACTGTAATTAAATGTACTGTAACTTACAATCCAGTCTAAAACAACTGTAATTAAATGTACTGTAACTTATAATCCAGTCTAAAACAATTGTAATTAAATGTACTGTAACTTATAATCCAGTCTAAAACAACTGTAATTAAATGTACTGTAACTTTTTATTTAGTCGAAAACAACTGTAATTAAATGTACTGTAAATTACTATGAGGTCTAAAGCTGTAATCAAATGTGCTATAAATTTTTACTTAGTCTAAACAGTTATCAAATGAACTATAAACTGTAATTGGGTCTAAAACTGTAATCAAATGTAAAAGAATTTGCAACCAGGTCTAAAACATATAAAACCACATTTAACTAACACTGTAGAAATTTCTATTTCTGAGCCTATGTTTTTAAAAGCAAAACATGCCAGTCACGTTTCCGACGCGGCAAATGCGTTGTCAGTAGTTTTTTTGTTATAGCATAAATCATTGCGGTCTAACACGATTCATTGTATAACATGCTCACTAGCCCCTTTAACTTTCAGTTCAAGATACAAAAACATATGTTATGGTTTTTGGTCAGGTGTTTCTTATGTATAAATTTGTTAGATTCTCGTTCTGCTTGCAATTCATCATTAGAAAGCCAAGATAGTTCGTGCTGCGACATGCCTGCACACCCCTATAGCCTTGGAGACAAGGTCACAGTCATATAAAGTTTACATAAAAGTTTTGGTTAAAGTGTTTTCATTGGCTCATATTTCCCAAACTCCTTGGTGGGTTTGTTCATTGCTTGTCACAGCGAAGATAAGACAATTCATTTATTGACATACACCCTTGACCTCTTTGACCTTAGGGTCATGGTCACGGTGTCACAGTTATAGAAAATTTGCATTCGCGTATTGATTAAAACCTTTTATTTCGCTTGCTTATATTTTATAGCTGACTGGATAGGATTTCTTCATACTTGGGGTTATGGAGATAAGACCTACTTATACATGCACTCTCGTCCCTTTTTGTGTTAAGGTTTTGACTAGAGTTGTTTTTATTTGCTAAACACCTTAATGCATTTTGTTCATACATTGCATGAATCATTATGAAGGTAAGATGATTAATTACGCAAGATGCTCGCTCAACCTTTTGACCCTGTGGTCAAGGTCACGCATTTTGTGTTGACTGAAGGCTCAACATGCTGCACATGGCTTTTTCGTATTTAATTCGGTTTCTCAGGGATTATACGTAGGCTATCAAACTTGGTGTTCAGATCCGACATGGTGTTTTGATATGTCCTGGTGTTCAGATGTCTTTGTGTTAAGATATGCCCTGGTGTTTAGATATGACTTGGAGTTCATATATGTCTCAGTGATTGCAATACGTTATTACTAATTATGACCTTTTTCTCAAAGAATGCAGCAAAGATAGTGACAAATGAATTAGTACTCTAATACTGTGCAGATGAATGTCTGGCATAAGTAACGGTACTTACGCCACCTTCACCCCGAGGCAATGTTATGTTAATACCGCGAAACAAATGTTGGTTTGGGGTTTTTTCACGGGCCGTTTTTTCCTGTGTCGTACGGTTGTTTTTCACGTTGTGTCAGATCTTGCCTCCCAACAATATGGAAATTATTTAGTTGTAAAATACACTTTTCACTTCTAACGAACATAAACAGTCGCTCGATTCAACATCTTCTTGTTATTGGTCATAAAGCAATAATATGGCTGAGTTCAAACCTTAGGTTATTCATGATATAGCAGATCATGGCAGATTAACACCATGCTGTGATGCATGAGTGACTGGCCATTTCATTTTGGTTGCTTAGCTATCTTTACAACAACAACAACAATAACAACAACAACACTAATAATAATAATAATAATAATAATAATAATAATAATAATATAGCTATACAAAAAACAAGACCAAGGCATTATAAAATTAGTGCCCTTTTAATTTTGAGATGCGAGTTTAAAGTGCCCTTAGAACAACGAGATACGCGTTTAAAGTGCCCATTTGACAATGAGGTACGCGTTTCAAGTGCTCCTTTGACTATGAGATACGTGATTAAAATGCTCTTTTGACTTGACTAAGATGCGTGTTTAAAGTGCTATTTTAATTGTGAGATATGCCTTTAAAGTGTCCTTTTAATTGTGAGATACGCAGTTAAAGTGCCCCTTTTTATTAAGGTACGCGATTAAAGTACACTTTTCACTATGAGATACTAGTTTAAAGTGTCCTTTTTTGAGGACAATTGCCATGTTTTTACGACATTCTGCAGCATATAATTTTGAGCCACATGCTTTTTTCTTAGAAGTGTGCAACAAAGTGTGCATGTTTACCACAGGTATTCCATAATATACCTCTGGCCCCATTTTACGACATTACGCTGCAATCAGCTGGATGGTTATCATCTTTGTTCTAAGATAGTAGTTTCCATTAAGTTCATGTTTCTTTTTGACTTTAAAAAAAACAAACAGATTCCTTTGGTAAGAACACAAAATCATATCCCAGTTGTACTAACAGTTATTGATCAACGCCCCTTTATATCGAGTTATGGTTATTAATAATTCTTGTTCAGTCTCATCCATTTTCATAAAAAAAAACATTTACCCTGTATTTCGAACACATTGTCAGTATATATTAAACTTTGAGCGATACATAGGAGTCAGATTCCTTGACATTATGTACAATTTGATTATCGAGTACATCTCTGTAAAAGATCAGGTATCAAATTTATTTACCTGATATCATATGAGTAATAAATGACGATCTGATGGCAGAACTTAAGATCAAGGGCCAAAGGAAATCGCTAGTTTAAATATAAATCTGATTCGTAAAGTAACAAAAACGACAAAATCGACTATAGGTCGACGTTGTCATTCTTCCATAACTGTTTTGCTATCGATGGTAGTCAAACTAGAACTAATTAACGCATGCGTATATAGTTAACACAGTTGCATGCATTACTGCGACAGGTACGTACGTGGTTTGTTGTCCCTTAATCTGCTGAAATTACACTGTTGATTTCCATAAACTTTCGTATCTATTCCGATGAATAAGCAGGGTCAATAACAATGTAAGTCAGTCAACAGTCGGACATCTATCATTTCCATTTCCTTAACAGCAGTTTATTGAGTTATTTTGTAAACGGTGCTACAGTGAGAAAAGCATAATTTTTTTCTGAATTAGAATCGTGTGGACTACTAATGAGTATTAAAAGTATTCAAAGCAAGGAAAAGTGAATAGCAATGTTATAAATTGATATTTCAAAACTTTGTAAAGATAACGAACTTTAAATATGCCCAATAACGAAAGCGGACTTGAGGCATTTTATAGCAAACGCTGACAGGTCTCCCATGTAAGTTTCTCTTACAGTTGGTTGTTAATTTTATCTACACAAACACATGTTTTTAAATACAGGAAATATTCTGAAGCATTTTCTTTTATTTTGTACTGCAAATATTTACTTTTTTCCGGCGAAAGGAAATGTAGGTAAAGAGCTTTCACGTATTTGTACAGAATATGTGTATCGTTGAGGTCAACGTTAACGTGATATAAATCAATGTATAATATCTACATTTCACTCGGAAATTGTTTATATATATATATATATATATATATATATATATATATATATATATATATATATATATATATATATATATATATATATATATATAGATACATATATATATATAGATACATATATATATATATAGATACATATATATACATATATATATACATATATATATACATATATAGATATATATATATATATACATATATATATATATATATATATATATATATATATATATATATATATATATATATATATATATATATATATATATATATATATATATATATATATATATATATATATATATATATATATATATATATATATATATATTCAGGGCCTCCTTATAGTGTTTCAGACTACCGTATGTACTAGCTTATAAGTCCAGTTAAACTGCGAACAACAACGATCCTGATCTGCCTTAGCATAATGCACCTGCATGTTATGGTATATATTGTTTGCTCCACTTACTACACCTAACAAACTACAAAGACCCAGATCTGTCGTCGCATTGTACTTTAATAATTCTAATCTGAAAAGAAGACTAATTGTTTTGATTTTAGGTTACTATTAAACCACATTAAGTTTGTTAGAGAATTTTCTTACTGAAAATTGATTGACACAGTAGTGGTACCAAATAAACAACAAGCCACATGTTGATAGTTTCTGTGTATAGGTAGGTCCTTAGATTTCCTACTGTTTTTTTTTTTTAAACATCTATGTCAGAACATTTGGCAAATAAATACTTATTCAAAAAATGCGAAAACTAGTGCATGTATATCATATATATTTTGGCCAGAAAACTAGGCCATACATAAAACGAGGCCGCGTGTGATATCGATGACCGTTATTTAACGCATGTCAGGCGTAAGATTTTCATGGGGTGACCTTCGTCATAGCATTAGAAAATGTACAGACTATCGAAGGAGTCCAATACCACCCCACCCCCTTATAAAGTAGAAAACAAATTGTGTACATCCAAATTTACTGCTCTTACTGAAAAGTCAGTCAATGTTTGGTATTTAAAATATAAAGCAAAACAAAACAAAAATATAAGTCTTGTTTAGGGATCTTCTGTAATACGGTCAGATCGTGTTTACTGAATACTTGACTTCATATCAGAAACGGGACTTTAGAAGTTTGAATGTGTCTGCAGTTTACATCGACAGACTGACATTTGATTTTTATAAAACAAATTCAAAGAGGATATCAAGTGTGTTAATTTCTAATGCAATAATCAGGAGAATATTATTGAAGGAATGTATGTATGTAGGTATGTATGTAGGTAGGTAGGTAGGTAGGTAGATAGGTACGTACGTATGTATGTATGTATGTATGTATGTATGTATGTATGTATGTATGTATGTATATCAATATACGGATTGTTTGTTTTATAATTTTACTGGAACAAGGAAATCTGAAACACATCCCGGATCAACCAGTTCATGATGTCTTTTTTATATGACATTAGTACCAAACGGATATAGAAACCTAGTTTGTAATAAAAAATACTTCCTCAACCAAAAACATACTTTCAATCAAGAAATATAAAATTTACGTGGATATTTTAAAGTGTTTCTTCATGAAGTAACCACACCACAGTGAGGAACCGTTTCTAAACAATGTCGAATCAAATTTGTTTCCTCACTCTCACATTATCTTTCGGAACAATATTGCTTGAGTGTTTCTTGGGGCCAACCTTTTCAAAAATCGCGTAAATAATGCAGTATATAATAATGTGATGATATTGCTTTTCCATGTATACGTAACTCATGAATGATCGAACTTGGAAGCTTTTAGTTACGTTCGAATCATGCCTGTTCCATTCAGAATTGATGAATCAAAAACATGGTCTGGTTCACACCCAAGAAAGTTTAGGTAGGAAAAAAATAACGACATCAAATCCCCCATTATGCTTCATGACATAACCTAATTATACTGGCCATATGTGCCATTGGTTCTGTCGAACCAAGGATAAACCTCCACACTTTGGTCTGAGAAACGTTATCACAAAACCGTTACACAAGAAGCCAAAACACCGAAAAGGTTTCATGGAGAAATGCATTCTTTGGCAGAACACTGCCAAACACGACCATGTTAATCGAGAAATGCATTCCTTGACAGAACACAGTCAAATTACGACCATGATAATCGACATCTAGTAAGAAAAGAAATGCTTTCCTTGACAGAATACCACCAAAGTACGACCATGTTCATCGACAACTAGTAAGAGGTAAATATAGAAGAAGAAACAAAATCATAAAATCTAAAATAACACAGAACAAAAAAGATCGTAATGACAAAATGTCAATGTTCGGTAGCTGGACTTGCATGTTTCCTCGTCCAATTTACTATTTTTATGCTAATTTCCGCAAATGACTGAAAGCAGAATATGACCATATGTCATTAAACGGCGATTAACGAAAATGAAGCAAATGCCACTATAAAATACATCTTAATCTATGCATTTTACCCTATGCCAACAAGTGCATGCAAGAGAAGAGTATATGCAAATAAAAACAAAATATTGCATATTCTGCTATAAAATTGCTAATAGTCAAAGAATATATGTACATAAACTACCAAAATATAGACGTGTTTAACCGGACCAAAAACTGATTAGGCTGTGTCTTCTATTTTCAGTCTTGTTGTAGGGTTGGGGGTGGGTGACAGACGTGATTGGCATCGCTTATTGACGGAATCTGAGCAAGAAATGTGTGGTTTTGTACCTTTTCAAAGATGCAAAACCAACACCCCCTGCATATCCAAATGACACGCCACTTTTAAAGAAGTATTTAACTTGAGTAAAGTTTTGTCTAATGCAAATAGCATGTGTGCATTCAATCTTCAAGTACACCACTCAAAAGCCAACATCAATGTAAACAATCTTGATGACCCCACTCGACCTTTTCTATAACAAGCAAACAGCTGCTATATTATTTTGAGTGCAATGCGCTTCAGCATGACTATCTTCTCTTGCTTTCCAACAAAAACTTTAGTTGCTGGTAATAGTTGACCCGAGTGGATGTACGATGGTAACTAGTGTTTATTTCTTAGAGGTAAATAAGTTGGTTGCTTGCTTTAACTTTTCTTTTATTTGTTTACCGATTCGTACCTGATTCGACTAGTTGTACTAATCCCTGATCACTATGTTATGCTCTTGGGGTAACTCCGAAGCAAACGGACATTGCAACTTGTATTATCCTCATAATCCATAGGGATGTCATTTGTAAATCGTTTCCGATTCGTAAACTTATAAAGTTTGATATATCTCAGTAATTGGGTTTACAGCAAAATACAGGTTTCTGTCTTCCTGGCTTTAAGGCGGGGAAAACATTTTTTTTTGAGTGCCGACATCTTCATTCGGGAATTTTAAAAAAGTACTCTCTGCATGAATAACATCTTTAACGGCAGTGAGCGCATAGTGAGTCTCAAAAATGTAACAGCTCCTTAAGTCCATGACACTGCTATTAATATAACTCTATCCGTCGACAAGGGGAGTTTGGTACAGATCAAATCCAATGCGACAGGCAACTGTGTATCAGAATTAACGATAATTAATGCTAATAAACGCGGGAGTTGGCAGTGTACTTTTTATCGAGAAACCAATCTGAATGCGAGTCGATGCTCTGATTCCACGTGTGTGGAAAGCCAAATATACGCTGGACCTGGCCATTTACAATCCTGTGAGTTTGACTGGATATTAAGGGTTGAGTAAGGGATCCGCAGGCGTTGAGAATCGCGTTGCGTAGCTTCATCTTCCGAGTTTTAATAATCTTAATCAGTGCATTCAAGCCAATCGCAATCGAACACAGAAACGGTTTTATTAATCCGGCTAAAGGAGAACAAGAGAAGCAGGTGGAACATCGTTTGATTTTTTTGTACCCATTTCAATCCATACAATGTTGTACAGAATCCTGGAATGAAAATGTTGACTCTTGCTATCATCTTTCGTTGCGAAAAGAAGCAATTACTTTCTTTTTCTGACATGAAACATCTGCGATATTGTAAAATAAAACTTTCGGTTGATATCGGATTATGCAAGAAATCGTCTTAAGTCTTTAATCTCTGACTTGCGAATAATTTGTTTTACGAAATTAAGACGAAATCCAATGATGAGGGTTTTCAAACTGAGTGAAAAGCTCTGTTCTGTAAAAAAAGGACTTCAAAGATCAAATCCAATTTAACTTCAAAGATCAAATCCAATTTTGTTAAATTAATATTCAGAAGATATTATCATACCCAGAAATCGAGCGTCTTTCTGTCTTTGTAACTACAATTTCAAACCTGTTTCCACAATTATTACGGATCATTTCTGAAGGAAGAGCTTTATGCACAGAGAAAAACGAAATCAGATGTAAAGCATAGACAGCAAAATAACACTTTTTCATAAGGAATTTGATTTCATCGGATAAGTTTTAAATTGCAGTATTTCACATGATTCACGGGGAGAATCTATCCCATAAAAGCTGGGTATAAAGGGAAGGCAGGGATATAATGGTCTAAAGGCTATCTGTACAACAATAATTTATCCGCTTGTGTAATGATTATATTCTTTGACTGTTAAGAAAAGACCACCACCACCCCAAAATATTTAAACCACTGTATTGCAGGTCCATAAAAAGGCAATATGTTCCGTACATAACTATAGGTATTATACAAATGCAAACTTTGTGAAGAAGGTGTACCGTCGTATTACTGCCTTAAATTAGATGATTCTTTAATTAGCAGGGGTATTTATGATCGTTATTACTTCATTAAAAAATGTTTAAATTATATATATATATATATATATATATATATATATATATATATATATATATATATATATATATATATATATATATATATATATATATATATATATATATATATATATATATAATTACGTATATTTGGTTTAATTATATCTGATTTAATATATATTTATTTAAATTTAATTGTTTGTTTGACCTTGACTTTTTGTTTTAGTAAACACCAGGTGTTGACCTAGATCCTGACTGTGTAAGATATTGTATTAAACATATTATGAAAAATATAAAATATTCTTTTTAAAAAAAGGAAAGAAAATACTTATTATATGTTCCGTGTTAAAGACGTCAGCTACTGCTTTATATGACAGCTTATGGGGTATGTTGAAAGAATTGTAAGGGTCTTTTGTGATATCAGTCTTTACCTTGGACATGATTAAACGCAATTGAAAGCAACACTTCCGTTGCTAATTGATTTTCCAATTGATTAAAACTTTGATAATGTTCTGATGGTCATAATAAACATTATATCATTAATGGGCATTACTTTTCTGCGTTCTGAGGTTCATAATATTTATTCTTTTGTTTTCCAAGTCTTTCGGAGTCGTTGCATCTATGCGATGTTAAATCTATTCTTAATTACCTGAATGACCAAATTACTAAAGGCAAGAGCCCCTTCATGTAGTTGATCCATCTCTGTTTATGAATGGCAGAGATTGTCGGTTCACAAGATCTTATAATTATTATTTAAAATATTATATAAAGTATCGAGAAAGGAAAAGTTGTCGGAAGTAGATTTCGACCTACGAAACAAAATGCGATGATATAAACAAGATTTGCATTTTCTAAGCTATTTAAATTAATGTTTTCGCAATTTAATTGCTTACTTGACGATTGCATTTTCGTAGCTTACATGTTTTTATTAGGTATTTTTCATTTTACAACATGTTAAATACAACGCGTTACACTCTTTAATAACGCATTTAAAACCCATTTCAGAAAGTTCTCTATCTGCACCTCGATGTGTTATTAAGAAGGGCTTCAAGCAGAAGCTGTGCTGCCTGAGTTCAGTCAGTTTAAATCTTTTCTCGAAAACAACGATATATTTACTTCAAATGGGTGACATGTTGAATCATAAGTTATACGTATGCTTAAGGTCGATGATATATCTAAATTCGACATTTTGGACCTAAAATATGTGGCATGATTAGCTAACTAAAAAAAAAAAAAAGACAATAGAAAGATCGGAACAATTTGCTCCGAATGAATGTGAATCGCCTTTTAAGTCATCTCAACAATAATATCGCCCCAGGTTCTTTGTCGGAGAAGACAAAAAAAAAAAACAAAAAAAAAAAACAACCAGCAATATGACTATAGAGTTACGTAATTTATCCCTGCCGTCTTTTTGATCATTGCATATATTTCTTCATTGGAAAGAGATTCGTTTGTTTTCTTCTATCAAACTTGTAATTTATAATCGGCTTTCAAGAAAATTAAGAGCTAAGCATAAAAAACACGCTATGCGTTGGTTCTGACATTGATATTCCCCATATCAACCATCACAAAAAAACAATTCATCTTGTAGTAAACAGAACAGGTATTATCTAAATAGATATTACACGTTCAGAGAGAGAGAGAGGTGTATCACATTTCATTATATTAAGTCAATTTCTTTAATTCATGTTCAATTACTGTGAAATGTTTACACGATCCTAACGTAGACACTGTGATAACAGTGAAAGCCAGGCATGTGAGCACGTCGTGTAGGAACAAGTCAATTAGATTACCTCACTGAGTGCCCGCAGGTAAATATTGCATAAAAGTTTGTTCCAATTATCTTGCAAGCATATTGCATTAATATAGCATCAGGAGTTAAGTATATTTCATATTGAACTACGATATTTTATAGATATATTCTTAAACCCTTTATAAGTCCTTAAAGAAGGATGTATTATCCTTGACAGAGTAATTTTTCGTATTTAAATTCAATCCAGATTTATACAAAACATGGCCCGACCAACGAATAAAACACTAGATGAGTATTCAAACTTTATTAACAAAGAAGGAAATCTTTAAAATCAACGTAAATTTGCACTATGAAAATAAATTTTTAGTAATTAAAATCCTGACTATTATATCACGGAATAAAGTTCTATGAACGAATTGATACATGGGTTTAACATATGCAAAGCAGATTTTGGTTAAATTTAAAATGTTCATTATTCACTTCATTTTTTATGACTAGTCCCTGGTACAGTAGATAATAACCTAAATTATATAACGGCTGTTTACATGTTTTTGTTTTCTTCATATTGTATTATCAGGTTGACCACTTCATCGTGGAACGTTAACCAGTGAGTTATCGGATAATCTAGGAATAATAAATACAATAAATTAAAATACCCCCAACACACATGCACATACACACAACATGCACTCTAATTTAGCTGCAAAATGTACATAGACACAAGTATACACAATATGTCTAGATGACACTGATTATAGTGATGTTACACTGATTTTGACTTTACTTACTTCCTGATTTCGTCATCAATAAATGTCAACTTTCTGATTTTGTCATTAAAAAGTGTCGAATTTAATTGCTTTTCCTAACTTTGTTTCTCAATACCCAATTCGTTAAATTTCCATCCTCGTCTATGTACTTCATTGTTGTCAAATGATGCCCCGGAAAATAACAAATTGCATGGGATACTGCTTGAAATTTCGCTACAAAAATATCAGGGGTCTATGTTCAAATAATAATCTATGCTAAATAAAACAGGTCTACGAGTCCCGGAAAGCTTGACAAAGATAAAAAAAAAAAGAAATAATTCTGTAGCAGTGACGCAACGGCTGAATTGCCCATAGCTGATAATCTGCTATTTATCCTCTAGATTAGTTTTACTGCGATTTTAATTGGATCTGTAGCTTATATCCAACTTATATAAGCCTAGTTTGGCCTAAATATATAAAGTAAACAAGGAGTTTACAGTCCATGACACGTGTACATTTTCCTTTGTCTGAAAGTAACCTCTTTAACAGATAAAAATATAGCTAGGTATCATGTTTGATACCTCAAATCCTGAAGGCTTTAGTCCTGCTGCATTTACGAACTAAATTTACAACCGTCTCTCTCTCTGTCTCTCTCTCTCTCTGTGTCTCTCTCTCTCTCTGTGTCTCTCTCTCTCTCTGTCTCTCTCTCTCTCTGTCTGTCTGTCTCTGTCTGTCTCTCTCTCTCTCTCTCTCTCTCTCTCTCTCTCTCTCATAAACAGAATTGCATGCTTCTTTAAGCAAGACTTCATAGCTACACTCTCATCCTGGAGGATAAATCCTTGACGATGAGACGGGTGTCTAACTTTTAACGTCATTGTCATCAGTGGCAGCAACATATAATCATTACGAGGGTAGACTATACTCGATATTAACCGTTGCTAATGGCAGGATTACAATGACGATTTTATTATTTTAATAAACCAAATACCTTTTGTTATGTCTGGAGGTGGGGATCTTTATACATTGTTTCCTCGAGAAGAGATTATGTTCGTTAAGACAGAAATTTTCGCATCTTAATTAAAGCGTGCATGATGCAAAGGAAATACTAGATATGCCTCCCATATTACTTTGCGATTTAGTTTTTGAGTCAAATAGGATTCAAAACATATAATATCAGTTTAATAAGGTCGCCACGCGGGAAATGGGAATTTAATATTGAGGATAGCTCTATGGGGGTGGGGGTGGGAATTTAACATTAGGGATAACATTAGGAAGACACTTTGAGGGACGGAAGATGGAACATAATGGGGAAATGCTATCTGAATATGGATGACACTATGAGGGACGAGAGATGGAAAATAATGGGGAAATGCTATCTGAATATGGATGACACTATGAGGGACGGGAGATGGAACATAATGGGGAAATGATATCTAAACATGGATGACAGAAACAACCCACATACTTGTAGCACACCAACAATGTGACAATCCCACATTTGTTTTGATCGAGACCCTACATAATTAAAGATAAAGACTTAGTACTAAGTGAATATATATGTGATAAAAGAGTAGGTGAGGATATGCTAGTTCATATATTTATACTTAGTATTCAGCATAGTATCACGCATACATAAGGTAGGGTCTATATTTTTTCAAACAAACATTATCACACATACAAAAGGTAGGGTCTATATTTTTTCAAACAAACACATTACCACACATACATAAGGTAGGGTCTATAATTTTTCAAACAAACATTATCACACATACAAAAGAAAGGGTCCATATTTTTTCAAACAAACACATTATCACACATACCAAAGGAGGTTAGGATTTACTTGATGTGGCATCAACAGACACGTGCGTGCACAAACACATGCGTCTGTCACAAATGTTGGTTTGTTACAATGTAAGTTCATTTGCCTTAGTGCGTCTCTTACCCATTACATGCCTCATAACGTAAATTTCACACCCCACCACCAGTGTCGTTCGTAATATTAAATTTCCATTTTACCTGATTTTTCCATCTGCAATGTTAAATTCCGATCATCTTGAGAGCACACACCATATTACACATGTACTAAATATATTGGATATAACCGTTTTCTCATGAAAATTATTACCGTCCAAAGTATGTACTTTAAAAGGAAACTAAATTATCTCTGATACTTTGTTTTCGACGGATCTTCGTTGAAAATGTGCCATTTAGTAACAGCGAGTCATATCGAAAATGATGAAAGTGGATAACACAAATAATGGCAATGTATCTGATCATATGCTTAATGGACTGACAACAAACAAGTGTGTGTGTGTGTGTGTGTGTGTGTGTGTGTGTGTGTGTGTGTGTGTGTGTGTGTGTGTGTGTGTGTGTGTGTGTGTGTGTGTTGTGTGTGTGTGTGTGTGTGTGTTTTAGATTTTTAATGTAGCTTTAAAAATTTTAGTCATATCCCTACGATATATGCAGTGTAGCAGTTTATAGTGATGTCTAGCACTGGGGCATCAAGCCATAGACATGTAGCATCATGCTACACCCAGTTGCTTTGTCCTGACTCCACGCTGACCAGTCCCAACACACATCTATTAATGCTGAACGTCAAGAGCGAGGTAGCGGCTAGTACCATTTTTATAAGTCTTTGTGATGACCCAGTCGGGGTTCAAACCCGTGACATCACGTATCCGAGGCAGACGCTATAACCACTTAGGACACCGAAGCGGTCCATCAAAACAAATAACTGCTGCTATTAATGTTTTAGTTCAGTTAGCTAATATACAGCGGAAACATGTGATCATGAAGAATACAAGGAAGGTCTCGCTGCTCCAAACCAGACATTCAGTGATTCAGTGCTCTCACCAAGATATAAGTGCAGCTGACACAGATATACCATCTTCTCTAACCTAGGTATAAATTCGGATTTAACCCAGACGTAAATGCTGTTATAATCCAGACATAACTACTTTTCTAGCCCAGATATATATGTTGGTCTATCACAAACATAAATGCTGGCCTAATCTAGACGTAAACGCCTCTCTAGCTGAGACATACCCCCCCCCCTGCAAATTCATGCAACAAGCAATACTTAATTTTATTTAGTTAAAAGTCTTATGACACATGTAGGACTGAAAAGGTTAATTTAATACTTATGCTCTTAAACATAAGATGCTGCGCCTGACTCTAACCAATCAAGCTTAGCACGTGAGAGTTATTTCTTGTACTTAATATCTAAAATCACGTCAGGGCAAAAAGATTACCGTACGGGTGTCTAAAGCATTTGTCTCGCTGTTTCTGGAGTCTCTAGATTGAAAAGTGGTACTTTAATAAGTCGGGGACGATTTAATAGAAATTGTATCCATCATCTTTCCTTTTTGAAGGTAAGGTATTTGTTGACACGTTAATAATTTTACGTTTCCATTACCCTTTAATGTCTTATATTTGGACTTCAAATTTTATATACACATTTTTCCACTTTTCCTGAAACGTATTTTCCTATATTATATTTTTAAAAAAATATTTTAAATGAGAATGAATGTGTAATTTATTTTCCTCTAATACAGAGTAAACATTTAAAAAGACCTGACAGCATTGCGAATTAAATCCCACATAGTCCTAAACGTTATGTAACAAGTGCAAATGTATAAAGTCCCAATTGAATTCCTGTGGTATTATAAACAAATTCCAATATTGAATATGTTGATGTTCCTGTAGTCTCAAACGTGCTAATGTACCAGTAGCGTGGATTGAGGCGGTTATGCTAAGAGTCTTTTGATGTTCTTGTCTGAATTCACTATAATTCCAAATTAATTTTCCAGTCTAATAGTATTAGTGATGAGCACTTTGTATTTCCAGTGAATAATAATTTGAATAAAGTAATCCATACAAATGCTAAAAATGAACACAACACTAAAACTAATTCTGCTTCAATATGTACACGCAAGAATGAATAATTTTAGATAAACAAGACTATACAGCCCTCTAAATGACACAGGTCGAACTTACCATTTTCTGAAAATAATGCCACCTGATGGAATTTTCCATTCTAGAAGATTTTGAGATCAGAATCAAGACCGCATCTTATACTCAAATTCAGGTAAACATGTTTACATTAATAATGATCTGAATATTTAATCCACACTCATAGTGAATTAGCAATGTATTATATAGTTAACAAAATAATTGTCCCTGGTTATGTACAAAGCGAACAAGGTCTTTTAACTCAAATTCAGGTAAACATGTTTACATTAATAATGATCTGAATATTTAATCCACACTCATAGTGAATTAGCAATGTATTATATAGTTAACAAAATAATTGTCCCTGGTTATGTACAAAGCGAACAAGGTCTTTTAACTCAAATTCAGGTAAACATGTTTACATTAATAATGATCTGAATATTTAATCCACACTCATAGTGAATTAGCAATGTGTTATAGAGTTATCAAAATAATTGTCCCTGGTTATGTACAAAGTGAACAAGGTCAAGTACCAAATACAAATGTATATAACATAATATCAGTGTAAAATGAACACTGTATTATTTCAGACTAAAATACATTAATTTTTTTCTGGCCATAAATAGTTATTTTTTTCTCTTTGTAATGCAATATTGCCAAAGTAAATTATTGTAACCAAGAATACCAAGACGTTTGCCCTTTGAAACCACATTTTGGTTTTCTCTATTATAGTCTCGAAAAGGCTCAATTTGTCTTTAACTGTTCTTTTCTGCTCTGCTATTAATGACGTTTTTGTTTTATCTGCATTTAGAACAAGAATGTTCTCATTGCACCGCAACGCAAGCGAGTTTAATGCCATCTGAATGTTCTTTTTAATGTAAACACCCGAATGTTTGTTTTTATAAATGATTTTACAGCTGTTGTCATAAAACAATGATGACGAGATCATAATATTGGATTTCCCATATTTACGGAAAGGTCGTTTATAACAAAAATAAAAATGAAATATTTTGTCTTCAGACATATCATGGTGTATTATTTTACCTTCAGATTCTTGTCCATGTGGATCACATTTTGTCATTTACGTGTGAAGCAAACCATTTGTCAGCTGTCGCAATGCAATGATAGATTTTTTAAATATTATTTTTTAAAATTATGTTTGTTTCTAGAAGTCCATAATCAGAATCAAACTATATTCGAAAACCACGCATAATTTTCGGAACTATCTTCCTTTTTCCTAAGACGGCAGCTATATATCAACTGTTCCATAAATTGAGACTCCACAGTTCAGACTACACATAAATTTTTCTATGCAATAGCAGGTAATGCTGCTTTTATAAGTCTGAGACTATTATATCAAGTCCTGTATATTTAGTAATATCAATATTTTGCAAATATTTTAGATCAAATGTTGTACTTTTGTTAGGAATTTTTAACCTATCTTCATATGATAACATCTTCATCACCAATACCTCTAAGCTGCGTGTGATCTGATACAATCTGTTTTTGCAGACCTAATGACCGACCACATTCCATAAAATGTCCAAAAATATATTTGACATTTTAACATTTAGGAAATTTAGACTGAATATAACGTATTGCTCTTTACGATTCTTTTTCTCACTTAGGTGAGAAAAAGAATCATAAAGAGCAATACGTTATAGACAGTATAATTCTTCATTAAAATTTAAGAGTAACGCAGGGAACTTAGAGAGATTCAGTTTTACAGGAGACGCTTATGTTAAGAGATATTGTTGTCCAAAGTTTATGAAAAATCTACTCTTATGAAAAATTTGTCTTTATTTGACCTTAAGATTTTTGGGAGACATTTTATTAGTCCATTGGTCTTGGTTTGTTTTTCTGTGAATATGTTAAACAAAGAAAACGATAAAGCAACACTTTTGTTTTGATCATGATCAATTCTTGTTTATAGCCTTTTTACTCAAGGAAAAGGTATTATATCGTATAATGCACTCTCTTCGGCAGCAAGATGATACAGGAATACTCTATCAGATACCTCATACAAAGACTGAGTTGTGTGTACGTCTTCTTTCTTTTTGACAACAAGCCAGCGAAGGGCACATTACATCTGACCCGCTATTTATTGTCTTTTATCCCAAAGATTTGTCCGAGAACAATATATTGGCCTTTTCACCCACAAATCTAATCCGTTAGCGGCACACTGACGTGCTGTACTAGGAACCCGTGCTTAGTTAACATTTAAATCTGCAGGGGCGTGCTTCCGCACTAGTGAAGCGTGAACACAGACGACAAAACGGATGCTAATTTTCACTACTTGACATCTTTATAGAAGATAAGATAAATTCGCATTCATCCTTCTATTGGAATCCCGATTTTTAATGGTGAAGATGTGATTTTGAAAGCTATGTGAACCGTTAACGTGCCAACGCTTTGAATGCATGGTCATGGAATTATGTCACCCTTTGGTAATGACTAAAGACGTTGGCGACTAATTGTGTCTTTTCTAGATGGCAACCGTGGAAGATAAGTTGGTAGAGTGTCAGATCGTAAGCAAAGGATCACGGTTTCGATACCAGTCCAGGCTAGTCCGTGTCGGCTGCCTCGTTTCTTTGCATGATATTGCCAATAATGTGTTAAAAATAACGTTCAAACACGAAGAAAAACAAACATAATATTTCTAGAGGACAGTCATTTTTTGTGTCCTTTTTATATTATGTAAGACTGTAATGTCAAAAGACGCTTCATTCATAAACAGTTTCCAATGTTAAATCTGAGCATGTACTGTTGCAATAGCTGTTAAAAGCCTGATATTTTTGAATATAATATATTAAGAAAATGTTAAACAGATAATAATTATATCATTTGGAACAAAATACACCAGAAGTTACAGACTTAAACATGAAAACTTTTTGTGATTACGTTAAATATTCTCTAATTATTAAGGATGTTTGACAAATTTAGGGACATCGATATTGTTTTGACAATTAATCATTGCAACCACAACAAACAGTACATATGTTTTGAGTTCGATGGCTCGGAGTTATTGAAAACCTGAGACCGTGCTCCATGGGTAACTACTTTTCATGTATCCATCAGTACACACGGCATTATGTCAAGAAATGAAAGGCTTGTTTATAACTTTGCTCCTTTAAATGGTATTAATAAATACCGTTTAAGAAAAACTATTTTAAATTGGAAGACTAGCTAAAAGTTAGGAAATCCAAAACAAATACTTACTCAGTCAAGTATACACATTACTGAACAGACTTGTTGTAATAGGCTTCAAAAAGTAACGAAATTGCTGATGTACTGATAAAGCAAGTATCAATTTGAGGGGTACATCTTAGAAAAATAGTTAGAATACCTTTTTTCATAATCTACTGCGAGATTATTTGAATTTTTCATACATCAATAAAATAAATATTCCAACTGTTAATGTAACTGCAGATATTATATATTCTGAATAACTGATAGCCACACGAGGATGCAAGTACTTCATTCACTTCATTGAAAGCGATTCCTGAACAACGTTTTAACACATTAACCCCTGGTGACGAGTTTACGTGGCAGGAGGTAGTAGCCAAAATGATTTATCTTTTACGCTAGGCTTGTAAATAAATTCACAAATTGCATCGGTACAAGTTACTGTCATCATTCGAAAATTTCACTTTCATTATTGTCATAAAACCATTGGGAGAGCCTCATTTCATACGATAGTTACAGGTTAAGATAATAATATAGAAATCTGACACCAGAAATATCGTTGAGTCTCGTTGTTTCATTACAAACTATTTGCAGTTTTTTTCTCTGAAAATTCATTTATTCTCAATCCACGTACTTTTGCAATTTTAGTACCTTGCACTTCAGAACAAAAAGTGTTTCTCACAAATTACTTTTTACGAAAATGGCTAGATTGTTTTTGTATTTAAATCAGGTCAACAAATAAACAGCACGCGAGTAGGTTATAGTAAAAGTAGCACGTCGTTAATCTGATCCTCAATTTATTAAACGAAGGTTTTATTTAGGTTGCACAAGAATACATTATAACCTTCTAAATTGAATTTAATTACAACTCAAATGTAAAAGTCCATTGAAAACAATAAGCATTGTCGATGCAACAACAGTTGTCTTTTAGTTTATGTAATATCGCAGGCTATTTGCTGAATACACGTTGTGGTGCACATTTGATGCAGCGTAAGGTTTCAAGAGCTAGTAAGTGTTATTTTACCACATTGAAATCCGCAAGGATTTGATTTTACGATTGGGTGGCCTTGTGAGGTAATTGGATCTCAGACTTATTATCCATTAGATTCCGGTTACATTTGGAGCGTGAATAACAATCACGTGTGTATTCAACGCGTCTTTAATTTACAGTTGTCAACGGAAATCGCAATATGAAATTTGAATAGTGGTGCTTAGAGATTGTATTTCCCAGTATCTGCTTGAAACTAATTATAGAATTAATTTTGTCAAAAGCTTCCGCCAAACACTGAAAATCGGCTGAAGGCGTCGAACGAAAAAAAAAACAAACACATCATAGCCCTGTGTCTATCGTTTTCCTGAAGTGAGTTTATGTTGTAGGTGTTGTTTTTCTTAACATATTATCATTGCACGTCGTAACCAAGGTATCTATATATGCTATTGATATGATATTCATAATTGATGGAAAACTTCAAACTCGGTTGTTAAACATATTTTGGCAGCCAATATAAATTCTACGTAAGAAATTACTCTACGACGAAAGCAGGTGTCCTACTTCAGTCTTTTATAAAGATTACAAACAAAACAACAACAAGTTACAATATCTGGCCAGGAAATCCAATACAATTATACTATGGATATATCTGGCAAATACCACAGCTGTGATCTCAAAGCTTGTAAAGTATGCTTGACACCGGACAACTCGGCGTGCATGTACGTACCTTAGGTGTGAATTAAATGAACATTATAAAGACACGATACAAAAGAAGAATATAAGTATTGTATTTTTTGACTCCTATCCGATGATTTCCTTTTTTTGATTAGCCAAGTCGTTTACACGACATCATTTCTAATACTTCTAAAAACTTTTACATGAGATTGTTTCGATCTATCCCCAAAATTATATCTGCCCTCGAACAAAAATTTGATAAATGATATAATTGTACAATTCTTTATATCCGTCTTTATTTCAGATCAGGTCTGTATGTAGAAAATATATTAATACCATAGACGCGATAATATGGCGACCTTCAGCTCAGTGAATTGCAAATCTGTGAATAAAACGTCATCAGACAAACTTGTAGGATACGATGATCCTTTTTAACCGATAGAAATTATAAAACGTTGATGGCATATCGATCTAAATGTATTTACTCCGTGTAACGTCTTTATTCTAGTTCACTTATCAGGCTTCAATTCCTGCACAAGAAAGTACATGGCACGAGGTCAAAGGTCTAAGATTATTCGTCAAATAATTTATTGTCAGATCTGTGGTCTCTTTGTGTGAAAGATGTTTTCAGAATGTGGTCAATCTTGCAATTTGCTATGTGCAAACTGGAATAAGAATGTACAACTCTGCACGCAGTCATCATACCTTTCTGTCTTATATATCTTGTAGAAATGGTCAGAACTAATACATGATTGGAATCACTAAACTCTCAAGAAAGTGAATGCCAGATATACTCCAAAACATTAAATGGCATTTTGAGAAACCTTTTGCCGAAAAGCGAATAAAGAGTGTTTTCTTACGAACTTAATTATAATAGTACGATACATTTTCTGATGATTTAATCATACTAGTGGAAGATAAAATGTTTACTGGAATTAAGAAACTACGGAAAAACGTAGAAACAGAGTTTCTCACTGGCATTGTAGCTCACGAATTCCGCAGTTCCTGTTTAGACAATAAAAGATAATAAAAGATGTATTTTGACAAAATAACAACTTTTTAGATAAAACATTCCACCAATTTGTTTTATATAACACGCGTGGAATAAACACAAAGGTTTAAAAGAAAAAAAATAATTGCACGATATAAATTGGTCAACTGACGATACAAGTTTGACGATTGTTAAATATACAAAAAGATTTACTACGACTAATTAAAACTTCTTAAAACATTAATTTAGACAAATAATTAGATCGATCCATATTTATATGTACGAAGACAGTTTAAACCGGTAGATAATTACCTGATAAAAAGTTTATTAGTACAGGGATATTGTGTGTTTTATTTTATGTTGTTCTTTTATTATGAAATTCACGAGATTCTATGAATTTATTTTCTCTACAACATCGGCATCCATTTTGTAAATGAGACTTAATCTGGATTAATAGTTAAAATAAATTATTTACCAATCATTATGTACCAATCATTATTTATCAATCAGTATGTACCAGTCATCATGTACCAATCATATGTATCAATCATTATGTACCAATCATTATGTACCAATCATTATGTACCTCTTTTGCAACGTGATCTTCAAAATCTTTTCTTCCAATCAGATCAAATAGATAAAGTATTACCGACTGAATATTTTTAGAGCAAATCAACGATACCAAAACTATTCTCTTCGTACAGATGATAGGCCTACTTGATTTGCGTGAAACCAAAGTAATTCGAATTTATCAACGTAGTTGGTGTCGGAAATCAAATATTTCAGTGATATTGTACAGTTTAATGTCTATAAAATGACCATCAAGCAACCGCCATGTATCGTATGCTGACCTTAAACTTTTACCATACAAATGGACTTTTTGGGTGGGTGGGAAGAAAATATAAAATTTTAAAAATCCAACGGATATAATAATAACAATAATAATGAACTATCTTTAACGAGGATAACACATTTGGTCATGGCTGACCCATCTGCCATATGGTCCTCAGTTTTTGTAAAAAAAAAAAACAACAAAAAAAGAACAACAAATAGTAGAGACCATGCACATAATCATGTATCGTCGCACATTCATTCGTTCATATTTGACTGTCAGCTTTGTTTTATAAGTGTGGTTATAGCATATATATGTGTCATCAACATCTACTAGTTTGAAATTAGTCGTTCCTTACTATATTAAAACTGAAGGGAACAAACGGTCTACACGATTTGTTTATACCACCTTTTGTAGTACCAAACACTCGCTTTCTGTATTTTAAATGTTACGGCTTGTCATGTTTATATCAGATTAGATTCTGCGCTGTTACCATTCATTTATTCGCTACAGTGGACATTGTATTTGACTTAAAACCATGAAGTACCTTAGATGACGAAACCTCATAGGATGTTTCTACGTTATACACATAAATGAGGTCGTTTGCTCCGATTAAATTGAGGTATTATTTGTGGGTTATGCCAATTACCAATCTACAGTAATTCCATATTATCTTTTATATTTTCATTGAAAAAAAATGAGCCTTGTGTATGGTAAACATTCGCAGGTGACCCCAGTACTTAACCTTTGTTTAATGGTTAGTTTATTGAAATTAAATTCATATGAAAAAGGACTCGTGTGTCACATGGTCGTAATGTTCAATATATAATTGCAGGTTTGGGTTCCAATAATTATGAGACGAAACAGGGATACTTGCAAAGGGCCATCCTTCGATTCTATATTTTTATCGTTAGTCTGGAAAAAGAGTCATTTATGCAGCAAGCATTTGCAGGTCAATTATCAATACCTAACCTTTTTTGATGGTTAGTTAATAGGTATCAAAGCCAAAACAAAACCACTGGAAACGATTAAGTTTCCTACATTGACTGGTTGGATAAATGTTGATTTATCATTGAAAGCAGGAATGTAAGATCATGATAGGGTGAATACATTCATTCAGTAGCTTCATCCCCGTCATATGATCCGGATATACCATAATAGGTAATTATGGCTTATCTTTTTGACGAATAAACACGCAACACCGATAATTATTTGACAGCGTATAATGTCTCACAGATTTATTACTAAGTACTTCCCATACTTGGTTACATGTAATTTAGTATTAAATGAGTGGGTTTTTTTTAATATTGGCCATATATGACAGTTTGAATGTAGGTTACAATTTTAAGACAAAATGAAAGAAAAAAGAAGAAATCGAAAAATTCCTTCCTATCAGTTAGAATTATAGCAGAAAGGACAAAATTTAGAGAATATATCATGAGATCACAGCAAATAACTTTGGGTTCATCTCCAGGAAGAAAGTACGTTAATGTTATTTGTCCATATGTTATCTGATGACTTGATAATGAGTGAAAGAAATTCCATCACAGTCTTTGATTTCAAATCGGTATTACTACTGAATCTCTAATATTTTTACTTTGTATAAAATTAAGATACCATTTATTCCGTTTTACTAGCATCGAGTAAAATCCTACAATGTCAATAATTTTCAAAAAACAAATATTAACGACTAGCATACTGGCATTGTATATACTATCCCTCTAAAAATATATAGTATCTGTGATTTGTATGGTGAACGTGTTATATAAAAAAAATCAGTCATATCGCTACGATGTCTGCAGTGTGACAGTTTATAGTGATGTATAGCACTAGGGCATCATGATGCAGACATGTAGCATCATGTCCCACCCAGTCACATTATCCTGGCGCCAGGCCGAACAGTACAAACACTAACCTCTTAATGCTGAGCGCCAAGCGATGCAGCTGCTAGTATCATTTTTATAAGTCTTTGGTATGACTCGCCGGGGATCGAACCCGCTCCCTCCCGCATCCGAGACAGACGCGCACCCCTTCAAAATATATACTGTAATGAGAAGTTAGTCTGGCACGAGAATCTAAAAATATACCTTACGGAATCTTTCTACTTCATATATATGTAACCCTATTGCAAACTTAATTAGAAGGACCCACTACTGCGTTACTATAGAAACAATGACACTAATTGTACAGTAATTAAGAAAACATGGACTATCTCTACATTTCCGCTTTGCGACAGCAAGGGATGTAGGAAGATAATTACATACACATTGCTAGAAGTGACTATAATTACTTTGGACAAATATTTTTCTTTATTGATCATGTTCAGAACAATCGTTATCATTTTCTTAAAACAAACTAAAACACTGAAGCAAACAGTATTTACTGAAACATCCAAAGCTTGCCTGTAATGAATTAGTTGCAAAATTAAAAGTCTGATGTTACCTTTTAGACGTGACTTAGGTTTGCCACAATATTACTTTTTTAAATTATAATGAGCGATAAATATCGACCGATTGTCAATGATGTTAACACCATTTTACCAACTATATACTCATACGGAGAGAGAACTGTTCACTTCAACGGGAAAAAGTAATATAAAAATTTCATAGACCATCAGCTCGTTCGCATCATTGCCATGGATGACCTTCAGCTGCTTCTCCGATATATGTATTCAGTAATCACCCCCTTACTTTCTTCAACAAATGGAAAATAAAAATGAGATACTGTTGAGATAGACTTTGACGTTGGTGGAATACAACACTTTTAGGCATAACAATGGAAAATTTAACTTGATTGTAGATGCACTTTCACTTGTAAAGAAACACTATATTGTTTTATTCTGCATGTATTCGTTTCATTTATAAGATATCATCCGTTGTAATTTTAGTATTATATTATTTTATGTATGTTTGATTAATATATCAAAGAAAGCTTTTATTAAATAACTGTTGCTTTGTCTTTATGAGGGTGTCATTATATAAATCAATATTTAGTCTTTCACTTAGTCCACGACAGTCTATTCCAGTGAGCTATAAATATATTATTTATGTGTTCTCGTGTTCTATATATTGAAACTGTTGGCAAGTTTGGAGTAATTTCCCAATTTATGACTAAGTCAGGTGGGTTGTGTCGCGATAAAAATCATGTGGGTTGTGTTGGGACATAAGTCACGTGGGATGAATAAAGTCGTGGAGATATATGTCAGGACAGAGTTGACCGATTCCAAGCTCATAGCACTGTTCTTGTTCTAATATTCGTCTGCAGATGTATTTAATGTTATTTTTAGATCTAATTCGAGAGGAATCATTTATTTAATATATTTAATGGAACTAAAAAGTTCTCATGTGCCTGTTTATGCTAAAGTAAAATTTTGGGATTAATGTGGATTCTTTCAAAGGAGCTTTGACAATGCCAGAGTGATGCCTCACTAATGTAGACACTTCAGCATATTCAAATATATTGGTACAACAGCACAATTGAGACCTGGAATTCATTCGGAATACTATTCTTTTTTACTTGTGATAACGTTTTAAGATTATTTGGGATTTAAGTCAAAATACAGTAATTTATAATAGAGAAATAAATTAGTTGTAAACCTTTACATAACTTGTTGGCTTTGCATCTTTCTGTTACTGAAAAAAAGATTCGAAACTAATATATATATATATATATATATATATATATATATATATATATATATATATATATATATATATATATATATATATATATATATATATATATATATATATATATATATATATATATATATATATATATATATATATATATATATATATATATATATATATATATAATTTGCAATATCCCTGTGCTTTAGAGAGCAGCATTCGGGGCATAATTAAACAACAATGACACAGTGATCTAATTTGATTGGCTGTTTGTGGCTGAATTTAGCGATCGGTGTGGTTTGGTGAGAGGTGAACATATATAATTATCATTGGAATATTTCTAATGATATCACATTATATTTCATCCAAAAATTACGGACGAAAAAGTCTATTTCGATTATAAAGGTTGTTGAAGTCTGCTCGATTCAAGGAAAAGCATTATATATTTATTCTCATATCAATTTAAAGAGACAGCAAAGATCAAAATAAAGAATAGTCCATGTCACGCGAATAAAGGAAATTTTTCGACAACAATACTGTGTTGGTCAGACGACAATCAGTTCTCATGTAATTGCAATACGTGATTTTCACTTTATTATTCCGATTGCTGTGCCTCTGGTATAAATACTAACTTTGCAATTTGTAGCTTTCAGGAAATTAATGCCGAACGTTGCATACGGTGCATGCTATTTCATTAGTACACCGTATCAGGTACCACACGAGAGCTTTTTGTTCTGCTATGAATTTAACCGCCCATTGACCTGGTCATAATTTTTTGTTGGGGGGGGGTTGTTTAAAACAAGATATCACATTGTCATCTTGATGTTGGTTTGGATTTGGAGCTATTATTTTTCAATTATCGGCTACATAGACATTTGGTGGTGCTCGTAACCATGTCACATTTGAAATAAAAGAAGACTCTGGGGGACTGTGGTCTACGCCCTTACATTGCTGTAGCTTTTATACTAATAAGTATGCGAAACGTGCATCTTATATCAATATCCATCTTTCCATTCTTTTACATTGTTTCCTATTTCACCACCGAAGTAGTAGTCTTCTGTACCGTAACCGTTAACAGGCGACGAAACGTGCAATTTATATCAATATCCATCCTTCCATTCTTATACATTGTTTCGTATTTCTCCACTGAAATATTAGTCTTTTATGGCAACCGTTCGCAGGTCAGATAGCAATATGTGTTTGATTATTGCCTTATGGAAATTTAGGTACTGAAAAAGATCTTGAATGCCAGGTTTACAATAATTAATTGGCTTTGTAAGTACATCGCAGATTTCTTTTGAAAACTGGCAATTGAGGAAGTGTAAATTTTGATCTGGCTACGATAACTCTTGAAGCACATTTCATTTAATGTTTTAATTAAATGTATAGTTTTCTTAAAATAAAAATAGATTAAATTAATAAAAAGTTAACTATTTCACCAACGAAGATAGATGAAGGCACTGAAACATTGTGAGTCACGCATTTACCTTGACAGGTTATGTTATTTGAGAATTCGTCATTCATTGATGTCAAATTTACCAATGATTTAATATTTTATTTATTTCAGAACAGAATTTTCCCAGATCTCTTGGACAGGTAGTCTTTAAGTATGAACCATATGATTCATCGTTTCATTAAAATTCCTTTTGCAGTTGAGATGATACATTAGCAATTTTGCTGTATTTAAGTACGATGTTTTCTGTCACAAATCTTTTAAGAAGAAACAGGATAGCTTTTGTTATCGAACTTGATTACACTCAAAGAAACGCTTCGTTGCAAAGAATTTTTTGTGGAAAATTTATTACAACTTCCAAGTGATTTAGTAATGAATCCCTTCCTTCTTGAAACTTGAAAATTAAATCCCATATTAAATTTGAAAAAGAATTGGAAAGAATTTAAATTATTATATCGGCTAAACAATGAGCGCAGAATCACGCTACATGTTTTAATCCAATGTTTGCCAATTTTCTAGCCGACGTAGACGGACATCAATAGATATTACTAGCACCTGCATCTCTTCAGCCCAGATTTCCGATAATCATGAATTTCGAGGTAAAATATTCATTGACATCCGTCAAACAATCTTTATGGAATGAGATGCACTTTTTTGTTCTTTCAAGATAATGAAATATATTGCAATAAAACATAAATTTTCTTTATTTTTATTTAGAAAATATTGTACGCAATATTGACAGAATGACGTTTAAAGATAAAATATGTCATTTATTAGTCACTCATTTAGCATGCCCTTTTTTAATTTGGTGTCAAATTGATATATCAGTCAGGACACGTGTTATGCAGTTGGTTGTAATTTGGTATAACATTCGGTAGCAGATAAATGTTATTTTGTCATTAATATAGTCATAAAACGTTGACCAAATTATTGGAACACAATAACAAGCACGTCTCTTAACCGCTACCTAGTATTTTTTTTTATTTCTGCAAAACAATCCCGCTGAGGCTCAAATAGTAATACACTGATATTATATTTTTCAAATCCTGAAAGTCCAGATAAGGTATAATAATAATAAAAATAATGTTGACTTAGTATTGCACCTAAATCTTGTAAATCTCTGATCGCTTTACAATATTAGTGACCATACAAGAACATATATTTATATAAGATTGATAAACAAACACCGTGAAATTGCAAGCACAAGCATGCTGCAAATAATTAGGAGTAAGGCAGCATTGTTAAATCCGAATACTGTTCTTGCATTCGAATAGGTGAGGTTTTTGAAGTTTCTATAATAGATATTGAGATGAACCAGACATATGCGAATTACAATTTTCAAGTCTAGAAAGTATTAGGGAACACACAAGTGTGTCTGTAAGATCAACAGAAAGAATGTAGTCAATGCGTATCAACTCCATGTAACCAACCTTTCAGATGTTAATGACATATTGGTGTAATGAGAGAGCATTATCAATATTGACACCTGGGATTCTTACTGATTCTGTGACTTTAATGTTGGTATTGCCTATAATTATTGTCTGAGGTAAAGGATAGCAAACAGAAAATGGTGATTAAAATGGCTTAACTTTTATTATTATTCATCTGCAGCTTGTTACGTGTTACTCATGACTTCATATCGGAAATGTACCTCACTACACATTGATGTTGTTGTTGTAGGGATTAAACCCATTCTTCAGCACAAGATAGGCTACACTTGACGGCCAGTATAAGAGGTGGAGGAAGAACCCAGGCTTTATCACATGCCCACGTTAGCCGAACCTGACACTCGAACACATGCAGACAGATGTGAGATGGCAGTGATCGGAAACGGTGAGCGCTTTAGACCACTCGGCCACTCGGGGCCCCTCTACACATTGAATCAAAGCATCAACTTCAATTGGGTGACTAGGTTTTTTATGTTTGGGTGACATCAGCGTACAGTTGGAGAGACACTAGAAAACAATATATGATACTGAGTGTATAGAATGGAGAGAAAGGGTCCAATAACAGAACCCTGTGGAAGACCAAAATATCGATGAACTTGGCTGGAGTGTTTGCCATTTACGATCACAAGTTGTTTCCTTTCGACTAAGTATGACTTGAACTATTGGTACGCTCTATCACGAATACTAATCCATGCTGTTGACAAGGAAGTAATATATTATGATAAGTAAATTGTGTAAAATGCTGAGCATACGTCACGGAGATTGAGGACTGTAATATTTCCACTATGCAAAGCAGAGAGAAGATCGTAAACTACTTTCAAAAGAACATGTTCGAGGGCGACATGCAGATTGTAAATTGCTAATGATTCTATTTAAATTCAAATGTGATACGTGTTGGGACAA
Organism: Sinohyriopsis cumingii; assembly: GCA_028554795.2. Classification (NCBI taxonomy): domain Eukaryota; kingdom Metazoa; phylum Mollusca; class Bivalvia; order Unionida; family Unionidae; genus Sinohyriopsis; species Sinohyriopsis cumingii. The sequence continues at coordinate 151,848,004 of CM068824.1, forward strand.
ACATATTTCTAACATTTAATTTCGTGAATCTGGGTTAGAAACAGTGTATTTTTACATCTTAAGATCAAGCGTTGTTTTTCTTCAACAGCGTCTTTCCAATGACATTTTGGACAAATGACTGAAATCACCGGATGAGAGATAGAAGAAGGTATTAATAGCATTAGTTAGTGAAGACAATCAAGCAGCAGTGATATCGGAATCGAATCAAGTTCACGTGACTTTGGAACGCTTTTCATTAGGATTATGCATAAGAGCTCCATAGAGACAGGCTCAATTGATGTTTTAGGTTGACTTTAAAAGTATGCATTACAAGTGTGTGGTCACGATGAGTCGCTGAAAATTGTGTTGTCAAGTTTGCCTCTAATGATCTGAACTTTTTCATGGAAGAAATGGAAACAGTTTTGGAAGGTCGAGTGGAAAGAAGGTATTGGAAGTAATATACATTTGTTCCTTGACATTATCTTGTTAGTAATATTGATGAGCTCTTCGCAGTTGGCTCTTGCACTGATATTAGTTCTGAAGTAGGTTGATTTCGCTACTTGAACTAAGTTTGGAACATTATTCTTGGCTACTTCATGGATTTTGTTCATGAAAATTAAGACCGGACAAACGCAAGTGCTTCCCAGCCGTTCTCTTTTAGTAGTATGAAGCTGGCCCTTAACACTACAAGAACATATAGAACACTTCAAAATGGATACACTGCACGTGACTGCCGGGGCATGTTTGTCAAACGTTTAACGCAAGGATTTATCAAGCTGGTCAGCTGTGGAAATCAACAAAGCTTGCTTGGATGCCATGCAATAGTTGGGTTCTGTTTATCATTCGGATGTTTCTCTTAGTAGGCAACAAACACTGAGGAATAAGAACTGTTATGTCAAGATGGCAAATTACGCAGACGTGATCTGATTAAAGTTCTTTGGATACCAATGAAGACTTTAGAATATTGTAATCAGGTCTCGGAAGAATCCAGTCTAACATGTGACATGTTTGCGGGTGGTATGGATATCTGACTGTTTCAGGTTGAAAACGTAAATGGAATCAAAGAGTTTTGATATGTATGAGTTTCCAGAACAGTCAGAGAAATTTTAAATCTCGAAGAATAACAAGGCTGCTATTTATCGAATTTCCATAGCCCAGGAGGATAGGAAACTGTTCCAAAAAAGGGATATCCAGTCGGCTTGTTTTCTCAACTAGGAAAATGGGGGGAGGGGGAGGCGGATGAGGGTAAAAGAAATAGACTGAACTTTGTTGCATTGTGAGTGTCGCTTGGATCCATTCAAACGATGTATCGAAAAAATTGAAGGCTCTAGTGTAGTTAAGACATTGGAGTATGGAGTTCTTCGCGACGACAACAATTATATATATATATATATATATATATATATATATATATATATATATATATATATATATATATATATATATATATATATATATATATATATATATATATATATATATATATATATATATATATATATATATATATATATATATCCATGAAAGTGACGGGGTAACGACTTGATGGAGTTAGATCCGCGCAGTTTGGTTCATCACCTGATGTTTAATCCATTTTCTATCAAGAAAAAGATATCGATATCCTGACCATTGATAAGACTGGTTATTTCTGTATGCTTTTCCGATGGCCCATCTGTTTGGGAGTTGAATAATGCGAGGAGCAGTGGTTGCTCAGACTCAGACCAGTATGACGTGATGGCGGTATGTTAACAAAACAATGGCGGTTGTAGCAGCGGGGCAGGGCGACTGAGACACAATCTACAAAATATAGTGTTTCCAAACGATGTAGACTAAGAAACCCATTCCCATATAACAGCCAATGCACGTTGAATACAATAATTTAGACGAGCACAGTCAGTGAACACATATATCAGGAAAAACAACAACAACACACACACACACACACACACACACACACACACAAAACAGGAGCAGCTGCCTCGAGCTAGTTAAGTGCTGGCGGCAACTCAAACTCTCTACATGAATAATATATCAACAACTAAATACACTAAAATATATGTGCAGCTATAAGTTTTTTATCACCATCCATTTACCAGTACATGTATCCATCCAGTCATCTATCTTTCTATCTATCCATTTATTTGATTATAGAGAAAACAAATAGATTTAGAGAATCTCTGTTGCATTTAGTCACCAGAAAATGCAATTCTTGACCTTCGATATGGCGATATATTTGACTATTTTTAAAATGCGCACTAGCTCCTTCACTGAAGTGGGGTGAATGGCTAATTCGACACAGAATCTTTTGTCGCAGCGGTGAGAATATTCAAAACGTCTTCCGCATTTTTTTTTTTTGCCGTTCCCCCAGAAAACTCAATTCATCCATTATTCTTTATAGAGAGCAAAAGGAGAGAACTCTCTTGTTTTCCCTGCATAGTCTTTGTTCGCCAACATATTATCTTCTTTAAAACTTAATAAAACTTAATTTCTCTAAATTCTTGTGAGCTTTCTGCTATAGCAGCCATGTTGTCTTTTTAAGGATTTCAAAATGTTTGAGATATACTAGTATAATCAATAATTGACAAGCGGCATGCTTCACTATCAATTTGTCAACGACACCGTTGTATATCGTAAAACTGTTCAGTGTCACTCTATATCGTGGAGCACGTTCCTCACAGTTGCTACACTCCTTTTGCGCGGCAACTGTACATTTCTGGCTTTAACGTTTCTCCTTCATCTTATACTTTGCATGTCTTTCACACAACCAGATGCATTATTCCAAGCCATTAGATGTCCAGTAAGCGAAAGTAAAATATATCCTTCAGCCGAATGCTACGACTAAATGCTGATTCAGCAGAAGTATAAAGGATGACCAGTTACTTATATGTATAATGTTATGAAGACATACATTATATCCAGTCATGCGCATTCCCTTAGTCTTGGATTCCCGTCCAAATATATAACCAGTTCACTTATAAATTAATTATAATATTAGTCTGCATGGTGCGGCATCTCTGATACGTCCATCGTGGTCTAGTCATTATGTCGGGACCCATGTGGCATACTGGTGGTAGGTGCATGCATTTACAGATCACCCACATATCACCTCTGTCTGGGTGGTTTCCAATCTCAGATCGGACGACGCGGATATGTGAAAAAGCTTATTCAGTAGCTTCCAATGGGCAGGTGGTTCTTCACGGGGTCTTCCGGTTTCATCATCCACCAAATATACTGGCCGTAATGTATAAGCTATCATGTATTGAAAAATGGCGTTAAACCACCAGGAGCCACAAGCCATTAGTATTTAGGTAGTTATAGGAAATTACACCTGTCGTTTTATCGTACTACCCTAGAGAAAGAAATTTTAAGTTTCAAACATTCGGTGAATAACACAACCTATTTAAAAAGACCATGAATGGAATAGCAGAGATATAGAATAGAACAACACAAGCCCTTGTATGTAAAATATAACAATTTAATCAATTTGATAAACAAAAGGAAATTGATCATGAAATTTGAACGATTCACTTTCTCTTAAAAATAGAGGTACACATTTTATGCGAGATTCATTTAGCAGTTCAATTAAATCAATACAATTTCATCATATAATCAAGTGACTGATCGAACTCAAATTTCTGACATGTCAGAATCACCTGGCTGCTTCCGGTCTTTTCCAAATCACTATTTGTGATAGGTCGGCGTTGCCGTCTTTCTTTTCCTTTTCTTTCTCCTATAGCCTCTTCGGGTTATCTTCTGTCCTGGTTGTAGACTTCGCTCTTTTTCCAATGTGCAGTACAGGTATGGAACTATTATTTCCTTCAAATAATGATATAATACCCAACCTAAATACTTGTCAGTGTTTTTTTTTTCTCTCTTGGGATCATACAGTATTCCCATTCTTTTTGCGTCAGATATAGTCTATCGTAATTCAACAGACAAGAGCTATGATCAGTTCAAAACCTACTACACACTAACAACCCATTAACGTGAATTTATGTCTTTTCTAGCGACTCTTCGCATTCTTAACTGGAACCATTGCCTAATTAGACCTCTTAGATAACAATTACACCCATCTTTGGCTGTAAATTATTAAGCGACTATGTTACTCAACACGCATTTATAGTGTTAACACCAAGGATTATCGGTTTAAAAGAATTCACAACTTAATTACACAAATGAAATAATGGACTTCACCCCTTCTCATAGCTAGGTTTCTTAGCTAATTAGCGATTTTTTTACTATATTTCTAGACATAGGAAAACGCAATGCTCAGCAAATATGATACAAATCGTTTAAGACAAGTAAACTAATTCACACAATGCGTGTCAGAGTAATGCATGAAATTCCTTCAGTACATGATTTCTATTACATACAAAACTTCTAAATCTGAACTCATTCATATAATACATGAGTCATAATATCTGAGACAAAATGCATGTAAACAATTACTTATGAACGCAAGGAAAAATTAATCTATGAATTTTGAATGAATAATTTAAACAAATAATTACAAACTTACATCAATGAACACATAATGTATCCAACTTATATTAACCTTGTGTTTCAGTAGATAAACATACCTTTATATACAGTTGAATCCTTCTCCTTTCGTGTCCCTAACTTTCCGACACTCGTACCTTAGACAATTTAACAAGAAACTGCTTTTTACTAATTCTCGGAGCTAAAGTCTGGCTTGCCTCAGAAACTTAGACTGACTAATTTCGGGAGGGGAAATTCTTAACATTGAATTTATCTGGGAGCCCAAACCACCTCATTTCAGAAAGTCTGTATAAAATAGATTTTTAATTATTTCACGCATATGTCTGAAAATATCAAAATGATCCCCTCCTCTAGACTGTTACTGAACACAGTTAGTAAATTTGACACCGACTAATTCGCTCTGGGATGACAACCAGAGAACGACGGGAAAATCACGACAAATAAAATTAATGTTATTTCGCGTAAGTATGGCACCCTGAGAATTTTAATTTAGCAGCTATTGGTAATTCTTTCATGTCAACATGGTTTTAGAGTTCCTTTGAGGCAATGGTTGTAATTGAATGGAAAATAATTGACGCTAAGATTAAATTAGCTCAGTGTTTCAACCTCACTGACTCCATCCCCAGTCAAACCCTTTTCAATCAATAAGGTATTGTTGACAAACGAAAGGGTTTCTGCCTGATTAATTTGTCAGTGGTATGCCTGTTTATGAGAGAAAATGCATAATATAGCACTAATTTATGTTTCAATTTCCAAACTTCTAAACTCATATAACGATGTTTAAAACTGCTAATAGCATACCAGTTTTATATTCCATGAAATGTAATAACTATTTTCTTCCTATGTAATAAATTTAATTGTGAGTAAACGGGCCTGATCATTTACAGTCATTTAGAACTGTGTAAGCGAAGATGTTCAAGAGGTTTCATCAGTACTTACTTGCCATATTAGATTCTACAATTAATATAGATGACTTCATTAGTAATTACTTGTCATAATACATGTACACAACGGATGTCATATAGATGACTTCATCAGTACTTGTCATAATAAATGTATGCAATGAACAGAGTATAGACGACGTCGTCAGTAATTACATCTCATAACAGATGTGTGGACTGGATGCAATATGGATGACATCATCAGTAATTACTTCTCATAATATATGTGTGCAATGGAATCAGTATAGATGTCACTAAGAAACAAACAGGGGAGTTTGGTACCTTCATACGAATATGGACGGGGGGGGGGGACAATTGTGTGTATTTTAAATTGTTTATATTGTACGGTACCATATATTAGTCCCATTTCCAAAAATACCATACTCTTACAGCAATTCACACTTTTATAAAAGCTTTGGAAATTATGCTATATGATAAATTTAGTTAGTTATTTATTTAAAAAATTCCAATAGTCAATCGATGGTTACAGTCAGGATAATACTTTGATGACCACGACTTTCCAATGTGAAGTTGATATATGGACTACAATGTTCAATGGTCCATTGTAAAGTCTCTTTCTAAAATAAAACTTTTAATAGTAAATAGACAATATAAAAAGTACTTTCATTTTCTTACAATATGTGAAGAGATTAAACTGGGGTTCACTTTTCAATGTAAGATGACAAGCTTTCCAATTTTTCATTTACTATTGAAGTCATGGAGAATGAGACAAATAAATATCATTGTCTACATTATTTGTTTGCATGTGTGCCCAATTATATATGTTCTGTTTGCATGAGTTTTCTTTTACCTACAACTCCTCTGACTTTTCTTTTAATTATCTGTTTTCTTGATGTGTGGACATATTTGTGTATACATACGTAAATATTCAAGATCCACAACGGAGTTTAGTTTAAGCAATGCCTATGCAATAATTACTGTTCTGCAAGTACAGCTTCAACGGTATATGTCATATTGTCGCAGATAAACAGTGTTTCTTTGTGCACGGTGTTTGTCATTCTCTCTGCTTCTTTGCGGTGATAATAATAATAATAATAATAATAATAATAATAAGGACTTTGTATAGCGCCTCATCTTTAGAAGCTCTAAGCGCTTTACAACATTAGACAACACCTATAAGATAAAAAAAACATGTAATAATATTATTACAAAAACAAACACCATGAAATTAGAAAAACATTAAAAAATAAAAAACATGCTTTGAATATTTCAGGTAGGAAACATTATTAGGTCTTTACGTTTGTTCTTGCAGTCGAAATAAGTGAGTTTTGAGAGCCCTTTTGAATGTGATCACTGTGTCTTTGTGTCTAAGTTCAGTGGGCAATTCATTCCACGTTGCTGGGCCCTGGTATGCAAAAGAACGTTGTCCATATGACTTTGTTTTCATAGTGGGAATAATGAGTATACGACTGTCAGAAGAGGAGCGTAAGTATCTTGCTGGTGTGTACACATGGGTGAGGTCGGATAGGTATGTTGGACTAGAGTCCGACAGTGAAACGTAGCACAGAGAACAAATGTTGTGTTTGATTCTGGATCGAATGGATAGCCAGTGTAGGGTACAGAGCAGCGGGGAGGTGTGCTCTGATCGTGGTACTCTAAGTATGATCCGAGCAGCTGTGTTTTGAACGTTTTGAAGTTTCTGGAGTATATATTGAGATGAACCAGACATAACTGAGTTACAATAGTCCAGTCTTGAAAGTACTAATGAACACACAAGTGTTTTAGTGGCATCAGCTGAAAGATATTTGCGAATTGAGCTGATGCGTCTCAGCTCAAGATATGCAGCCTTGCATATGTTCATGAATGACATGTTGGTGCAATGTGAGAGTACTGTCCAGAGTAACACCTAGGTTTTGCACTAATTGTGTGAAGTTAATGTTGGCGTTGCTGATATTTATTGCTTGAGGTAAAGGATGTGAATGAGAAAGACTTTTTGTTGTGATCAGAATGACCTCAGTATTACCAATGTTGTCCAGTTCTGCTGCTTTGCATTACGGTGTACAAATAATTATTTCCTATTTATGTGATGAATCCATTTTCAAGTACTTATACAAATGATCATGTTCCAACTTTCTTGGAAAATTTCATTTTGAGTTTTTTCTATGAACCTTATCTCTCTTATTAAGACAGGCAAAATTTTCCTAACATAAATTATTTTCCTAAGGATGCAGAAATACTTTGTAACTGTTTTCTCTTTCATCAACCCTTTATGTTCTTGAACAGATCATAACCCCTTTACATGTGGTGTAAGAAATAGTTTCACCCTTTTATTTTAATCATGTTTAAACAAATTACTGGTCATTTATCACAAATGGCATTTGACGTTTGTCCTTTGAATTGCATCCGTCAATAAAGAACAATTGCACCTTTTACAAAAGAAAACAACCTTTTGCGATTGGTAATTTGTGGTATTTAAATTAAATAATTGCCATAGAGTGATCTGTTTTGTATCCAGTTTCGGTCAAAGCTACCTTCACGCCTACTAATAGATGTTCGGATATAAAAATATAACTTTATATGTTTTAGTTGGTTAATTTTTCTCCATTTATAACTGTAAGTATTAATTCTCCCCAAATATCAGATCAAATTTATAACAAAGATCCACGACTTTTTTTAATTGCGTTTTTTTATGCCATGTCTTTTAATTAAAGCCCCAAATCCGCCGTTACGTGCAAAAGGTCGTATAAGCCAAATCATCTGAATAATACTGAATTTTGAAAGATATTGGTCCTAAACACCGTTGGTTTCCTTTAAAACCAGATAATCCCTCGAACTGAGAAGCCCTGCAATTTTTCAACCTCAGAAGTCGACACCACGTTATGTATATTGTCTTCAGCCTAAGTTCCCCCTTCAAAGTATTCCAGAACTCCAGCTGATTACCAATATTCACCCGAGTTATATTTGTATCTAATGTACGCTTTCTTTCTTCTCAGATCCGCTTACAAAAAGCGGACTTGCCTCTCTTCATTTTTTCTCGGATCAATTTGTGCGCCACGTGCGAATGTTTTTGTTATTGGATTAGTCACTAACGGAATTTGTCGAAGGTATCACATCACTAATTTTGGGGCTTTCGTGATAAAGAAGGAAATTACGAGCGGCTTTGTTGCCTGAATTAAGGGATGGCACCTCATAACCCTAAACTGAATATCTGAACGTCGTTTAAACTTAACACCTAGATTATTTAAAAATAACGGAGTGTGTCAGATAGCCTTTTTTTTTAACAAATCATTTTCATCCTTCTGAACTTTAGTTGGATTGGAAGAATGGTGAAATGCATGATAAATGGCGGCATTGGGACTTTAATAATTATCCTATAGTAAAATAAACAACAACCCTAGAGCTCAGTGTGTTTGAACTAAACAAAAGCATTCATATCCCCATTGAGGACTTGATATATCCTTCCTAATTCCCTGCAAAATGTGTCTTGTAAAACCTTTATGCTTTCAAACATTTGAGATCTGAATATCTTCCATTTCTAAAGATGAAAGTCACTGATCAATAACAGCTCTAATATGTACAGAAAGTCTGTTACACAAGAAAAGGAAAGGCTGTAGATCATAACTATGATAGAGGTAATAATAATAATGATAATAATTATATATATATATATATATATATATATATATATATATATATATATATATATATATATATATATATATATATATATATATATATATATATATATATATATATATATATATATATATATATATATATATATATATATATATATATATATATATATATATATATATATATATATATATATATATATATAAGGTATCATGAGTGTGCAAGCAAGAGTGTCTGAGAAACTTGCCTAAACATAGAAAATTATACATGATCACATAAGCATAGATAGTCCGTCACAGTGGCCAGCATTTTTGGTATTATATTGTAAAACTCTTGAAAATTCAAGTAAATAAGGAACTATTTACTTTTGTCTCGTAGAAAACTGAATAAGGAAACTTTATCTTTCCTTGTTCAGACTAAGTAAGCAATTAGGAACTATTTTCTTTTTCATTATTGGGTCCAACTTACGGTTGGTTATTCTTGTCTAATCCCAAAAGTGTACTATCGTATCACAATCATGACATCATTTACATCAGGTAATATATCTCTCTGAATCAATTAAATAAAACGTTTAACACCAGTACGATTTTAGGTTTAACGTATTTGTAACACGACATTGTCTGAAACGATTGTTTGCTGTTTTTTGTACGTATTTTGTAGTTTTTTTTGGTTTATAACTAAATAAGAGCGATTTATTCCACGTATTGCTTTATAGAGTGAGTCCACACGAGTCAACGTCGTGACGACTTTACATTTGTTGTCAAAAAAGTCTAGCATTCTCGGTACAGGAATATTGTTTGGAACCCACTTTGAAATTTATATTCGATGTTGTTAACGACGTTGTTAGAGATAATTTAATTAACTACTTTTACTAAAGTTGGATGACAAAAGCGGCAGTCTTTAATTTTGAACGGTTAAAGAAAAAAATTAACCTTTGTTAACTATTTTAAATCGCAGTTTGATAGCCACTTGAAAAGGGTCTTATTTATTGTTATTAATTCGTTTTCTTGGGTTCATATTGTTATTGACACTTAAGTTATTCTGACACTGAATAAACGTGTTATCAGCTATTTGAGATAGGGTTCACAAATCTGAGATAAAAGTGACTAGGAATATATTTATATTGTTATTTATCATTGTCATAATCTTTATCCTTATGTGATTAAAAAGAATTACCAAGCTTTTGCAATAAGCAGATTGTTTAAAACTGGATCACGTGACGAATAAAAACTAGGTGTTATTAGTTCATAAAACCAGAAATGAACTACTTATGAATTCATGCGCCTTTCTGTTGCTCATTGCTGCCATTTTTAGGCAAAGGTTTAAACAGTTTCGTTATATCGTTCTTGAGATCTGCTATTATTTTTTTTATAACCGTTTGTATTTACAAGAATGGAACTTAATATTTCACAAAATTCGCGAAGTCATGCAATTTCAAAATTTATGTCAAGCTATATACACTTCGCACGAGTAGCCGTCTCACCGCTACGGCCATCCATGCAGTGTGTAATCTATGGTTAGCATCATAGTCATTGATGTGTTATTGATTGATTTTCAAGCTTCGTGGCTTAGTGAACATTGTTGAATATGAAGTTCGATTCTGTATAAATCTTTAAAATAGACTGCACGCTATGCATGACTTGCGTTCGCTTCGTTACGGTGTTCGTTCGTGCAGAGTGTAATCGATTTTATAAATTCACGATTTCACGAATCTGTAAGATATTAAGCTGAATTAGTTGAATCAATATTCTTCCTGTTTCACAACTTAAAGTCATATTCATATTCCTCTTTTCTTCGTCATCTCAGTACATCCTAGCCATGGATTCCCGTGTTTTAATGATAAATAAATAGATGTCCAGTACGAACCTGAACCTTGTTTTAAGACTGTAATCGGACTGAAGGTATCAATGTGCACCATCCTACTCTAACTATAACAGCATTGATACCAGTCCATATTTATCTTTGTATGAACAAAATGACGTTTAATACATATACGATTTGAATTTTGCCCTATTTGTCATAAGGCATTATCTGAAACGATAGTTTAGTTTGATAAATGACTTAGAGGGATTTATTACAAGATCTAGTATTCTTTGTGCCAGGTTATTATTGATACCCACATTTAAAAATAAGTCAGATGTCAAAGATAACGTTAGACATAATTTAAATTAACTGAGTTTTGAAAAAATCACATTACAGAAAAAGAAGTGTTTTACTTCTGAAAGATCAAAAGGGCATATAACCCGTCTTTTAGCGTTTTAAATTGACTTTCTTAATTTTCGCTTAAGAATGTGTCTGATTTATTTTGATCTCTCATTACTCAACGTCAGGTTTATGTTGACTCGCGACTTTTAAAGAAAGGGCTGGTGTAGATTTAAGACGAATGTCACTAATACAATTGCATTTTCATCAACTTCATCATTATATAGATCTTCATCGTGTTCTTTCTGGCTATATCGGAATCATCATATTTTTCTTCTTTAGTTTTGGATTCGCGCGTTTTTATCATAAACTGATCTCCTACAAGAACTGAACCTTAATTAGACTGTGTTCAGAATGAAGTCTTCTTTACCTAATTAAACGCTCAATTTCAAGCAGTGTTCCAATACTGCAAATACTTTTATTTTCATTAACACAGATCAACAACAAAAAGTCTTAAAGTTAATTAGCATCAGTTACTACTTTCATAACGCACTCAGGCTGATGACTTTCGCCAATGATAGCCTGAATATGATTAAGCATTTAACTTTTAGTCAACTGTCAATATTTTCTAAAATATTACGAGTTTTTCGCATCAATTTGTTTTTCCTTTAACAGAAAGTTAAGAAAAAAATAAATAAATTGACTGTCGCTAATCCGTTCAAGTGACCACGCTTAAATGGGGGCGGAGGGGGGGCTTTTATGGATCCAACCAGGAAATTTCAAGTAATAAGTAAATTAATTTTATGCCACGTTTCAGTGATATTAAGCCTAGTGACTATTTCGAGCTAAATAGTCATTCATTTATTATCAAAACTTTCATCGATGTTAGCTATCTCATGCTGGTGATGAAAATTGCAATAACATTTGGAAGATAGATTGTTGTAGTAGGTTTTAGACCATTTTTCGGAATAACCGGTGATGGAAGAACCCGGGAAAACCCAGGTAAGAACACCGACTCACGGAAAACTACTGCCAAGCTTTCTCAGATACGAGCCCAGGGTAGAGTGTACCCACACGGACAGAGACGAGATGGCAGTGATCGGTTAAGACGAGCGATTTAACCACTAATCATCAACCCTGCGGACCCTAATAGATAGATAGATAGATAGATAGATAGATAGATAGATAGATAGATAGATAGATAGATAGATAGATAGATAGATAGATAAATAGATAGATAGATAGATAGATAGATAGATAGATAGATAGATAGATAGATAGATAGATAGATAGATAGGTAGGTAGGTAGGTAGATAGATAGATAGATAGATTGATAGGTAGGTAGGTAGATAGATAGATAGATAGATAGATAGATAGATAGATAGATAGATAGATAGATAGATAGATACGACGAGATTAATAGAGCGAAGGGCAAACGTTCCAACGGATCCAAACCATTTTGTTCCTCTCTGAATCCTTTTTATTTACACGATATGCGATCATACTTAAAGTCTGATATTATTGATTGCCTTGGAGCCTTTTGAGTCAATTTTGACAGTCAAACATACCTAAAATTATGGTCACACGAACAACCGCAACGTCCTTTCGCAACGTCCTGTACGTGTTCATTTACAAGTAATGACATATAGCATCATACGCCACTTTGTACATCATCAGTTCTTTGGAGCTTATTCATCAATAGCATTTACCAAATAATGTAACAAAAGGCTATACAATGAGCTGTAATTATCCTCGGTCTTTATCGTGCAAATGATATTGATACGAATCATATAAATGGTCTTATTACAATTAATCCATGCATTTGTTGTCAGCAAGTACTTTGACATTGTTTTCAATAAGTACATTGACTTTGTTGTCAGTATGTATTCTGACTTTGTCGTCAATAAGTACTTTGACTTTGTTGAGTCAGTAAGCACTTTGGCTTTGTTGTTAATAAGGACCTGCTGAAAGTATTTTACAATGAATCGGCCTTGAATTCATGATACAACATATCTCTTTCCGCATAAAAATGAATTTGAAGAATTTAAGCAATTTATACGATGATGCAAGTATATATCTGTATTGTAATGAAATGATATAAGGCTCATACTTATTATCTTCTAATAGTGTCGAACCCATCAGACTTTATCACGCGTCCTTAACACCTACGATATTTAAGATATTTAGCCAAGCACTGAAACAGAATTATATCCACATCGTATTCACAGGCGAGAGTGTGGGGTAAGGGGAGGGGCAGTTCCCCACCCACTGTTTCCTTTATAAATTCACTGTGCATTATATAAATATATCCCTATGTTTTGGGCTTTGCCCCTCTCTCCCCCCCCCCATATGCTCGCTTCCCACTCACCCACCCCGAGAAATTCATAAGGATGTGTATAATCGTATGCATCCTGTGAAGAATTTAAGTTATTTTTCAATTACGAATTAAAATGTGTCCATGTGTTACATAACCTGCTGTTGCGATTAAGTTATGAAATTGTCTGGTAAACGAGTCAGAAAGATAAAGACAATACTACATTCCGTAGCAGATTACAATCAACAGTTGTTCTTCTGGCGCTTGGCAGACCACAAAATCCATTCCAGAATGCCTAGTCATTTACACCTGTTGATGGACCAGTCAGCTGATCGTTAAGTACACTTTAATACCATCTGTAATCTGCAAATAAGACCATGCGTTGCAAATTAAATTCAACAATTAACTGTTCTCATAAAAAAGGTATTTTTATTTAGTTGACTAATAGTCAGTAGGTTGGGAGATACAATGCAAGGTGGGATAGGTGGACTGCCATTTTAAATCGTTGAGCTCTGCTAATATCTTTGTGTTTTCGTGAACAGTTATGCTATAGAAATAGTTTTTCTCTTGGAATTTCAATAAATGTGTATCATATGTAGGTACTTAACCAGAAACGTAAGATGCGTGTAATAAAAAGATAATTACTGATTTCTTTTTCCACAATTGTCCGACTTGGCAAGCCAAAAAGGTACGCTGAAAATACAGCAACGAAGCCAGAAAGTTCTTTTTGATTTCGATCTTCACAGTTAGCAAGTTGAGGTCGTGGTCTTTACGTTTAAAGTCAAATCACCAGAAAGCGAGACACTTTTACAAAAGACTAATTTGCTCACTTAGTGATGTTAAAACTATTTATATTTATGAGCAAGTGATGGTACGTACCCATGCTCCAAGTGGGTTTATTAAAATTTATTTAAGAGTTTGACTGAGCCTGAACACAGGAGTTGTAGTGGAGTCGCGGTAGCTCAGTGGCAAGCGTGCCGGGCTCGTAATACACAAATCGTAGGTTCGAATCCGACCCTGGTCAGCCTTGGTCGAAAACTGGTCTGCCTCTGGATAAGGTACTCTCGCTATCTTGTTATGGTACACCCTTTCATACCTTGTTACGGTACACCCTTTCATACCTTGTTACGGTGCACTCTATCATACCTTGTTACGGTAAACCCTTTCATACCTTGTTACGGCACACCCTTTCATACCTTGTTACCGTACACTCTTTCATACGAGATGTGCCACCAGACACAAAATAAACACATGGCTTGTGCCTAGCCGGTTTCTTGAACACGGATTTAGGTGTCGTTTCCAGTAAGCTTCACTTTGGTTTTGCTAATTCAGCTGCCCTGTTGATGTGTTTTGTTTTGTTTTTCTTCTCAGGATTGAATTTATTTGCATTTGTACAGTGCCGGAAAGTGTAATTATCCATAATCTTATTCGTACAGCACATTGTTACGTGCTTGGTAAAGAATTACGCAGCTTTTTGTATTGAATAGTGTTTGTTTATATGAGAGACCCTGCTGTTAGTGTTTCACAGTTATCTTCAAACATACTAACTTTGCAACATGGTGTTAGTTGTTGTCGTACTACTTTCACCAGCGTAATCATTTTTTGTGCATCCTCCCATTTTTTATAGTGACAGCGTTAGTCCTGTTTTGGAATGGCACTACAATATATCCTACTGTTATACTATACTTAATATATGTATTCATTTGTAATTAAAATTCTTGCACCCAAATATTTTGGTGAAAGATATGTTATCCATACCGCGTTATGATGTAAGGCATGTTTTAGGCTAAACGCCAAGTATGCAACAGTGAGAGAAATCTGTAAAAATAGAAACTTACTCATGATCAGCTAAGATGATTTGTAAACTGTCTTAAAGAAAGATCGCAATATTGATATCTTACTCTATTTCATCGGAGTCTTACCACTGAAACTACAGTAATAATAATAATAATAATAATAATAATAATAATAATAATAATAATAATAATAATAGTATTATTGTTATTATCATTATTGCTGTTGTTCAGAATGCAGGGCACAATGGAATCACTTGAAGATCATATATATATATGTGTGTGTGTGTGTGAGTGTGTGTGTGTGTGTGTGTGTGTGTGTGTGTGTGTGTGTGTGTACACCTCATCTTACAAGAAGCATGCAAAAGTAATGTGAATTAGAAGATTTTTTAAACAACTGTTAGCTGCATCATGCTCTAAAAGTACACAACTTTCTTTGCGCCTTGTAAAGAATATTCTTTTTATTATTTACCAAACTTGCTCCAGAGTCGAAGTTTTGAAGATTGAACTCATTCTCCGGCACAACACGCTAACCCCCATCCCTTTTCGTTACTTTGATGTCCTTTTATAAGCTGATCATATACAAATACGTAACCTAAGAAAGCGGTAGGATTGGGTTGACCTAATATGTCGCGGTAACTTTCATTTTATCCTTTTGTAAAGCATTTGACCTTATATGAAGATAGTGCGAGTACGTCCGATCCATCAATGCGTCGCAGCGATTTTATCGTTATTGTCTAGGAGTTAAGGGGAAATAACTTAGAGACGCAAACGGCGTCTGGTCAGATTTCTTTATCAAAGATTAATTTCCGTGTCTGTATTGGAAAGCAGTTTCTACATATTTGTTCAAGTTCACAAAGTACTTGTTTGTTTTTTTTGTTTTTTTTTTCTTTTGTTTTGTTGTGTGTGTGTGTGGCGGGGAGGGGGGGGTGTTTCTGCAGGCACACACAATCAAGCTTCGCGTGGCATGATGGGAAATCTTATATTTTCACCTGTGAAAATATTAGGACATAAAGATATATTTTTCACTTGTTAAAATATAGGAATGGAAAAAATATGAAAATTATTTCACCAACAAGTCTCTGTGTTTCACACTTAAGTATATAATAAAGATAATAAAGTTTGTGTTTTGCAGATTTTACTCTTTGCTTTGTTTTTGAACGATTTGAAACCTTTCGGACTAGAAACAGGGGTGTTTCAGTAGAAACATTAGAACTATTTTTACTGTTGTATGCAGATGATTTATTTGTTTTGCCGAAGCTGCCCACCAGTTACAAAATATGCTCAATAGACTAAATACATATTGACTAAAGTGGATATTAAAAGTGAATATTGAAAAACAAGAGTGATTTTATTTCGCAGAGGTGGCTATCTCATGTTATTAAAAGTGGTACTATGGACCTACATATGGAATCATATTACAAGTATCTAGAATGCATAGTTTCCTAAAATAAAAAAATAAAAACAACTCGTGGTATATGCACAAGAAATTTCTATATTTGCAAGTATTGAGGGTATGCATATTTTAAAGCGAGGTCTTTCAAAATTTGGCGAAATATCTTTAACTAAATTGTTCCTTTCTTTGACTCGAGGATTCACATTTTTTATTTTGGGTCTGACATTTGTGGTTTATATAATGCCAGAGATGTCGAACAAGTTCATTAATATTGTTCTAAATGTATTCTTGGTATATCTAAGTGTTCGCCGAATGCATTCTATATAAAGTTGGAAGAATTGGTAAGCAGAATGTAAGGGACAAACTTATTTTGAAATGCTGGTGTCGGGTTCTAAAAATGATGGAAGATAGGTATCCAATACAATAATATAACTAAGCTGGGGATAAAATTGTAACTACCATGCTAACAATGTATTGTATGTATGGATTTGGCAGTGTCTGGTGCAGGCAAGGGGATAAAATTGTAACTACCATGCTAACAATGTATTGTATGTATGGATTTGGCAGTGTCTGGTGCAGGCAAGGGGATAAAATTGTAACTACCATGCTAACAATGTATTGTATGTATGGATTTGGCAGTGTCTGGTGCAGGCAAGGGGATAAAATTGTAACTACCATGCTAACAATGTATTGTATGTATGGATTTGGCAGTGTCTGGTGCAGGCAAGGGGAAAGGATGAAAATCAGTCAGATATGTCAAGATATTTATAGGTAAAACTTCATGATGAGATTGAATGGATGAAAAGACATGCCTTTATATAGTTCACCGAGAATAGAATTAACGTATCTTGAAAACATTCTGTTCTTATAACGAAAAATGATGAAAATGTTCTTCATGACAGCCATTAGCTGTTTTATTAATATTGTCAGAACATAATGAAGGCACACCCCCCCCCCCCCCATTCTTGAAACTGGACATTCATGATATTGATGTCGTATGATCGTTGATCCGTAAATAATTTGTTTCACGGCTGACATTTGATAGGTGTTCCTGTTAGCTTAGTTCCGTTGAGACATAATATTTTGTTTCAACGAACATCATCCTACTATGGCTACTAAAACCGTATGTTAAAACTGATTATGGTTTGTAAGGTTTCACTATATTTCCCGAAAAAGATGATGCGCTATAAAAGACGTTAATTTATTTCACGAACTTCCTGAATAAAATGAATTAATAAGCAGGTAAATAAAAATAAATTCTTGGCCATCTGCGTTTTGCATATAATGTCTAAATCATAAGAAACACGTGCGTTAATGGGATTAGGCTTTGAATATAGAATAAATTATTTCCCTGTTTGGAAGCATCTGGTAGTTGATTGGGCTTTAATGATATATGTCGGAATAATGTGCCGATCAGCTGTTTGAAACGCAATAATTACAGTGGTCAATGTCCGAACCGATGACAACGTCGTTTACCGTATACCTTACCTATAAGTCGAGTAAAACTGCAAAAAATAATGATCCTGATCTGCCGTAGCATAATGCACCTGCAGATTATGGTCTATTTTGTTTGTTTTACTGATTGCTCCAAACATACTATCCAGATCTGTCGGAGCATTATGCGAAGGCAGATCTGGGTCTGTGCAATTTGCAGTTGTACTCGTCCTTTAAGCGAGTATAGACGGTAACCACTGCACCAAGAAGTGGAGCTAAGATCAAGCATGGTTTTTATCATTGCGTGACCGAGTAGGCAAATGAAATGATTTAGAATTTGCGAGTTTGTTAAATTCATTCTTGATACAAGAACGAAATGCGCCTTTTAAATGAGTGCTTCTCCTTCGCATCTCATAATATGCCTTGAACTATGAAGTGGAATTCAGTATAATGCGTTTAGTCATTATATTTACTTCCCATTACTGAACAGTGTTATTAAACTTACACGTGACACTTTGTTTTTAATTAATTTAATTATTATCAAGACCATGCTGTCACAAAATTCATTTGTATCATATATTTAAAATGAGGTTGTCCATCACTATTGATTTGCAAATTCAGCGACCCTTTAAGACACGATATTCCGATGATCTAAAACGGATAAAGAAAATTCGTGGAAAAAGTAAACAAAAGCTTTAGGACTTTCTTGACAGGACAAGAAATCTATCGAATAAATATGAGTACGAGATAACTTAAAAACTAGTTTGCATATATTAATTAAACAATTTCTTAAAATCTTGATGAATTAATTTGACGAGATTTTCAATGTCGTATAGATTCTGTAGAATCTATTTAGTCAAAGTATTAAGAGGTATTTCATACCGCAGCAAATGAAACAATTGCTTTTCTATAGAAATCTCTCATATCAGATGGAATGAATCGAATTACTGCAGTAGTTCGTCAGGAACAACGTGTCGTAATAAGGTTTTCATACGATGTGCCGACCTATCTGTCCGTTCAATACCGGTGCAAAGACAGGTTTTAATACAGTATTATCGTTAAGAGAGACGATTGGAATCGCATTGTTTCTTTAATTACCCACAATTGGCAGCACTCATTTTGAATTTAGTATGTATGTATTGCGGATATTTTTGTAATGTCAGACAGGTTTTCGGGAATATAGTACAATAACAAAGAACTATGATGTGTATACGATGATAAAACATAGGAAAGAAACTATAATTGTAAAAGATTTAATTCAAACAGAAACAACAACAGTGACCACAAAATCAACAACGACGACAATAACAAAAACAACAACAGTATAGTAATCGCAACAACATCAACAACAACAGCAAAAATAATATTAATAATAATAACAATAACAATATCATCTTTTCCTATCAGACTCTGCATTGTTGCATTGCCCCGGCATATGCCCCTCCACGCCCCTTTTTCGTACCTCTACTTAGTTTCCGTTTAATTACTAAGCGCGAGTTCATAGAAGTTAAGTTGATTAAAATAAAATAGTCTTCAATATTCCCTCAAAAATAGTGTTATCGCACTTATACGTTTTTGCTTGTAGGCATTTCTTATAATTGGTTATGCACTCTTCGGTAGATAAAAATACTAAACTCTGTAGCTTCAGTGGCGAAATGTGACCTCATTTCAGTACAACGAACATACTAAAAGCTGACTGTTAGGAAATATAAAAAATAGCGGCGATCTTCGAGCCCTTGTTGATTGACATAAAAAAAAAACTGTCTCTCCAAGACTAAATTGTTTAACGTTACAGTGATACATCACGCTCTTCGATCAGCATACTACGTCTAGAATACCTGAAATAAGCCAGGTGTTATTACGCCAACATAATTTCATCTTATGGCAATATTAGACATAATAAAATCTCCATACAGAACTGATCGCGATAACGACTTATTAATTTCTCATAAGGTCCTTTTGTGTAATGTGCAAAATAAATTTAAGATACATGACCTTCCTCCAAAATAACTGCAAATGAGGTTGGGTCAGGATTTGGAGCAGCGATAAAAATTTAAAACTTATTTTCATGTGTGCTGATTGATAAATGATGAGAGTCGAGTCGAACCTTTTACTTCTTTTCTCTATGGTCTCGGGATGCTCGAACAAATATGAAGTTACCTTAGGTTACCTGGCCTTTTTCATGGCTTTGTCTGCATATAAAGTGCATGCTTTGCGATCCAAATATTCCTTCTTTATTACTGCAAATTAAACATACATGCATGTCATGCGAGTGACTTCGGCACGACAGTGTTTGATATCCTACTAATTAATGCACAGAGAAAGAAACATACTGGATCTCGGACATGACGTATGTTCCATTCATTCTTAAAAAAAAAATGACGTGCTTTAAAAGTACCCATTAGCAATGAAAGAAAAAAAGCAGCATGCAACAAAAAGTAAGCATCTGTAAAAAGTCAATTACTTTCTTGGAAACTGATTTAAAATATGCATACACATAGACGTTTTATCCTCTTTAAACACAATAATTAAATGAAAAAAGCGAACCATACCAACATTCCATTGTATTGTAAATGTTATAAATGTTCAAACAAGTTACTTATAAATACTGTATATAGATTTCCTGGTTTGCTAATAATAAATAATAACTTTATCTTTAAAGAGTTCAGTATTTGATTTCTTCACACAATTTTAAAAAATTGCTCCTCAAAAACCGATTCTATTTTCTGTTCAGAAGAATTCTAACAGTTTGGATTCTTACGTTCGAAAGAAAATCAGTTGCGCAAGAAAATTTATATGTTATACTGATTTGAGACGCTTTCTGTTGTTTGGTCGACCCCAACAACATACATTCTTATGCACGTAGAAGAAAAGCTGCGTGCGTGTTCTTAATTTCAGAAAATGGTCTGCGAACTAGCAATAAGACCTGACTGAAATTTCTTTTCTTTTCTTTTTTTTATTTTTATTGCATAGTAGTTTGCATTTGGATATCATTTTCTATATTGATGATGGAAATAGATCCTAACGTTCCACTTTTTAATAGCCCTAACGAAGTTTCGTTTCAAACCAACACAAAATATTATGAAAAAGTGAAAACTATATTCACCCAATTGTCTAATGAATCAAAATAATTCATTATAGTGGATCCACGAATTGTCTTTATATAGTCTGTCATTAACAGACAGTCAATTAATGACAAGAGTGACAAATTACTTGTACCACCGTTAAAGATTTGAGAGATAAAATCTCCAGGAACACAAGTTGATTGATAAACACCATTCCGTTGGCCGTATAACAGCATTGATTATATACATCTGTGAGCCGCAACATGATCGATTTAGTCTGATAGCAGCAGTTAGGAATTTACATTGTTGAGCAGACTTAATTTTGAATTTGTGTAATTAGAATATAGTCCGATTATCCTGTTTTATTTCTTCGTTTGAGAAAATAAAACCCCGTTTATTCTGACCTAAGATTCACTTGAAGACAGTGATGAAGCGTAAGGCATAGTACGCATTTAATTATAATCGGCACAAGTCTCGAATCGTAGAAAAACAAAACGAATATTGGTAATGCTCCAAATTATCTTGGTTATTTTAAGAAATTGTAGGGAAATACTATGCATAAAACTACCATATAAAAATATGGAGAGTATCAATATTTTGTTTCTGATAAAATGTTTTATCGCTAAACTGTTGTATCACTCCGAATAGGTTACGTCGCAAACTAAATAAACGAAAAACACGGTTATGTGCTACTTTTATTTTACAAAAAGAAAAATGTAGACAAGTAACATTTGAATTAACTTTTTTTCAAGATCATTATTTAGAAATGAGATATTGCAGCATGTACGTACCAATAAGACTTGATAATCGCAAGTCGCATAATCACCGTAGATGGGATGATGTAAAATATGACGGTCATTCAACCTCAAGGCAACGTGACCCATCTCCAAAATCATCTTGAAAATCAATCGTAACTATGTAGCCTTTGTTTTCGTTGCTTGTCATTTCTACAACGAAGCTTGGTGAAATAAATTACCCTTCGTGTCTCTTTATCAATAATCCGCGGAAAATAGGGTGGAACTTAATATGACTTGGCAGTTTACATCGCTCATCTGATAGTGGTGTTCTTTGAAGTTCTTCACATCTTGCGACGAAGATCAGCTAGTCTCTGAAACCAGTTGTAAGAACGTGTTGTCTGCAATCTGCAACTAATCACAAAGTCGTCTGCTTCGATAAATCGTTTGCTTATAAATCTCCGTTCTGATATCGCATGTAATGTGCGTAATTCCAACAACTTAGTTTGACTCTCGGATTTCCAAACGACTGTAATTAAGTTGGACTTGTTTCTCCATTCTCTACAATCAACGACAAGAATATAATTAGAACCATTCGGTTCTCATCTTCACTAGCATTAGAGTCACTCTCAGGGATCACAATCTGACCTTTGTAATACTGCTGCATGGCTACGTATGATAGGAACCCAGTATTTCAAATATTTACTATGTACTGTACTTGAATTAGCAAAAGGAACCATCCGTGAAGAACACAGGTGAAACTAACTGACATCTAGATTGCGAATTTCTGGTATACTTTAATTAATAAAAATTGCGTTTTCATGTTTATCAGGTTAAGAGAAACGTTTAAGAAGTAAATATATGCTTGTATTTAATATCATGAATTATTCTCTGACTGGAAATAACTAAGCTCTAAAATACTCATTTATTGTATATTACATAATGAGATATTCAAATACATCAGAGGGACAAACATGAAATAATTCATACTCCACGGAGATTTTAACCCAGATCAGCAGGTTATGTCATCCATCGCCTTGCCTATACGCACCAATCCCTACACCATTTTGACCATGCACACATACACATCACCAAATATATTTCAAAAAGGGAGAGAAAAACAGACAGAACAACAGAGAGAGAGATAGCTAAAGATTCTTGTGTTAATATCAGTCTGCAGATGTATTGAATATTGCGTTTACATTTAATTGGGAGGAAACATTTTTTTAAAAATTATTTTGGAGTTACAAAATGTTCATATGACAGTCTTGCGAAAATTAACATATTAGGACTGTTGTAAATTCATTCAAAGCAGTTTTGGACAATGCCACTGTAATATATCAAGATTGTTTGTACTTCAACACATTCAGTGATGTTGGTACTTCAGCACGTTCAAGACTGTTGGCACTTCTTTTGGACTTGAGTTAGAACTTTATCATATTCAAAGATATTGGTACATCAGCGGAATGGTGTAAATGTTTTGTGGATATTTGGTCGGAGCACATTTTGTCGTGGTCAGCGTCACATGTAACCATTAAGAGTAAGGTTGCGGTATGGGCTAGGCTTGCAATAAATTGGTAGCTTGCGCTATTTAACCTCTCTTGTTTTTGGTGTAAGGGGGATGAGTGAATTATAATTAGAGTCCGTTCGCATAAAGGTGAGGCAGAAGAGAACGACGTTAACGTAAAGTCAAAGAGCGGAAAATGACAAAATTTAGATAAGACAGACATATTTTGGGAAACTTGGTCCATTTGAAATAGGTGTATTAAATTATATTTTCGAGATAAAGGCAGACTTGAGAGAATTGTTCTAACTTCAATAGGAGTGTTAACATTTTGGCGGCTAGATAAGTTAATCTTGATTGGTAAAGCTAAACGAGAGCAAGTGTGTGTGTGTGTGTGTGTGTGTGTGTGTGTTCCTAAACGAAATTCAAGGTTTTAAGCAATCTCCCTCGCAAAATAAGCCAGTCTAAGTTTCTGTGGGAAGTCAGGATTTAGCTCTGGGAAATAATAATGACTTCTCGTTACGTTGTCAAAGGGATGGTGGTCTGGAAGAATTTGAGAGACCCGGAACCAGAGAGAGATCCGAAGTTAATCGTGAATTCCTTGTCTCGAATGTTATACGAGTCGTGTATTGTAAGAATGTCATTCAATATTTCATTGGTATGAATGTGTTCGGATTTAGTGGTTTGTATGTAATAGAAAGATTGTATTGCAGGGATTTCATGCATTACTCTGATACGAATAGTGAAAATTAATTTTAGTATCTTAAAGGATATGTATCGTGTATGCTAAGAATTGGTTTTACTAAGTCTATGTCAATGAATCACTAATTAGCAAGTAATGTAGATAAGACAAGATGTGAAGTCCATGAATTCATTTGTGTAATTGAATTCCCTTAACCGACGAAGACCCGATTTTCGCTGTTTATATTTTTAATTTGGCTGCAATGTTTTCTGAATTTTCCTGACTGGCTTAATACACAGAATGTGGTCGAGTAATGTTTAAGAATGAACTAATAATAGGAGATAACTAAGCAGTCAATTGCTCAAAATGAAAATGTCTCACCTATTTGAACAATTACTGAGCAATGTTTGCTTTCTTTTGCAAAGGTTAATGAGAACATTCAAATTTGGGTATCATATTCTTGAATTATTGCGGGAGACGCGGCCATAATACAAAATTCTATTTTTTTGTATACATAATTGGAACGCCGTATTTTCTTTACTACAGGTGAAATATAAATTCTTGATTTAATTTACTTCTACAGTTGTTACCGAATACTAACATTTTCGCATGATTTTATTTTGATGGAGGTCAAAGAGCCTCTCTCCTAGTAAATGAACTATACCGGTAGTGTGATAAATCAAATTTTTCAACGCTCGATTGTACATAATATACAATTTTTTAGATACTGTCTTTAATAATATCAGATTTTGGGCAACGCATGATATAGCCAAAACTGCTTACGTACGTCGTGCCCACTAAAAACCAAAAAGTCTACCAACTATTATTTTGTACCGGAAAAGAAAATAATATGACCATAATTCTTCCACCAATAAATTCCTAATAAGCAAGAGTTTTCCGATGAGAGATTATCTTCCGGTGCAAAATCTAAGTGCTATGATTATTTAGTTTACAATTTGATTCCTCGGGTGAAGTAATTTATATCAAAGGATCCGTCTTTAATTTACCAATTACAACGGAAGCTGGATTATTAATTTGAGAATGCGAGTTCAGGAGATGGTTTGTCCCTGTTTCTGATGGAGACCAATTATAGAATAACGCGATCCATCTTTTCCGCTATTATCTCTTGTTTCCACAGGCAAATTTTATGGACTTGGTTAATTTTGTCAGCCACTTCGCGTATAAACATTCCATTCACATGTTGCAATCAAAATATTCCTTTCCACATGCGATATACAAATTGTCGGTGTATTTTATTCAATCGACCCTATATATCTGGGTTTCGTTACATGAAAGGATGATGTGTCTGTGATTAATGCAGACATGCTTAGCCTGAAAACAGAATTTAATACGGCAATTTTGCTTTTCACAACTTTACCGCAAATTGACATTGAAAAACTTCAGAAATATGTATCCGTTTAGGTGGCATTATTTGACAGCATCAAAGCCTTCAGCACATAATACATTTATCTGCCTTTAAGTAAATATCAGTAGAAACATCACTGCAATCAGGAAACAATTTTATGGAAGTTTGCATCTACATGCTATGTCTAAATGTAGTTGATACTTGATAATTACAGAGACGCTGGCTAGCAAGGAAAACAACCGGAGTTAAATTTTCTAGTTTTTCACATGGTCCACATGAAATAATCAGAATGATATTCTAGTAATAAGTTAATCACGCATAATTTTATATTCTGTAAAAAAATTAAAATCGGTTGTCGCAAATTGACTACTTTTAAAAACAGGTCTAGGTGCACCACAAATTGGCTAACGGAGACGTCGCGAGCACATACATAGCATGCTATCGAATTCCTTTTCTAAACATCTGCTGCAATTTTTAAGTTTTTCGAAATACTGATGGCATTTTTTGCTATCGTATTCTCAGACCAACTACCTTTTTGAAAATTTGTACATTTTTGGGCCAAAACGAGGACATACCTTCCATAGCCTTTAGCTAATTTTAACACTATATCTAATCAAGTACTACGCCCTTGTAGATGACGGTACTTAGCAGAGGAGTTCCAAAACTAAGTGTAATCTGTCGCGGTCAAATCCAGATGACATTTGCTTATAGCAATACCAGGAAATATGTGCTGCATTTCAATTCCGTCTCGTTTTTGAATATTGTTCCTTTGTGTCTCTTAGAAATGACAGTACAATCCATGACACGAAAATCCAGGCACAAAACTGACAACAAAGCATTTCCCCTAAAATCAGCGGTTCTCGTGAATCAGCGATTGACATTTTTCTTTTGTTTCTTTCTTTTTGTTTCTTTTCTTTAAAGAAAAATAAGAAAGAAATGAGAAACTCTGGCCGAATGGCCAGAATGAGATGGATATTAGGTATTATACGGACGAGCGACACACCTAACGAGATATGAATCTCAGATTGTTCTTAAATATCACCAAAAAATGAACATCATCAAGTCAAAGTCTTAAAGAAAAACACAGGGAATCATTCGAAAGAGTTTCTCGTTTTCTGGTTATTCCTTCATCGAAGCAATATGACGTCATACTGATAAACAAAGACTGATAACATCGTATTTAAACAGACTTTGCTGTATGATTTTCAGCCACAAACAACCTGAGTAGCTCAGTCCTAAATTAGACGATTCTATTAAATAGATAATACTTACAGCATTGAATTAATTCTGCTTAATAATTTTAATAAAAACAGTCGAACTTTAATATACGTACAATTTTTTTTTTGCTTGAGTAAATGTGTTTCCCAAATAAAAGACTAGCTTTCATAAGGAAGTACTATCATTCGATTGCAATGTTCTATCGGCTGTATCGGCTGTATCGGCTGTTAAGTCCAAGAGAATGAATTGGAGGTACGCCAGCTGCAGTACCCTACGTTTAACCTTGGCGGCAATGTGATATCCGTGAATAACTTAGAATATCAAGTTCCTTCTTAAATTAACCCAATATTCTATCTTGAGGAAAAGTTAATATCTTAATGGTAATGATTCCCAAGAAAAAAATGGTCTAAAGACGACTTTTGCCATCTATGTATGGCTAAATTTTGAAGAGCACGTACACTGTCTACCCCTACATTTCAATCTACCCATAGGATTCACTATGAACAAAAACAAGAAATAAAAGCACACAAATCTATTTCCATGTTGACATAACATGGAATAATACAGATTCAATAGATTAAAATATGGCAATCTAAAAATATCGATTATAATTTATTTTATCGTTTAAATTTACTTATTTATAGTTTATTATATTTTGTACAAGGTCAGGTAAAGTTAGATGTATAAAGCACAAAAGTAGAAGTATCTTCCAATAAGTTATATTCCTTGATTAGATCTACAT
Source organism: Sinohyriopsis cumingii (assembly GCA_028554795.2). Classification (NCBI taxonomy): domain Eukaryota; kingdom Metazoa; phylum Mollusca; class Bivalvia; order Unionida; family Unionidae; genus Sinohyriopsis; species Sinohyriopsis cumingii. The sequence continues at coordinate 151,875,411 of CM068824.1, forward strand.
CCGACCATGTACGTCATTGGCACGACTGCCCTGAAATATATAAATTCCACCAGCTGTTGTGTTCTTAAAATTTATCTCGTTGTCGAGTATAAATTATAGCACATTTTCAATTCCTTAAAAAATCTGCAAACAAAATCTTGAGTATTTGTTTTTATAATGTATTCAACTGTAAGGTGAATAAAATATACCTGATCAGACATTCCATGCTGACGAGTTTTTAAAATATGTCAAAAATAGTATCGTCTGAGCATGGAAACAAATTCCATGATTCAATGCAGCAAAATGAGCATGGAAACAAATTCCATGATTCAATGCAGTAAAATGAGCATGGAAACAAATTCCATGATTCAATGCTGCAAAAGCAGCCGCTATAAGATTAATTTCTAGACGTCAGACCAAATTTTAGAAAGCACTTCGACATTTCATATAGTTGATGATGAACACACAATACACAACTTTTACATACCGGCGAAGAAAATGATTGAATTACGTGGAACTATCTTTAGCTATAGTGATGGAAACAATAAATATTCAGATGTTATTGATGGAAACATACATCAGAAACTGTACTCAGGTAAATGGTATTAAAATAGTATTAACGCTAATGTGTCTGATGTGCAATAAATTGCAACTCTTGAAAACTGAAGTCAATACATCTTGAAGAAGTAGAAAAAACCAAGATGAACAATTTCTCTTCCGTGCAAAAAAAACAAAATCTGATGACTGTTTCGCTTCTCTTTTAAAACTGATATATGTGTCTATATGTCTAATGCGTACCTCGACACTCGTGGAAGATATAATTAAAATGGACAGAAGACATTTCTTTTTTTGTCGATTATTTGTACTTATCATACGTGAGGTAATCAGGAGCATAGCTCAAGATATCGAATTTTACAGGATTTTACGGCACTTTGTTTTTCCTAATACACGGTGTCAGGAGCAATTTTCCTGATATCAGTCGGATGGCTTTGTTTCCATCAATTAGTCTGGAAAAATGGAGAGACTTCAAAAGCTTCATGAAACGCAGGACTGGCACTTCAGAAATGTCCTCGAATGTCTAACAGACGAGCAAAACTTGGGTTTACAATTTTCCCTTACAGACAAGTCAGGGACAATCCATTTATTATTTAGATGCATTTACCACGTAAATATGAGAAATATTTAAAGTTAGGGATCATCAAAGTTATAATCCAATTTGTGAAGAACAAAAGTTTATTTGTGTTTGGTTCCTCTGATAGATACCTAACTGATGGTGAGAGCGACACAAATGTGTGCTTGGTCCTTCTGAAAGATGTCTAAGTAATTGTGAGAGCAGTAAGACAAAATAGTTTATACGTTTTATTGACAAAATAATTTCTTTTAGACCATGACACATTTATGATCTTGATACAAATATTAATGTTTATTCTAGCAATGCTTTACTATTCTAAAGATTTCATGTTAGCTTCGATTTTGTTTTTGTACAAAAAAAAGCAGCATAAGAACTTCTATCCAGACTGCTTCAGCGTTGTAGCAAACAAGCAATAGAAAGGTAACATACTCTTAAATATTGCTGGTGCGGATGGCAACCCATATTTATTACGACTGGATACATGAAACAATATCCATGTATGGTAAATCTTCATCTATTACCAAGAAGAGATTGTACACCATGTGTGTCCATATAAAGAGTTCAGAAGATGCTGATTATAATAGTGATGTCTGAACAAGAACTACTTAATTTCAGGTTATTTAAATCTAGTTTGGATCTAGAAGCGATGAATCTCTCAATACCAAAAATTATTTATAGATTAATTAAGTTTAAAATTGCAAATGGTAGGTTTCTTGTGGAAACTTTTATATGGGATAATATTTCTTATAACGAAAGACATTGTAAACTGTTAGTCGCAAGAAATAGGTGGCGAATATCACTATCTTCTGTCGTGTTCTTGTTTTCATGATGAAAGGCAACATTTTATACGTTATTTTGAAATTTCAAAGACTCAAGTTTATCAACATGATTAAATAATGGACACAGGTAACAGACGAATCTTAAAAATATTTGCAGGTTCTCTGACTGTGTTTTCCTAATTTGTTATCCTATCCTGTTATGCGTTATGCAATGATATCACACGATATATCCATTTTCTTTTTCTTGTATACCTCATGGGTTGTAACATTTTCAACCTGAGTGTCAGGAAGTCTTGTCATGTCTTGATGTAGACATACACCCACCCCCCAACAAAAAACAACAACAACAAAAAACGAAAAAATATGCAAGCACCGTGCAGACCGGGACATAATTCATATATTTTATCTAACAAAATCAATCAGACGTATTCATGTATTTAGTACTGTAGTAGTAGCACCTCAACACAAAATTGTGTCTATGTAGTGCTAACAATCAAAGCTAATCAAACAGGCGTGGTCAGGGGAGGGTGGGGAATGCATTTCATATCTTTGATCGTTCAAGGTTCGTGTCCAAATGCTTGAATAAATCTGACTTTCCTTTCGTAACGTACTTAGTCAAGAATCACGATATTACATAATTCTGTGAATTTTATACATCCAACATGGTAAATATGCATGATATAACAAACATTCCGCTGATTAGAATATGGAAAGAAACTGCCAAAAACAGGATTTCGGGGAATTCGTTATTTACTATAGATCTTTGATTAAGCATGGTTAAGATGATAATGGATCTAAATCATACTGATGTTACTGGTTTATACGCATATATGTGTAAATAATTGTTTTGTGTGCCGGTATATTTGATATAATATATTTTTTTGCCAGAATATTTCATTAATTGATTTATATTTATATATATTTAAATTAATTGATTTGTTTGCTCGTATGTCATTAATTGATTTATATGCATGTACATTTCTGTTATATTTGGTAGTCATACATGTAAATCCTACTGTTGCATATTTCGCGTTAAAATAAAGGAACATAGATATACACTGTTCATATTGTGTACCGACAAACTCTTTGCATCATACATTCAATATTTTTAACGATTAAGTATTGCTTAATATTGTTTTGCAATACAGTGCAAATAACTGTATATATCTTGTATATAAAACTAGTTTTCAAGGTCGATATATCTTAATGAGTTAAATATTCCTCACTGTAAATATCCCAAACCAAAAAGGTATTATTCGTGCATATCGTTACTAAGGCAATACAACAGCCTGGATATTTGAAGAGTGGGTAATAAATCAAAAGAGACATTCCATGAAGAAAATTTGTGGCATATTTGCAACGTTTCCGATCGAATATTTTTAAAAAGGTTGGAAACTAGTTTTACTGTAAGTGTGATATAATCTGAGTCATAGAATCTTAGGGCATAGTTATTCTGACAAAATAATGAGACTTTCTCTAATTGTGTCATCTGAAAAAAATAAAGACAAGTGTATCTACCAATAATATGTCATACATCAAACAACAAATTAAGGAAATATAAGTTAAGTACGCTTGTATGTAAATACTTTACAAGGGATCGATGCATTATATGCATATAAAAAAAGTAAGATTTCCTTTTTCAAACGCATTTTCCTTGATCATGATTTCAAATCTCCAAACTATTAGACTATACTCCTCTGCATATGAAAACACTCTAAAGAATGTATCTTCTTTTTCCACCCTGCAAGCTCAACGCAATTTGCCATTAATAATTATTCTAGTTTCCTTTAGAATCATTTTAATTTACATTGAACAAAAATTTAAATTAAATTTAACAAACCGATCTAGTTATGATGTACCATTTATATAAAATTGGATTTGTTATTCAACGTGAATTATGAAAAGAAATTAAAATTTGTTTTGATAGAATATTGCTGGTATTTGATTGGTTTTATTAGTTTACTGAATATTGAAATAAAATATTGGATTCTGACCCAAAATTAATACTTTCCCGGTGTAGGTGGTAGAGAATTAATGAAATTTAAAGGAAAAATATGGGTTAAGATATAATATGTACTAGTTTTAATTTGATTTATTATATCTGAAAACTTTGAGCACTATTGGTGCACCAGCGTAGGAAAAAACAGTCTTTCATTTCTCTGTTTCCGACACAGTACTTCACCATGTTCTGGCAATGTTACACTTGTAACACGGAACGGTCACTTCCGGTTATTCCCGTGTTAGCGCTGCTATTTTTAAGCAACTCGGTCTGATTGTCGTGAGCGTGTGTGTGTGTCTGTGCGAATGTGTGTGTGTGTGTGTGTGTGTGTGTGTGTGTGTGTGAGAGAGAGAGAGAGAGAGAGAGAGAGAGAGAGAGAGAGAGATTATACTAGTATTACAAATGCTGTAAATACAAATACCGGATACAAGATACGTTGGTTTATAAAACCTGATGTAAAGAATGAGCAAATGTTGCTGACAACTTTTTACCTAATTGATAATGCCTATGATCATTAAACAATAGTGTGTTATGTGTTGTGAAGGACAACAGTCTTATAGGATTAAATTATCATGGTTTGGTTTTTATCGATGTAAAATTTTACCTAACAAAGTTCGAAGGACATCTGTCAACATTGTGAGTGATTAGATAACAATTTACACTTCGATAAATACCCAACCATGATCATTTAATTCTTATAATTCCAATTTTCTTCTTTCTGTCATCATGTCAGCGGATTTCCTCAATAAAACATTCGATTTTAGGTAGTAGTTTTCTGCTCCTGAATACCCAGCCCCATCTTCGTTAGCCTTATCAATGGATCTTGAAGAAAATGGTGACGTCACAACAAAAGACCGCTACATGTCACTTTTAATGGTAATTGCAATACAAATCACTTTGAGAATTAAGTCCGTTTAGAGACAACTTGTTTAGCTGTGTTTTTTTTTAATTTATTTTTATTGTACAACATGTACGAGATTCTATCATAGTCTTTCTCAATACCTATCACTAACTAATCATAGTCTTTCTCAATACCTATCACTACCTAATCATAGTCTTTCTCAATACCTATCACTACCTAATCATAGTATTTCTCAATACCTATCACTACCTAATCATTGTCTTTCTCAATACCTATCACTACCTAATTGCACAAAGTGTGGTTAACTGTATTAAAATAATTTGCAACACGTCACAATCTTTTCTAGTTCTAATTTTAGAAAGTCATAAAAAATCTTATATTTGAAATACATAAATCATTTTTCTACACTACTTACAGAATACTGAGTAAATAAGACCTACTGATTGACAGTCTATATGGCCTTGGAGTTTTGTATTCTTTCATTGAATAGAAATGGTTGGATTTCATTACACATTTCACATACTGTACAATCCTTCAGGCGGGGTTAACATCCATTTTCTTCTTTGCTGGGCAAATGTGGATTATGTTTATTGTGGATTCATATCCCCCCCCCCCGCTTAGGTTGTTAATCTATTTGAACGATCCAGGTGGAGGGTATATGGCTGATCATCAATGACCTTACCATCCTTTGTGCCCAGGCATTATTGTAGAAATCATAGCTATTACCCAACGACACAAACAGTTAGGGTTATCGCCCCCATGCAAGGCAGTAGCGTACTAATGGTGGGGGGTGGGGGGGTGGGGGGTAGCGTGGACGGAGCTATTTCCCCGAGCGTCATAGGTCTTGGGTCAATAATACCCTTTTGGAACTTCATCGTGGCTTCAGGCGCTTTTTACTCTTAGTATGTCACTGCCCCCAGGTACGCTATATTTATATACAACAATATAAATAAATAGTAAATTTTATATATATATATATATATATATATATATATATATATATATATATATATATATATATATATATATATATATATATATATATATATATATATATATATATATATATATATATATATATATATATATATATATATATATATATATATATATATATATAATTTTATATATATATATATATATATATATATATATATATATATATATATATATATATATATATATATATATATATATATATATATATATATATATATATATATATATATATATATATATATATATATATATATATATATATATATATATATATATATATATATATATATATATATATATATATATATATATATATATATATATATATATATATATATATATATATATATAGTTAATAAATGAGTATTACGACTATATAATGATTGTTTGACCTGCTCAAAAGGCAAGCGAAATAAAAAGGAAATAACAATAAACAAGTCCTTGTTTATGTAATCCTTTGTTATATAACTCTACATTTCGATTTGTCAAACTGATAGTTTCTGTACTTTCTGCTCTAATTTTGGTACGGCCCTGGCTATAACAATTTAACGCCGCAACGGCCTTGACAGTAAGATATCAGTAGTGAAGAAGTGCAACTTAAACTCTGATAAGATAACCTCAATATGCACCTATAAGATGATTTACAACTTTTGCACACGAAAGTTAAGTTTCAAATCTGGTGATGCATGAGTAAGTTACTATTTTTATATACTATCGCCGCTGTGTTTTCTTGGCAAGTGGCCAGTTTGCATAAATGCGTATCACCACAGGCCATGAATATTAAAATGTCTGTTGTTGTACAACCCAATATGTACGCCACTCTGAATTAATGAATGCATAGAGCGATATCTTTCTTTAGTTGTATGCCAGTCTATCAGGGTGTATGCTATTTACTTGTAAATATGTGATTTTATTTTGTTTTGATCCCATCGACAACAGACTACGTGAATGTATACAATGATCCACGTCTGTATTTGAGGAGCGGGAAGTGCGAACATATCAGTGTAATACGTTTCGTTTATTATATCAGACTTGATGCAAGTTACCAGGTCAGTGTGTCTAAAGTTTATGGTATACAAAATAAATTGCTCTGACAGTCTTGTTTTTCGAATGTAAACAAATAACCGGTCTGGGAAAAGAAAAAAGAAAATGAGAAGACGAGTGTCTGCCTGCTATCAAAACAAACTACAGGCTTGTAAACTGCATAATGTAGTGATATATTGTTTAAAAAAATAGGCATTGAAAACCTATAATTAGAGCATTTATACAATACATTTCACTGCGCTCGCCCGCTTTGTCACGCACACCTACTGCCAAATCAGTACATAGAATCCATTCCTTGGTCACAATGATAGATACAAGGAACAATTTAAGTTGCATATCTAAATTCAATGTACTTGCCCAGCAGGTATATTTGGTTATAAGGTGGGGGATCTCAGCGGTTTAGTCCCTAGACGTAAAACAACCCCAGGGAGACAAACGCTTTTGCATGTCTGAAGTCGGTTTTATTCACACCCAATACGTGTGCATGTAACTAACTATACAATATAAATCTGCGAAGTAAATGAGTTTCTACCCAAGGGACAGAACTACATAACACAGAGATCCCATCCATCCATCCCCTCTTCCCAACCAACGACATGTATTGGCAATTTGGTCGTTAGTTGACTAATCAGTTGTCAGGCACATTAGTCTTAGAATTTAGGAGTTTATTTTAAATTTATGTAAAACAACCCTTACCCGCTCATGATATAATTGTCAAGGACGAGACTGAGAGATCAAGAAAGATGTTAACATTTCGTATCTGGTTTTAATACTTTAGGTTTACCGTGCATGAATCATCATCCAGGTCCTAAAGTATATGTCGCTATTTCCGCTCTTTCAACGTACACTTTTCCTAACGGACCCTTGAGCATTGTATGCAGTTATTAACAGTTAATTCCCCCAAAGTTTTAAGCATAAATGTTACACGGAAACATCAAAGATTCAATAAGCATAAACGGAAACATCAAAGATTCAATGAGCATAAATGTTACACGGAAACATCAAAGATTCAATAAGCATAAATGTTACACGGAAACATCAAAGATTCAATAAGCATAAATGCCTATTTATACCTGTTGTGTGCTTTTTGTCATTTCATGCACTTCACATTTCAAACAGGACAACTGAATAATAAATATTTACATGGTTTGTGTCATTTAATGTATTTTGGATTTGAAACATTACAATCGCATAGCATATATGTACGGCTGCGTTTGTTCTACATTTTGTTAGAGAAAGGTATTGTTACAATTTTAGGCAACAATGTAATTTTGAAGTTTTGCAATAGTGCGGCATGGTGTTGCACAGCGGTGTGAATAGGAATCAAATGTACTCGGTAGTACGAGACTTTTGTACGCATTAATTCAATGCACGCTAAGGTAAAACACAACAATTGCGCACCTCGGTTTTGTTTGTTTTTTCCTCAAAAATGCGATTCAAGATTCCATCTCGTTGACCATCAGTGTAAAAGCTTTTGATACCAACTGCTTAGAGCGTCATCTACGTAGATTGCTGTTCATGATGCTGACATTGCCTATGGTGCGTTTCACGATGTTGACATTGCCTTTGGTGCGTTTGATGATGTTGACATGGCCTATGGTGCGGTTCATGATGCTGACATTGCCTATGGTGCGGTTCATGATGTTGACATTGCCTGTGTTGAAATGCATGATGCTGACATTGCCTATGGTGCGGTTCATGATGTTGACATTGCCTATGGTTCGGTTCATGATGCTGACATTGCCTATGGTGCGGTTCATGATGCTGACATTGCCTATGGTGCAATTCATGATGCTGACTTTGCCTATGGCGAAATTCATGATGCTGAAATTTTGTTTGTGATGTAATTCATGATGTTGACGCTGCCTGTCAAGCAATTCATGATGTTGAATTTACTTAGGGTGCAATTTATTATCATGACTTTATCGGGAGTGCAATGCATACATACTACAATCTCCCTTCACAATATTTATTACTGTTTTTTAAATGGTTGGTTTGAAAATATTTGATGCACTTTCACTCATGTGTTACACCACTTTTGTATTATTGTTCGTGAGTTTGGAGATAAAAACGTTGCAGTGTTAATGATGCAGTGAAAGATAGAGCTGTAGGTTGCTAATTCGTCAGATTTACCCCGATTCTGGCTATCAGTGGGGACATCGGGGTGGATACCTAGTATAAAGTGAAAGTTAGACGTACTTTTGTAACCAGATTTACCCCAATTCTGGCTATCAGTGGGGACATCGGGCTGGATACTTAGTATAAAGTGAAAGTTAGACGCACTTTTGTAACCAGATTGACCCCAATTCTGGCTACCACTGGGGACGTTAGGATACCTAACATGCAGTTAAGTGGATTTCAATGGTCAATTACATGAAAAGACATGTACGTATGAATAAATACAGGCTCCCCATGAGATCCTTTTTATGGGACGATGCTATGTGGCATATAGTCAGACGAGATCAGAGACACATACTCGAGGGGAAAGGCAAGACCAAACGGGTTCAAAATCTAATCAACTGTGACATGGACCGCGTGAAAAAATGTTATTTTTAATAATATAAACAGACTTGGGCCGAGAAGATAAAAATGTTTTCATAAATTAGGAGCGTATTGCAAATTTAAACATATATTTTGCACTGAAAATGATGTTCCCCATAATCTGTCAAGGAAAGAAAGATCAATCATGGCTCCTTTAAGTTGCATTTTACATCTGAAAACGAAAGACGATATAATCTGTAAGTGTTCTGATGCGTATGAAATTGAAGATGACAATTACTTGATGCTAAATTAAAAATAAAGGTTAATTTAATTAAATCATTAATAATTTAAAGACTGTAACATTTTTTAACATTAAAGAACCATTAATTCAAAAACACAAAGTCTAATGAAAATGTCAGAAATATAGTGTTGCCGCTAATTGTCAGTTACAAACTGTCAATCACTTCCAAAATGACCTATACGTATTTGACTTAATCTTTTTAATAAATTTATTTACAGCAACCAAGACTGACTAACCGTATTTTATGTAAATAAGTCACACACATAATTATGAATTAACCAAAATGATTGAAAGACTGATTAAAAGAGCGAAGGTAGCGAACAATGCATATCCGACGAAATCAACCGAACTTATAACGAAGGATTGAATGTTTCAAAACTTTCTAGCTGATAGAATGACTGGGTTGGGTAGATGCATGATGCTGGGACAGTGGCGTAGCAAAGATTCTGCCCCCCTCTCCGCAAAAAGTATTTTTGGACCCCTCCTAAAAATAAATGTTGTTTGGTGGAATGTTAGGGCCCCCATTGGGTATGAATTTCTTACACCCCCAATCTCCCACGGCAATTGAAGAAATTACCTAAGTAGTTGCTGCCAACTGTGTTGGAATTTAAAGTTGGGACCCCCCCCCCCCGGGAAAAATGTTGGACGATACACGAGAATCGCTTAACGGATTATATTATGTACCTGCTGGTTGTGATACATGCTATTGTTTAAAATTACCGCGAAGTACATTGTACCCTACAAAAAGCACGGCTCAGTTTACAACTAATCTTTTAAAATGTTTAATGACAAATTTAAGTTGATAAAATATGCAAACAAATATATTGGAGAACGCTTTATATAATACCATCATGCTGTACAATATCACTGGTTTAAACTAACATAATCTAGACCGACTCGTTCGAAATAATGAACTTTACATTAATTGGGAAGGAGATTCAACCAGTTAACTCTAACGTGGTATTGCCATTTTTAAGATAGTAAGTAAAATTTTACTGAATAAAAGTTTTTCACTTTCCCCTTCTCTACTGAAGATACAGCCATAAAACGTGTTTTCACTCATTTAAAACTGTCGTGAAAGATTTAGGTGGAGGTGTTAGCGGTGGTACAATTTCCAGGTGGCAGGTGAATATATTTAAATCAGACGGGTTATCTCTTTCCAAGCCAAATTAACAAATTGCTCTCATTTAAAGACTTGTTACTTGAGCTCAGTCTATTTGCGAACAACAAAAGTTATATATTCTTTAAGTCATTAAAACATGGGACACCACGAACAGTACAAGCGCTATATTTTTTTGTATTGGGCGTGGCTATTAATGTCTTAATGAATAGGGGCACATATGCAGCCCCTCTAAATGTCACAGGTGACATCGCATGTAAAGTAGCACGTAAATGTCACAATGTGGCGTTTACATTTAACATTAACGCCGATAAATATTAAACGTACCAGTAAACGTCACACATGGACGTTGGGTTATTTACTGGCAGTAAAGCAATTTCCGTTTTTGTAATGTGCGCCAGCGAATGTCACAAACGTCAGTAAATGTCACTGACGACACTGAAGAAAAAGTCTGAAACCCATACATTTGAAACATTGCCGCGCAGCGTAAGTGAAGAATTAGACGTTGTCTTACGTTTCGTTTGTATTGAAGACTTCTGAATATTCCATGACCATCTTTTACAATATGTTTTACAAACTTAGAAGAAAACCTTCCGTATATCAAAGATATCCTTAACGATGAACATTATTTAATTATCCCATAATACCCCAGGTTATTGTCCTTGATAAACATATGTTATGCATTTAGTAAGTTTGCAATCAGCTAAGATTTCACACTAACAGCACCACTTCTAAGCAATAATTATTATTTAATGACCACTTTTGCCAGTTTCTAAACACAGTACCTGTGTGAAAGTTTTTATGGATGACTACTATACTTAACTACTTGTATGTTGTCACTATCATTTGAAAATGATGGAACATATCTGCTATTCAAAACCAGCCAGAGAGATAAATAAACAAATATTTCGACAAATGGATGAGTGGGTGGGTAGATATAAATCCATATATAGACCGACAGACCGATGCACCGAAATGTGCACTAAATAAAAAATAACCAAGCACAAAAAATCAGACACATACTATGGGTTCGATCGATTGTGTTATTTCGGCAAAGGAACTGATACGATGACAAACTAAAGGCAATATGTATCTGAAACCATATGACATTTACTGTTGAAACAGTACCTGCTGAATAGTAATTGCCACACTTTGTGACATTTACAGGCTTTGAATGAGATGTAACCGTTCGTTTAAGACATTTACAGGCTTTGAATGAGATGTGACCGTTCGTTTAAGACATTTACAGGCGATACAAACATAGATGTGATATCCTCACTACTTTTAGCCATTTTTCTGTTCTTTTACTTGCCTAAAAAAAAAAATGAAGTATGTTATAAGAACTTTTTACATTATCGGAACAAAGTTTCTCAAAACTGAGAATAGTTTTGGTCAAATTAACCATTGTATTGTCTTTCAAAACTGTGCGGGGCTAGCGGTACGATTTTACCGCTACAAAGAACGAACAGATGTAAAACATACACAAAATTACGGTGAGAAACATCATGCTGTTGCTTTTGCTCTTGGTATGTGACAATTTGACTGCAAACCCCAGCTCCAAAAGGTATCCTTCTGAGGTTTGCTATAGATCTATTTATGAAAAATCAAAAGGTATCCAGTGTGACCAGTGCAACCTCTGACATATTGTACAATACATCGATATGACAAGCTATGAATACCAGGAACAAGTAAGCACAGTTTCACACTGATGCAGTGGAAATGCACACTTTCAACTTTCTCAGTCTCATTCTTTGATACCAGCAGGTTACAAAACTATGCAACTGAATCTGACAATTTCCGGTACAGTTCTGCTAGCAATCATCTATTACTGTGCAAACCATTCGGACACTTCCGGTGTAAAGAAAACTCACTTAACTGGTTGAAATCAGGAGAAAACACCGAAATAAGTCTGATTATTTGATCATGATATCTGAACATGAACGGCAATAGAAAACTATATCAAATTCTCATACAAGACAAAACGTGAACTTGAAAACGAAGCGCAGTCAGGACTGGTCACTTGGCCAAGCAATCGTGCTAAACTTACCGCTTTTACTTCCAAGAATTTTATTTAGATAGTAGTTAATAATTAAAATGACAATTCTAAATGATAAACGTAAGTTCTTATCTAATGATGCAAACAATGAGAACGTTTCAAATGGACTATATCCAGTTGTGCGATGATCGTGTGACCATGTGACCAGTTTTACGCATCTTCAAAATGTCGGCCGTTCAGGTAGATTTTCATGTGAATACTATTTCAGTTATTGATTTAACCTCAACACCTTTGAAATTTTTAAGACTTTGTGAGCAAATTATCTACTCCAACAAAAAATTTCTTGTTCTGACGTAGACATTCGTGCAAAAGTTGAAATTAGTTCGAATGGTCACCAGGTCAAAACGTACATTTTTTTCTCTTCCGAATGCCTTGTCGAGATCTGCAAAAATCGTTTGCGAAGAAGATGAACAATAAGAATCCAATAAAAAATAACACAGTTATAATTTCTTAAGGACTGTGGGGATATCATTTAATGACCTTTTGACCTCATTTAATGACCTTACGACCTCATTTAATGACCTTTTGACCTCATTTAATGACCCTGTGAAGTCTTTCAATAATGCGAATGTGTCGTTTGTTGACGTTGTCAATATAGGTGATTGGAATTAAGATTTCAAAATGAGATTTAAAATACTACATGGATATATGTCATATTTGTGATATGGAAAATGTTTAGAAAAATCCTACAATCTTCAAGGAAAAAAACACACACAGTTGTGATAGACGTACGCGTGACTAATAAACTGTGTGATTTTGCATCCTGGCAGTTTTCATAGTTTCATTAGTGATAGCACCATGTGATCCTTAGCGTTTCCAAAGTGCATTAATGTTTTGGGTGCACAGAAATGATATTGACAAATGTTAAATGAAGATTGTACTTAAAATGCAAGATGTTTTGACAATATAATTTAAATACAATACACAGACATTACAGTAAACCACTCATATACAAACCTTTGATAAATCGTTATAAATCTGGTCATTAAAAAAAAGGATTTTCCTCGAAAAATTTAAATTGTAAGATTTACTCCTGTATTTAGAAAGAAATATCCATTAGACAAACAAAACTATCTTGCAGTCATATTTGCTATCCACAGTTTCAAATGTATTCGGATAACTATCAAACTATTTCATCGGCTCATTCACCCCATCTGCTAGTTTTCTCTAGTGGATCTAGTTTTTAGTCAAATCATTACTCTAATGGAAGAATGAGGGAAATTCAGGAGTAGTGAGGAATACATGGGAGCTATCTTTATTTAATCTTGCATGTCTTTCATTGGAACTCATTAGTGAAATCTTCTTACAAGCGTATTGTCTAGAGGAGTTCCGATAAATCGATATAGCCTCATACACAAAAAAAAAACAGTGATAAAAAAAGGAATCAAAAATCTTTATTTCGATATGAAATGATTTGATTCTCGGTTGGGTTATTGTAATTCCTAAAAAATTCTAAATTATAGTTTTTACTTTTACAGACTAAACAAAACTATGTAAATATGCGGATGATAATATACTTTAAAAATGCAACTGAAAACTATGAGATATTTAAAGCAACCGTTAAGCAAGGGAGCTGGAACTTATCAAATGATTTTCGTTTAACCAAATGTAAGCATACTCTGACAAACTCCAGGCAATGGCGATTGAGCAATAGACAAAACAGATAACGACAAATAAATTGCTTGTTTAAACATTTAAGGGATCGTCTGCCTTCTTTTATAATATAAAATAGCCTATGTTCCAGCTTTTATCTTTCTGCTTTAAGGTTTATTTTACATTAGAAATTACCTTAAGTGGAATTAAATGTATATTTTGCTACTTGAACTGTGTTAGCCGTTCTGACAGAAACTTGTATTATGCCGTCTGGTCATGGTTTCTGTTCCACATGCCTTTCAGGTTTTGGTGGCTTCCTTCTAAGCAAGAACGATTGCCAGTTTAAGATATGTCCCTTACCATGTCGCTGCCATCTGCCCAATATATTGTGGTTGACTATCATGATTCCGGAGTTCGCTTGAGATGTTTGGCGCTCAGAAACTGTATGCATCTTCCGAGTGCTGCGACGGTGCTACCTGGGCTTTATTCGTAGCTCTTGGCATCTTGGTCTTGCGCTATCTATAGAATGGGCTGCATGCGTGTGATCCGCTGGTCTCCTGATACCCGATCATTTTGGCTGTAGAGGAATGCTTGTTTGCTCCTCATCTGTTCTTCTGTATTACCTAGCCTGCCAAAGAAGTCAGCTGCAGTAGGAGATGGTTTGTGTTGTACTTTGTCTGTTTGTGTCGTTATGGAGGTTAATTTCCACTTTCCTAAGATTTGCAGGGTTTCTCTTTCTCATGCCACATGCGGCCCGCGGGCTGATTTTAAATGGCCCGCTAGACCTCGAGCATCTATATAGTAGTTGCTTATCAGTTTTCTGCTGCGGCCCTCGGCTTCAAGACAAACATTTTTCAGTGGCCCATGGTGCCAAAAAGGTTGTACAGCACTGCTCTAGCAGGTTTCACAGACAGCCACCACTGTGAACTTTGTAGCCCAAATAGTGTGTATGTTGCCACAGTCGATACTAGAACAATTATCCACGCTGAAGAAGACAATCGGGATGCTACTGCAAAATCAATGGTTTGGTACAGAGAGGCGATACCTAAGACAACTGAGTAAATGCCTTTGTCCCTCTGTCGAATGGCACAAGTCAACCAGCTTGACACTGTCTGCTCGAGACAAAGCCGTTTCGAGAAATCATTTGCACTCCACTGCATGGGACATATAGCTATCTTGTGCTAGGTGTATGCACTTTAGGCGGGTCAGTTGGGTTTCCATCTTTGCTCTCGTGTCTTGCAGGCCTCACATTCCTCAGCAGCCTCGAAATTTGAAACGACCTAATTCTACCCTGAGTTGCATTGCATAGCCTTTGGAGATGGTAGGAAATAGGTACAGACTTTTGCTATCTACACTGTTTGTGTCGTCGTGGATGGTGGGATGCCCATAGCGCATCACTTTGTCGGTATTCCCCCTTTTCCCACATGTACTCGTGTTTTTCGAGCTGCTGAATGAAGGCTGGCCTATCCAGCATGCATAACAAGTTCAATGTGCAGTCGATACAGCAGAATCTATAGCTTTTTGACAGGATAATTTGTTTTGAAATCATCCAAAAAGACTTGCTGTTCATATATCGTAACTTACGAGATAACTACTTTTGCCTCGAGAATAGAGTAAGGTTTTCTGTTGGCATTGAGAATCCTGTGCCAGGCAAAGACGGCCCGGCGCCACTCTGGGTCTCGACACGACAGACCATCTAACAACTGACACTGACTCATTTTTGATCTACTGTGTGGACAAAAAAGACCTGTACATAGCCATAGGTTGTACCGTCACGCTTGCGAGCTATAATTTACCGTATGTCTATCTGCAGGCTACCCCCCCCCCCCCATCCCCAGTAGTATAGAGACATTGCCGTCGGCCGATACACCTTCCTAACGGCGCAGATAGTCGAATACATACAGATGTGGAGCCCCTCCAGTGGGCGGAGACGAATGCAGCCACCATAGCTGTCGAGGTACTCCACGCCAGCTATTCAGAATACAAGACCGCTCTCGTAGACGTATTGGTACGGCTGGTTGATTGCGGCACTCTTTTTTGTTTGGACGAAAATACTTGCGAGAGTGGTCTATATTGCTTTCATGGTTGTCACCGAAAATGGAGGAAGCTAATAATTTGTTTTGTTTTCACACACTTCGGCAATCATGTACTTATGATCAGTCATTGTTTGACAAACGATTGTGACAACTTGTGATGATGCTAGTACTGGTTTCTCAACATTAATAATACAAAGAGAGCTGTTAGGGCAGCAAATGCAACGTCGATAGAGAAAGGATCTGTTCTGCCACAATCTCTAAATCATGTCACGCACCAATTTTAGTTTCTCTGACACGTCCTTCTTACTTAGTTCAGTTGTAGCTTTTGCTACATTTTCATTTGAATGACAGTCCGAGCTAGAGAAAGAATGTTCATGGCGATGAACAATAGTCTGGCCCTTGTATTTCCCATAGGTGAATCATTGATGTCCTGCCTGGAATCCCATGTTGAATGCAGCGGATTGTTTATATGGAAGATGTTCCTTCCGTGAAGCATGTAGGGTTTGATTTTTTGTTCTCACCTTTTCATGGTAACATATCACATATTTATGTGCTGATTAAGAATATCTGGTCCCATTTTTATAAGCCATGGGCACGTTTTTATGAATTTGGCATCATTTTGTAATTAATTTATAATCGCTCGGTCTCTCTAAATTCTATGATCTTGATTAATGAGATCAATAATCAGAAAACAACAACAGTCCAAAGTAGTGAATGAGGGTAGGATCGGAGTGGGGGTGGTGCGGTTGAAGAATTCATGTTTATATTTTTTAGCACATTGGCCACATTTGTGAAGTTCTAGTACAAAGCGTATGCACTGTTTGGTGGATCTATGATAGCAACTGTTCATCTGACTTAATTCAGTTTCATATTGCATAACTTTTGTCAAATTTCATTTTCAAAGGATTCCAGAACATATATTTAAATTATAAAGTTTCATTAAAAATTCAACGAAAAGTTTAAATTACTTCTTTTTTTAAATGTTTTCACAATACTTGGCAACTATGCTTAGTTTCGTGTTTCAGACTGTATTAAAAGTATAACTTTCTTGTTTAGGATCAAAGTCTTGAACGGTTCCCTGTTGCAATTTGAAAAATTGGGTTCTGACCTTATTAAAATTTTCCCCTATTACTTTTCATTTGTGATGCATTGCTCTGGCATGAAATTAGTGTAACTGGATGAATTTCGTGCGTCTGATAGCGGTCTAAATGCTTCAAGTCAGTACGAAGCAACAGTACATATCTACCTTCAGATATTTTCTTTGGTTTTGCCTTTCACTGTGTTATATTCATGACAGGAATTCGTTTTTACCGTGGAATAATTTGGAAAGAGTCATTCTTAATAGTCTGTGAGGGCACTGACACCCCTATGAAAACTTATGTATTGGAATGTTGGTGATCTTTCATTTTGGAGAAATGTATGTGTGGAATAGATAGGAAATTAATCGTGTTCTGACTCCATATATACATCTTTGTCTACATCAATAACATGCACACTTGACACACTTAAGAAAAGCATTGCTTGTTGTAGCTATAACAAAGTCGATGACCTATATCTTTTGCTCTTTATTCGTTTGTTAGATTCTATATTTATATCAATTCTATATTTATATCAATTCTTTTCCGAATGTTTTTGTTACATGTATCGCATCTATCGTGTCACAAAAAGCAGATACTAACAATGAGATTGAACTTTGTTATTACAAAGAATTAAACGGAATATTAGATCGACAATGGAGGACTTTGTTTTCATTTTATTCGTTTGTAGGTGTAAACGTAATGCATAAATAAATTGATGGCATTATGACTGATACCATCATTTGGGTATCTTCAGCAATTGATATGTGGAAGAAAGACATTTGCGTTTCTTTTGTTTGTCAGTAGCTCATATTATTCACTAACAATATGCATGGAGGAGACAGGACCTTTAAAATAGTTTAGAAAAAATTCTGTACAATATCATACAATAAATGTCATTACAATACAATACAGTAAAATTCGTTACAATATCATACAGCAAAATTCTGTACTATATCGTATAGATTAACACAGTAATATTTTCATCTGTAATCCGAGGTTTTGTTGCCAACATAAAGTAGGCAACTGAACTCTTTAAATGGCGACAGGATTTACTGTTCCAAAGGTCGTACGGTACGTTTTATTTTATATTGGCCTATCAAATTATTGGTAACGGAGTGGCATTTTGACATTTTTGCATTTTTACATTTTTGCAGCATATTGTGTCCTCTGTACTTTTACGGTGCGCATAACCATTTTACTATCGCTCTAAGCCTTGCAAAATGAGGTGCGCTCCGATGAGCTCCTTAATGATTAACTGATAATAAACTGCAAGCCATTTGATTCTAGGGACATTTGATTCAAACACCCTCGGGCAAGTTTGGCCACAGATGTCTTAACTGATACGAGGCAAGGAACCATACCAATTTTACTTCACTCATGTCACACAATGTAACAGAAAAATACGTTTGTCTTTTACAAAATGACAAAAATGAATTATAATTGTGTAGAAAGTTGGGTGTTTTTGTTGGTTGAAATAGTACATGCTTCATCCATGCCAAGACGTCATTCGCACTCAAAACACAATTTGCTTTTAAACGGCATATTGCAATTGCTCTACAATGAATAAACACGAACATGATTCATGCACCTAATGTGGTAAAAATACAAATTATATAACTGCACAAACATATATACACACACATACGCACCCGCATGCGCGCGCGTGCGCGCGCGCGTGTGTGTGTGTGTGTGTGTGTGTGTGTGTGTGCGTGTGCAACTTTGTTGGGCTGATGGCAACATAAACTAGATACGTGGTTTGTACGTTTTAGGTTTTAGACCGTTTAGCAATTTTTACTTCTTTCTTTCTTCTATTTGCATCTTTCGTTTGTATATTCAAGCAAGAATTCTCTTGGATTTTATCTGAGTGCTTGTTTTGTGGATGTAAATTGTTTCTTCCGCTGACGAATTTAAATTATACTTATGCGTTATGAACCACAGTAGAGAGATCCGGATAATTCTGCTTTCAAATTACTTCAGTCTTTCGTCCGATAAGACAAAGGTGCGTCGCTTCAGAATTAAACAGATGCTCTAACGTTCCTCTTCTCCAAGCAGATGCCAGTGATCTTGTATTTTATATGCCTTTTGATCGGTTCAAAAAGTTTGCAAGGAGGCAAAATTGTATTAAATACAGGTCTCACTGGATAGTTTCGTATTTTGACACCTCCCTACGTTTTAAGGAAGAAGGCATGAACCTTATTATCACAAGCCTAGCATTTATAAATCCACACAGAAGCTAAATCTGTAATCTGGTTGAGATTTACTTTGAGTTATGCTTGGAAATGGGTTGGCTTGTTGGTGACTGCCTGTGACAGTTATACGAGCATTGGAGATCAAACGCGTAACTTGGGCTGCAAATGAGCAACCGACTTGGCTTACGTATTTACATGTGTCTGCTACAGAGGTAAATATCTAAAAATCTTGATGATTGAGGGGTGATGAAAAGTATGCTAATTTGTTATAGTACTAGTGAACTTTATTCATGCATAAGGCACATACTGATTCTTTTAGCTGCCTTGTCACAGGAAAATATCCAAAATAGCTCTTTGCTGTCAAAAATGAATGTAAAATTTAGGGGTTGGTGGCAGTGTTAGTTCAGTATAAAAGATACCAGTTGCATTAGGAATAAACCTGATTGCCGCAGTCAAAATTTCACATGTAAGCTTTCAACAAAAATCATTAGTTTGTTTTTATTTGTATCTTCCGTGTAAAATTCTTCTCATTTTTCTGCAATAGGTCATTGTCGGATGAAAATTCACCAGATAAACTGTCCAGCGAGACCTCAGAAAATAAAATTTATTTCTTACTGTGACAGACGTAGGTGATCACAATATGGCCGATGCTTGTTTTAAACAAGTGGAGGAAGGCTCTCTTGAGACAGAATACCAGCTGCTGCATGAAGAGGAGAATATGGAATAGACAGATTCTTAAACGATGTTGTAAATAGGTTAAGTTGAGCACCTGAAAATCTCAACTGCGTTTTACCAGCAATCCAATTTTATTTTATGCAAAATTAGCGTAGAGAACATGGTGACTTTAAAATCCGTTATAAAGATCTTGACTTTCCATAAGTCCCCGTTTATGTGATTCACTGCAATAAAAAATTGATCTTTAAAGTATTCTTGTATATTGATTTATTTATTGAAGTCAGGTTAATGACTGATTTAGAATTAATCAACGACACGTGCCACAAGGAATTAAATCTAGAAGATTTGCATCAAGAACAAAAATTAATATAGCAGCAGCTGGTGGTACTACTATTACTACTACACCACCACTACTCACATCTACTACTACTAAAGCTATGCTTCTAACATTTGTATATCTTGTTATTGCTGTTGCTACCAGTACTTCTGCTGCTGCTTCTGCTTTTACTGCTACTACTACTACTACTAAATGCACCTTTTCCATCCTCACTGCTTTAATAACCTATCTTTTTAATTTGTCGTTGTTAATTGTCATCTTAAACGTTTACGACCGTCTACTTATCCCAAGAATGTACTTGATACTAATATAGACTGTTTAAACGTGTATTTCCTGGTCAGAGCTATCGGTCGCGAAGAGTACTAATTTAAAATATGCATGTGTCCATCGGGATAGGAACGACCCAGAGTAATATGGAATTTCCGAAGTATGTTTGTATTATGAAATTCCGGACGACTATAAAAAAGGAACAAAATCGTAAGAACATAAACGAAATTTGTTTGTCAAATCGGAGACTGGTAACTTGTAGATTACACATCACGCCCTTGCCGCAGATAAGTAATTATCAAACATAACTGCAACTTTTATATTTTTTGACACTGCTCTTGGTCACAAACATTGCTTGTTAACAGTCATACTTGGTATGAAAGAGATTTCATAGGGTAAATGTGCACTCGTTTTGTATTTGATAAAGTAATGAATAAGCGACTGAATCAAACCCATGAGAGAACATTCATCTTATTGCACCGTACTTATTAATCCAGCGGGAGTGCCTATAACTAAATAAGTACTTATAATAACGGAAATATGGGAAAAATATTCACTATAGTTGCGCTTGGAGAATTTTCAAGTCCATCCAGCTATCCCTCCCCAAATAATAAAGACGCTCATTGCAACTCGTTTATACAAAAGTACACTTAAATGGTAGCTTCGTGTTACCATTAATTACATTTGGTGAAGGACACCTGAGGATAACTTCAGAACAAAATTAGCATAAAGGATTTTCTATTATTCTCAAAATACCTACTCTAAATATTATATTTATCATATTATCCATAATTTTCGAGAGATTTGCTGACTGCATTAGTTATGGATACTCGATTAGAAAGGTTATGTGTATAGTTCGTAGCGAGTAATAGAATCATTAAAAAAAAAACATACAGTACATGTAAGAAATATTTATCGAAAGGATCCAAAGAAAATGTGATTCTAAAGAGTCAAGACATATAGTTTTGCCCGTGCATATGTATGTATGTATGTATGTATGTATGTATGTATGTATGTATGTATGTATGTATGTATGTATGTATGTATGTATGTATGTATGTATGTATGTGTGTGTGTATGTGAACCGAAGCAAAATAAAATGGTCTTCTACGTCTTTTTTATTTTTACAAAAACGGACACATCAATTGATGGATAAGAAAAAGTATTGTTTAGCTTAAGAACTATATAAAACCTAGGAACTGTAGATATTTCTAAAATCTATATAAAAAACTCATGGGCGGTTTTGAACTTATACTGGACTTGTGTTTGCTTCATTCACTTTAGCATGTATCGAAAAGTCAAAATGTAAGGAATTCTAGTCATGGCTGCAAGAGTTTAAAATAGTGTACATGTACCGTGGAATCAATATTACAAATTAACGTGTTGTTATTGCAGTTCCTTTTGTTTTGAACTTGCACTAAGCTAATATCTAAGTGCATCTGTTTGTCATACATTTCAACATTGAATTTAATTGACATTATTTATTCTTTTACTGCGTGGACAGCATTTACATGCTCTTTAATTCCATTTCTTCTTGTAGAGTAAATAATCTATGAAAATGTTTCTTCATAATTTTCTCTTTCTAAATCGTTTTCCTTAAAAATGTATTCATTTATATTTCAAATTTAATATTTATCTTATAAATATTAGCATGCAATTATCTTACATCATTCAACGCTTCCATTTTCATATTTTTTGGAAGTTAAACAAGTATTGTTTCCCTTCGCTGAGCTTATAACTAGATTCCAAGCGTGTTACACTAGAACTGTTACCTTCAACAGGTGATTTCCATAAATTTCCTTCCCTTATTGAATTTTAAAACTAAATTCCTTCATGTGAAACAACAGACTGTGGGGATCACATAGTAGATACTCTGCCCTTTTTTGAAGTTGGTATTCCTGCATCATAATTTCTTACAAACTATTTGCTTTTGATGAAAATGTTTTAATGAGGTTTATTAAATTTATATTAATTTTCATCTATACCAAAGTCATGTATATTATATCTTTTGTATGAATCAACTGCGCCTACATTTATTGATTATTGTGCAGAAGATTAAGACCATTGCTTCACTCAAAAAATATTTAATTTTTTTAATTTTAGAGAAGACTTCATACATTGGGTAGAATTGTTTTTAAAAAATATTAAATCATGCATCATTACAAATTGACAATGTATATTGTGGTTGATATTAGGATGCGCTTCAGACAAGGTTATTCCAACTACCCATATATTTTCCTTCTGTACGCAG
Source organism: Sinohyriopsis cumingii (assembly GCA_028554795.2). Taxonomy (NCBI): domain Eukaryota; kingdom Metazoa; phylum Mollusca; class Bivalvia; order Unionida; family Unionidae; genus Sinohyriopsis; species Sinohyriopsis cumingii. The sequence continues at coordinate 151,898,590 of CM068824.1, forward strand.
ATATATTAACCCACGTGATCAGAAAAACCCAAATATTACAGGAATACAAATAAAGGATATAGAACATATTATCTGACAGTATGCAGGTGACAAAGAGCTCGCTCTTGATGGCTCCTAACAGTCATTGAAATCGGTAATGGATCTAATTTATCAATACTCACAAATGTCAGACATTAGTATAAATATTGAACAAAAACAAAAGCAGTCTGGATTGGAAGTAGTACAGGTAGAAATATTAAATACTGCTCAGACTATCCTTTAGGTTGGGATTCATCTTAATTAATTTACCTGAGTATCATATTTTCCACAGAGCAAAGCAAAATTGATACCTTAAACTATGATAGGAAAATCAGGGAGATAAAAATTTGACTTCTGTAGTGGTCATACTGCTGCAGTGGTCAAAACAATCACAAACCCACTTTGGTAAAAGTACAGTTATAAAACTTTTGTCACTAATACAATCTTACTCATCCACAAATGAGTTTACCGAATGCCTTTCATAGTTTTACTTCAAGAACTACATTAATTTTTTTCAAGTTTGTTTGTAATGGGGCAAGAGACAAAATCAGAAGGAGAGTAATTATTAAAGAGTATCATGAGGTGGTCTTAACAGAGTTGATGTCTTCTCTATTGTTATGTATTTTTAAAATTTGCATTGTTTGTTAGGGTTTTTACTCCTTAAATGCTATAAATAATGTATTGTGGACTTGACCTTGCCTAAAATCAAGTTAATTTTCTACCTGAATCATTGGTTTTGGTTTTGTAAACAACATGTTTATCTCAATCTGAGTCCAAGACCTTGGAAATTCCCTATGAAATGCAGGGTCTACCTGTTGTTTACCACATTTTATATTATAGTTTACCATATTTTACATTATGGTTTTAGTAACAAACCTTGTAATTAGAACTAAGATTTTATCTTGTAAACATTTAGAACATTTCAAAAGGAAATTTTCCATTAGGTAACAGAGTTTTTTTTTATTATAGAAAATGCTAATTGTGACCTGAGGTCAAGCAAACGTCTATATATTCTTGTTTATCTAGAAATTATTCATTTCATGCTGTAAGATCTGAGCACAATCAGTTGGATTTTTGTTGTGTCAAGTATTTCATTTTGACTGGAATTTATTCATTCATATTATTAAATTAAGTTATTCATCTCTGGAAATAAAAACATTACTCAGAAAACATTCTTGGAATTAGAGAATTGGTTTTTAGTGAAATTCGAATAAGGATATATTCTTGGATTGTATTATTGTAATTCAACAAAAGACTGTTGGCACATCACAAGGACACAGGCCATCACAGGCACATTAACACTTCCAGCGTTGGCTTTATTCTGGAATACCACTAAAGTTTATTTAGAACTTAAATATAAGGACTTGTATTATAAATTTTAGGATTATATGAGATTTAATTCGCAATGCCGTAAGTTATTTTTGTACATTTTCACTTTGTATTCTAGGGAAATAAATTTTTTGCTGAATTTTAAAGAACTTGTTGGTTTCACACTTTCCTATTACTTAGTTTAAATCGTAGAGTCGTAATAATATTAATGAATTATGGGGTTCTTTTTAGTGCCATAAAACGCACAAACGTACATTCGATGTCAGTATCCTGTTATGAATATTTAATTTGTATTATTTGTTGGCTTTCATTCTCCGTAATTATATGGTATGTATAATTGTATTTTATAATCGACCTCAGCCAAAAATCAGGTTCATTGTGTACTTGGCTAGGGAAATTGATTTTGTAAACAACATAATACATAGATAATATTTCTCTGTGAGTATAGATTAATTATTCGGATCATTATCAATAGAGGTAAATATGTTCATGTTAAACTGAGTCTATAACATTGGTATTCCACCATAGAAACACTTGGTTTACTTGGTATTGGCCATGTTCTTTATTATATTTTAAGCAATAGAATTTATCTTGTTGACAACGTAGAATGTTCTAGAAATTGACTTTTGACCCTCAGCCTGGTCCTAATATTTGTTCTTAGTGCTTTCATATAATGTTATTTGCCTAACGCCTTGAAGCAGAATCAGTCTTATTGTTGTGTTTAGATTTTCATTTGGGTGGAATTATTTATTCAAATTATAATAAACTGGAATTACAATGTGCTCATCAATAATATTCTCGGACTGTAACATTAATTTTGGAATCATAGGGAATTCAGACAAGAACATGTTTGGATTATATTATTATTTTATTGTATCAAATGGATGTTAACACATCATCACAATTCAGACCATTTGGCACATCACCACTTTCGAGGCTGGAAGCAGATCAACACATTCAAGACTGGAACTTTTTTGGAATACCAATGAAATTCGGTTGTAACCTTATATATTTTGTCTTGTAATAAAACTTTTAGGACTATTTAGGATTTAATTCACAATGCTGTAAAGTCTTTTAAACTTTCACCTTTTATCCTAGAGAAATAAATTATTTATTGAATTTTACAAAACTTGTTGGTTTCTGCTCTTTTCTGTTACTTAATTTAAGACCACATAATTGTAACAATCGATTCTAATGTACAAACCCATGTATGCACCGCTCTGTTTTACGTCTAGTAATAGATAAAGCAGGATGTAAAAGAAATTTACAAAACTTTCATTTGCATTAGCCAGGAGCCAGCCTGAATTGCAAAACAGAATATGGAACTTGAACACTCGAATGAGAACTAGTGAAATAAAAGTTTGTATTTGCCCTCACAAGGTAACTGAGTGTCCGAGACTAAATGGTTTTCCAAAACGATTTTGACAACAAACAATTTTCATTTTAAAAAAATTGTAAAAATCTCATTTATATCTGCCTTCTTTGTAGAAGTCGGTAGAAGTTTTATCGCATATTTTATACGAGTGTCCAAAAAAAAGACAAGGCTTATTGATCGGATAAAGAGTGAGTGTAAATATCTCCACAACTTTGTCTATTAAATAGAGAAATTCTGTTTGATATAAAGTATTAAAGAAACGCTAGTGATAACAAATATTTATTTTTAATACGTTTGAAATGATATAATTTAAACTGTAGATTTAATAATGAATTACTAGTTATGTCTCATTACAAGATAAGATCATAAACTTACACTAAACGAATTGTGGCTACACGAAGTGCAACATAGGACAAGTTTGATACAAAACGGCAGTTTTAAGTAAACTTGTTCTTAATCTAATATTATTTTTCTTGATTTGCCATTCCACCCATAGTAAGACACGTGTTTATATGTTATGATGTATTAATAGGTTTAGCGTACATGAGTAGATATACAGTGATGCTTTCATGGATCGGTCCACCTTTAAAGACTGTTTGTACATAGATACAAAAAGTCCAGATCCTCTCCTCTCATATGGTCCAGGGAGGTTTCGTTGTACTAATCAACATTTTTATATACAGACAAGTGTGTGTGTGTGTGTGTGTGTGTGTGTGTGTGTGTGTGTGTGTGTGTGTGTGTGTGTGTGTGTGTGTGTGTGTGTGTGAACTCACACATGTGACTTTTGGATTGTGTATGCTTGTATGCATGCGTGGATAAATATTTGTATGTATGAAATTGTATATATGAATGTATGTTCATACTGTATTCATGCAAATGTATATTTTAGTCTTTCACATATCTGTGCATAAATGTACTAGTGCATATGAAAGGTGGAAATATTAAAATGCGAAAATACTACCATGTAATATATGTTTGTACGACTTCTTCCTTTGTAACTTCTAACCCACTCTCTCTCTCTCTCTCTCTCTCTCTCTCTCTCTGGTTCATCATTGGTAGTATTTATATCACCGCAATGGATAATCATTCGAGTACTTTTATATGAAGACAGCAATAGTGAATTTCATAATAAGTATAATCTGATTACAGCTACCTTGCAATCGCGACAATTCCAGGTCCGTAGAGAGAGAACACGGACTCTGGGGTAAGAAGTACCCGGGACTCTCCTAGTTCTTGTTCAAGCAGAAGTTTTCTTTTATACAATTAAAAAGTGTTGTCCGGTTGCCCTCCCCCTCCCGTTATCGGCCCTGCCCAGGCCTACATCCTTGCCACTGCCAAACAAAAATAAGCAAAGAAACACATCTACAAAGACTCTGGCTCGTAACATAGCGATTTCCAATCGTAAAAATCTACTTGTTGTCGTTATTTAAGTATAAAAAATAGCTTTATTACAATCAAAAATCTGGGTTAGCGATTGTGTTTTCTGTCTACTTTCGCAATGACACAAAACGGAAATCCAGTTTTGTTTCAAGTTTCATTTCGATTCAGCGAAAGGTCTTTAAATTATCTTCAAACAATAATTATATGACAGTAAGGCTTTAACGTATTATCTTAAAGTGCGACACTAAGTCACAAGATATGGTTATTTTTTTACCAATGACAAAATTACTTACCATGTATTAAAATCTACATTGACGATAAAAAATAAATACTTTCCTGACTAAATAAAGAGATTGTTTGCAGATAAAACATGTCGCATCCTTGAATAACCATATTCTTATATCAATCAGTCCCAAATAACAGAATACATGTTTCTAAATATTTTAATGTCATAGCTGGCATTGACACTTTAAACAACTTTAAGACCATTGCGTACTCTTTCAATTATGTGGTAGCAAACGATATACGAGGGGAAATGCCCTTTAAAGGTCTTTGAATGTAAAATACACTAAAATAAAATCGATTCGTTCTAGTACGGCTTTTGTCCTTATTTGTTTGTGTAGATATGACGAGCTTATATCTACTACAGTATAAAACATTTTTATAAATCACTCATTAAGTTTTCAAAATTATGAAAGTAACTTCTGGAGTTGTAATGAGGTTCTTTTCAAGTATTTCAACTACATGCAAGATAGGACAGGAGCTGACATCCAGCCAGATCTTTGAAAACTTACATGTTGAGCCAGAATTCAGTACTAAAAGAGGGAGAGAAAAAAATACTCAGCTTTATGAGAATATTTTACCTTTATGTTATGGGATCTGGTCACTTTAACTTGATACAGTCCCAATAGGTAGATAAAGGAGTGTGTCCTAGAATATAATATTTGAACAGCAGAATCTTTCGTATCGCATCGGACCTCTTAAAACTCGTGCCGTTATGACCATTTTCTGGTAGGCAAAGAACAACAAGAATTATTTACTTATTTACGAATGTACAGGCTCAGCGCTATTTCAGTTGTCCGAGTAAATGTGGTACATCATAAATGAAAAATCAAGGCTGTACTAATTTAAATAAATATTCGTTCCCATCCTCGAAAACGTTGGAAGCCTGAAATTTCGGTATGGCGTCATCAAACAGTCTTGACCTATTTCGACCCGGCGATAGCGACATCTTCTTCAGTACAACGGTACAACAGGTGTTGTATTATTCACATGAGTATTAGCTTTATGAAAATGGCCGACCAAATATCGATGACCTTGTGACACAATATTGTTAGGCGTTTCTAGATATTTCATCCGGTGTACCTCCGGTGCGTTTGTATCCATTTCCGTTTCATTAAATTAATCCTGTTCACATATATATGAGGCTCTCTTATTCATGCCCTGTTGATATCGATGCATTCTGAGTATTTACATTAGTAACTGTATAGTTTAAAAAGTAAAGCTGTTTGATCCAATTTAATAACAAAGACTTCATAGTGGTGTTTTCGTCGAATACGATATTGTTTGTTAGATTTTGCATATTATGTATTGACAGTGCATTCAAATTATTAGCGAAAGTTCTCGTCCATTTCACTTTTGGGAACGTGGCACTATTGAAGAGACTTGTCGATTCTAAATGTGTTAAAAAATCTATATATAAGACAGTTATAAGGAAAACAAGTTTAAACCAGTTTAAATGTCTGATTTCCCACAGATGACTAAATTATTTCTTAACAATTTTGTGACCCACCCAACCCATTTTAGTTTCGAGCACAATCGCATACACACCCAAAAAAAGTCACAGGCATGTAAAAATATGTTCTCATCTACATAAACTGTAAAAAATGAAATCATATTTCTCCTTTCATTACTAACTAACATGCAACTTTATCTTAAATATGTGACCTTTCAACATATTGTATGTTTTTAGCAATTTTTCCCATCTAAAATAGTGACGCATATCTCTTGTGCTTTGCACAAAACGATGAGTATTCGAATCATTAAAAACATCTTGCTGCGTCTTCTCAATTTGAAATTTGTTAACAAATATTCCATGATAATGTTTATACTTTTATCACATTTATCAACACCGACAATGGACTCGCGTTCTGAAACTTAACTCACGATAAAACGGTTTACCTCAAGCGAGGTTTATGATTTGTATACTTGTCCCGCAGTTGTTGAAATAGA